>CM039483.1:20868445-20887679 GCA_022433065.1 Begonia loranthoides
TAAAACTATAGCAAAGAGACAATTACAACTGTTCAGTACTCAATCTCCATCACACGAGGCATTAAATTACAGCACATAGACATAATTGCAATGAGAATAGGAATTAAAAGACTACAACAAAAGTTAGCAAAACTACAGCAAGTAGACGTGTGAAATGTTGCAGAACCTGGTTATTTTAAAAGAAAATCTTGAGTTCTTTCATGTTCATTGGTTCATCATTCTACACTATTGTACTTAACACAAATCATTCATATATCAAGCATTCATCACCTCATCGATCTTCGTCCAAGTAATGCATTTGCATAAGATAAAATTTCAGGGAAAGAAAAAGGCAAGAAACTGAACACACAACAAGGAAATTTATATAGGAATTAATCATCCAATGAATTTAGAAAAATTGACATCCAACCCACACACACTACTTGTGGGTAGGGTCTCCAAATGGCCCAGACTCACCCAAGTCCTTTCTTCTATTGAAGAATTTATCTCACGGACAGCAATGTTGTGGCTGCAACAAACAAACCCTCAGCCTACAGGAATTACACGATTACTCCACACCCAGAAATCTTCTAGGGACAGACTTACCACTCTGAAATTTCCCAACTCTCAGAAGATTTTTCTCTCACACTCGCATGGAACTTATATTTCGGAGGGGAAATCTCTCCCCGCAGAAGGAGACCTAATCGGGTATATTAAAGAGTGGACCTTACCTGAAGAAGCCGTTGTGCACCAATTATAGAGGAGGAACGTGAAGGGTTGGGGCGATGTGGTCCGGTCGTGGGAGGAGCTCATCTCTAGAGCTCGAGAACATGGGTTTTCCATCTGAAAATGTATCCCTAATTTTGTTATTTTAAAACTTATTCTTCGCAAAACTGGGGCTTTTCGGACGATAATTTGCGTCCTGATCTCGTTTGCGCTCGTCAGAATTTGTCATTTGGACGAGGGAGGGTGTTCGCATTAAACATCTGCAAGCGTCTGAAACTGTTTAGAAATTATAAGATTCAATTCGGACGCAAGCCGCACTCGTCCGCCATTATCCACTATCGTCCGAATGAACCCAGTTTGCAATGGGTGAGGACGCGAGATCCTCATCCTTGCATCATTCCAAGGTTCAGTCACGGATAACAGTGCACTTGCGGACGCCATTTCTTGTCCTAGTGGCATCCGCATTCGTCTGAATTGACCCTGGACAAATTTTCCTTAATTTTTCTCAACTTAAATTTCATGCCAAAATTTTTCCACAAATACACGTCATAAAATAACATGTATAGGTACGCTATGTAATACATTAACTATTCCAAAATTAATTACATCGCATGAATGGGAAAAACGATATCGGGGTGTTACATGCTCTTTCTCTTTGTCAAAAATTACTCTCTTCCCTCTCTATTTATAGGATACTAATATCGACTCTCCATTGACCGCATGAAGATGGAAGGCCACAAGACGCATCCATTAACATCCAGATGCTTCAAGATGCAAACCATTCATTTCTACGTCGGTTATCATCTTTTCATATACTCTCATAAATGGCCACTCACCAATGCCGCTCCAACAACCTTCTAAAGATGAAGAGGTGACAATAGTAACGTTCCATGCATCAGTAACGTTCAAGGGATGTAATTGGACAAAAAGTTGTTTCAGTTTAATCGTTTATAAGAATTTTGCGTATGCTAAGGACAAGAATAAGATGATGTTATGAGGAAGTTACGATTGGCGACTGTCTAGTTTTGGACTCAAGGTTGAATGACACGGTATAGAGTTTAGAAATTTTGATGCCCTTAACTATTGGATAGCTAAACATGAGAAAAGAAAATAGATGAGTTCCCTATATAAAAGATTTTTCACATGGAGTTAAGAAGATCTACTAAGGTGACACATTAACTCTTTGAGGAAAAGTGAAAATGTTAGATCCTTATGAGATAAGTGATGAGTTGGGTAAAGAGTTAACCATTGGATTAAGTGAATCTAACTTATGGAGTAAGGAAATGATTGCATCAAAGGTGTTTTTCCGTAAGGATGATGCATTTATGATAGAATTTTGGTACATTAAATCAGTATTTTGATGTGTAAATAAGTTGTAGATGCGATCAAGATGGATAAATTACGGTAATTAGTAATATTATTGGATTGAGGGAAAGAAATCCTTTGGATAATAAGTGAAAGAAATGTTACGCTAGGCAAATTTTGAGTACGAAATTTATATAAGGAGGGAAGAATGTTGTAACATCCCGATATTTTTAAGTTGGATAATTATCGGGATATTACTAAGGACGTTCTAGGGTGTTAAGTTAGGAGTAATACCGCTAATGTTTCCCCATTGATGCGATGTAATCGAAGTGTCGAAATTAAGAGGATATTACATCACGTACTTATACGTGTCATTTGGTGACGTGTAATTATGGGGAATATGTTAAAGGATATGAGTTAAGTGTGGAAAGATGAAGAAAGTGGAAATTTTGGGTGTTAGGATGAGTCTCCTGACGATGCGGACGAGAAGAATGGCGTCCGCATCCAATCTGTTCAAGTCTGGACACATTCGGACGAGTCCGGATGCACGCGGACGAGGAGAGGTATCGTCCGCAATGAATCTGTCTAAGTCTGGACACATTCGGACGAGTCTGGATGCACGCGGACGAGGACAGGAGGCGTCTACATCGGCTATGTCCGATTTGGGACAATTCGGACAACTGCGGACACCACGTACGGAAGCAATATGGCATTCGCAAATGAACTGCGGACAGTACGGACAAAGGGGTAAGGACACCAGTTTTCGTCCGAACTCAGGCTTTACCCAGGAGAATCTGGTCTTGCGGACGCAAAGATATCGTCTGCATCCATCCAAATCGCTACAGATTAGCGACAAGATAACTTTAAAATCAGAAGAAAATGATGGTGGACCAATGAGATTGGAGCTCCCCGACACCAAATCGTCCACGACGACCTCGACCAGCCAGGGATGGTCCCCTGCCACGCGTGTGAGTGTCCCCCAAGAGAGTCTCTACTTAAGCCAACCCTCCTCCACCTTCTTCTCCACCGTGTTCTGTTGGGGGGAGACTCTGCTAGAATTGGGAGGCAAGGAGAGCGGCTGTCCATGAGAAGGCTTGACTACAAAGGTAAGGAATGGGTAATCTTGGCCATTTGGAGGCCTACACCCAAGTAATAGAGTGTGTGAGTATGGGTATGTTTGATAGTCTACTTGCTGTGATTGGTAGAATGTGTAGGAAACTTCTTGATGAACTCCCTTGTTTTCCTTCAATAATTGCTACTGTCCTTACTCTTCACTTTGTAGATGTTGACTTTGTTATTTCCTTTTTTGGGTATAATATTGTTATGTTTCAACAAGTAAACATCAAGAAACAAGAGAAAGAGAACTGGACAGTTCTAAAGGAAAAATGAATGGAAATGAGATTTCATGTTTGAAATGTTAAAGAATGGATGCTTTATATTGTAACCATATTTCTTATGCTTACCTACTCAGTGGAAATAGGAATGAGCCATTCCACTATCCATGAGGCTCCATAGTTTACCTTGCTGATTCGAGTATCCTGCAAAGCATGTGTTGAGTTCTGAATGTTGAGTAGTTGTTGTCTGGCAAATGTATAGTTACACAGCATGTGTTCACCGTGATGATTCAATTATTGTTGTTGGTATTACAAATATTTGAAGAGCATGATTGTTGTTACATCATATAGTTCATGTTGCATTCTTTTACAGTTTAGAAAGCATGACAAACGCTCTGATTTCGCTACTGTGTCACTAGGACAAATACATGTTTATAGGTCCATTATGTCGTCATTATAGTTAATTTAAAATAAGCTTAAACGCTTACATTTCCTGCTACTTCTATTAGTGATAAAAAAAAGGCATGTTAGTTCTCTTGTATAGTCGATCTGAAAGTACGTCAGAGGTTGTAGTTTGCTGTTACATTAGTTGTTAAAAAGCATGATCAGTCCTATTATGTAATCGATTATAAGTATACCTGTGTGGTTGTATTTCCTCACTAATAGTTGATTTGGGACATGTCTAAATTGTTGACGTATGTTTTGCATGTTTTGCTGCTGCATCTAGATAATTATAGTATGTTTCGCCGTATGTTCGCTATATGTTCATCACCGTTTTCTGTTGTACGTTAACTGAGTAATAAGCACGTTCGTTAATCGATTGTTGATATTTCTTTATTGTATATTGTCTATTAAAAGCATGATTAGTTGTTGGTTTCTTTTGCTGTTATGTTCAAGTGAAAGTAAGAATTGTTGAACGTATTTTCTGCTGAATGACTGACTAGAAACACGTTTTGATACTTACGTTTTCTACCACGTAGTAGATTAAAAGCATGTCGTTGCCGTGGTAAATTCAATATGTGTTAGCCGCTGTTTCTTTGGATTTACAAGCATGTTTGTGGTTCTAATTGGACACTAGTTCATTTATTCTATACTGTCGTCATTTTCATTATGCACAAGTATGTTATGATCTTGTTTTATTGAGCGTTACTAGTATGATTAGTTTCCGTTTCATAGTTGAGTACTGTCATTACGTTATCATGAGAAGCATGTGCGAGTATTCGTTTGTTCGTTGCTTATGATGGATTCCTTAAGTATTGTCATTGCTTTCGATATATGTGTTACTTAATTTGCTAGGATGCTTCATGTTAATAGAAACCAAGTAGGGGGTACTCCCTCGGGGTGGTACCCGCATGCATGAGTGAGGAAAACGCTAAGAATAAGTATGTTCGGGACGGATGGGAAACGTCTGTCACCGAAGAAACCCTAACGGCGGGATACGCTGGAAGGGAGGAAGAACTCTAAAGGCGAGATACGCCGGAAAGAGAAAGGACTCTAAAGGCGTGATACGCCAGAAAGAGAAAGAACCCAGAAGGCGGGATACGTCGAAAAAAGGGAACGAATAGGGAGTTACAGTAGATGGGTAGTTCGAATCTAGCCTAGCAGATAGGATACACCCTCACCTAGTCGGGAAAGGGACTAGCTTGCGCATAGGAGGTTAGAAGCCAATCAACTAGGCCATCTCAAAGGACAATCTCCAATCTCCAGCTCGAAGTACGAGTAAAGACCAAACGAAAGAATGAATGTAACGAAAGAATTGGTTTGGGTGGCCCCCATTCCAAGAGGAACTAAAGAGAGAAATGCATAAATTGTTTTCTCCCATCTTCTTACTGGGCGAAAGCTCATGTCGTTACTTGTGGTGTAGGTACAATGATAAACAGATAAGAAATAGATGATAAACACGTAATGAAGCAGGGATGGATGATTTTGCACGCACGAGACTCGGGCTGACCAGGCAAAAAAAAAGATGAGTAAACGGTTGTAAATCAACAATGTTTAATTGTCAAGTTTTATTTATGAAAGATTTCTTTATGCTTCTGCACATTTCATTAAAGGGTTTTTCATAATGAGTTTTAAGAAAAGAGTCAGTAGCGATCCGGTTAAACGCACTCTGATTTGGTTGGTTTTAAGAAGAAAGAAAATATCAAATTTTACGCATTTTCAAGATTTTACGAAAATTCGAGTCGTTATAAATGTAATACCATGAATTTTTATATCAGAATTTAATAAGGATAGTTGAAAAGAAATTGAGAATATTCGGATTTATTAAATAATTATCGGGGTATTACCAAGGACGTGTCCGTTATATTTTAATTTACAAAAAATTCATTGAACGATAATTAATATAAAATAAGTGGGAAATAATTAGGGATTAAGAGGTAAGGACATGATTAATTAATTACTTTGTGACTGGTTATATTAAAATGGGGATCTAATAAATTGGAGTAATTGGGTTAAAGAAGATTAGGGTGTGTTTTGGAAGGCATGAATCGGTTTAGTTGAATCGGTTCACACACACTGGTCTGGTTCATGAATTAAAAGAAAGGGGGGGATTTTGTTGTTTTATTTTGGCCTTCGGCCTTTTGTACTTGCGACAGAGAGAAGAGAAGAGGGAGTGAGGCGAGAGATTGGGAGATGGAACGCGATCGGAGCGAGCTAGCCGGCGACAAAAGGAATGGCGATGGTGGAGGCTCGGGCTCGGACGGGGTTCTCTCACGCGGGTTGTAGACGGCAAGCGAATGGCGAGCTAGGGCTCAGAATCGGGACTCTTCAACGACGTGACTTTCTAGCGACGATTTTGGCTTCGGGCGAGGATGTTCAGGTAAGCCTAGCCGACTCTTCCTTCCCCTTTTTCGTTCAGTTAGCCAGCGCTAATGATTGGCGATGGCAGGATTGGGCTGGCGAGTTGCGGGTAGCAGGGACAATCAGAGGTGGAGCTTGGCGATTCTTGACTATTAACTCGTAAGGGAGCGACTAACAGGCTCACGGTTCACTCTGGACCGGCCAAAGGCCTGGGTCCAGCTTCTGGTATAACAACCCGATACTAATTTTTCTGGTTAAACGATGTAATCACGACTTTGGAAGTAAATTGAGATTTATATCTGTGTAATCCATCGTTCTATGGATGTTAAGTTGTGGCATATAACCTCGTAGGCATTTAATTTGGGCAAGACTTAGAAGAAAATACGAAAATGGATGGAATTATACACTTTACGATGCCAGCGGACGATGCGGACGATGCGGACGACTGCGAAAGTCAAGATTCAGCATCCGAATGAATCTGTCCAATTTTTGGGACAATTCGGACGATACATGCAGATGATGCGGACGACGGCAAGGCGTCCGCAACCAGATTTTGAACGGTACGGACGTAAGTTTGGGACGTTGTTTTTCGTCCGAATCCAATGTTGAGCTGTGTAATTTCAATCTTGCAGACGATAGTAGGGCGTCCGTGAGCGTTCGAAAATGAGTAGATCTGCAAAAAATCCGGAATAAAAGTCAGCAAAATTAGACGAAATTCGACGTTTAACGAGTTAAAACTCGCACCTTCAGCGAAGAAAATCTGGGAAGTAGCTCAGTGGCCTACTCTACTTCACATGTTGTCTCCTTTGTCTTCTAGGTAATTCTCCCTCTATTTCTTCCCCACTTTCTTCTCCCCCGTTGTGTTTTGGTGCTGGGAGAAACGTTGTGTTTGGGAGAAAACTCTATTGGAAAGGGGAGAGCTACTGGACGGGAGATTCAATTTCAAAAAGTAAGGATTGGGTGTGTCTTGGCCGTCTAAGCCCTACCCACAAGTGATGTGCATGTGTTGTGAAGATTTCTTTACTGTTAGTTTGTTTCTTGCAAATGATTCCTTGGTTGTTATCTTCCTGTTTTGTTACTTTCCTACAAACTACTTGACTGAAATTGATGAAATGAAATGCTTAGAGAAGAGAAGTGATGAATGAATCAAAGTGATGAATGCTTAGAGAAGAGAAGTGATGAATGCCTAATGGTTGTTTAGACGATAATCTTCAATGAATGAGTTAAGCCTGTAGAATAATGAGTTAAGCCTGTAGGATAGAATGATGGAATTGAAGATGAGTTCAGTATTGTTTACTTGTTGTCTAGTTTGAATCTCTGTGTTATTGTCATTTATATTATTCTATGCACATATCATTCTGCCCTTCTATTGTTTAGCATGTTCTCATAAGAATATTTTGATTAGTTAGCTTCTGAGCATGTTGTTATCCATGTCTATTTGTGTCATACTCTTGTGAAGCATGTTTTATTTGTTTGACTTATGATTCAGTTTAAAAGCTTGTTCGCTATTTAATCGGTTGTTTTATGTAGAAAGGCCGTCAAAATGAGAAATCTAATGCATGTATAAATATTCGTTCGCTGCTATCTTTACCAAAAACATGATCTATTGCAAGTACTTTCTGCTGAATGTATGTTTCATATATTTCGCTGCTGCCTCTAGCTATGTTCATTGCTAGTTAGGTTTATCGTTCGATGTGTGTTCGTTATAGTCGCGGTATATTCATTTGAATTTCCTGTCATATGATAACCGAGTAGAAAACATGTTTCGTTAACTGAATCATCGTTGTTGAAAGCAGGAATGGTTGAACATAATTCTGATGGAAGTATGTAGCTAAAAGTATGCTGTGATATCCTCATTCGTAGTTTGATTTACTGTTATTTCCTTATATATATAGAAGCATGTTCTGTTTCGCTAATAGCATGTTTAGATAAAAACCGTTGTTACTTTTGTATGTGAAGCACGTCCTTGTATTCGTTGTGGATGTTCCTAAATGTTGATTATTGTTTCTTATATACGTGTTGTTTGTTTAGAAATAAGTTGAGTCCATGTTAATAGAAACCACGTAGGGGATAACCTTCGAAATGGTACCCACATGCATGAGTGAGGAAGAATGCTATGAAAACGACCCTAAAGGCGGGTATATGCCGAAAAAAGAAAGAACCCTAAAGGCGGGTATATGCCAGAAAAAGAAAGAGCCCTAAAGGCAGGTATATGCCAAAAATAGGGAAATGGGGTAGATGGGTAGTCCAGATCTAGCCTAGCTGCTAGGATACACCCTCACCAAGTCGGGAAAGGGACTAGTATGCACACAGGAGGATAGAATCCGAACAGCTAGGCCATCTCAAAGGTCAACCTCCAATCTCCAGCTCGATGTACGAGTTAAGAACGAATGAAGAAAATGAACGTAATGAAAGAATTTGGTTTGGGTGACCCCATTCCAAGAAGAACTAAAGAAAGAAATGCATAATTATTTTCCCCCATCTCCTTACTGGGCGTAAGCTCACGTCCTTACTTGTGGTGTAGGTAACGAGGGGATTATGCCAGAAGTTAAGGAAGAGGTCATTCCGGTGGAGCCTGCCGTTGGTCCAATAAAGACGCCAATGGAGTAGTAGTACGGCACGAAGAAATGAAAAAGAAGGAGAATCAATAAGAGCTAACAACGAATGGATATCTTAAGTTAAGTTTCCTTTTGTGCCTTTATTTGAATATTTTGAATATTATGTAAGTTTTATTAGGGAACTAAAAACCTTGGATTTAAAATATGTTTTAAATAAAGTTTTCTATTTTCTCGTTTAATTATGCTTCCGCAACTTTTATGAATAATCTTTTTAACGAATGAACAATGAAAGAATGATTTTATTAATGATTCGGATTTTGATGTACTCTGATAACCCTTTTTCTTCATAAACAATTTTAAATTGTCATATTATTAAGGTTAATGAGCTTTTAAAATGGTTAAGAATCCAGGTCGTTACATCTAGTTCGACCCAAACCTGTCTGGCTCATACCCTGCAGCAGGCGACAGCGATAGTGGGCAGCGTGGGTAACACTCTAGAAATTTCAGAGAGGCAGTTGGTGGCTGGTTGTCACTGGCAGAATGTTGTCTCCTTGAGGGGGGATTCAATTGCTAACCTTGATAGAGGAGCGAAGGATAAAAATGACAGAAGAGGAGGAGTTGGTTTGTCGAGTTCTTCCTGGAAGCCGAGGAGGAGAGCTGTGTGTAGAAAGTTTGGAGCTGCCTGGGTCTACTCTTGGGTTTGTCCTGTCCTGTTGGTGAGATTTCTCCGCTACCGATTAATTACTTGGATTCTGTTTGGATGTTCTGGCCGATTTCAGTTTTGTTTGTTTCATAGTTCTGTAATCGTAGACAATGGTGTGTTGCTCTCTATTGATGTTGGACATCTTGTTAATGACTTATTTATGCTTTCTGGACTTGAGGTTCTGCCTAAGGATTTTAATGCGTTTCTCTCTATTAATGCATATGGTAAATTTTGGTTGTTGATCATGGGTTTGGTTTGATATTAAGGGATGAGTATTCTACTGTCTGGAATCAATAATCTATTGGAAATAATATTAGTTGTGGTGCCCTGGATAATTATTGTTGAGGTATAGTTTGGATTCAGAATGTTAATTAGTGATACATAACTGTTGGAGTTGATTGTTTTGTAGTCTAAAAGGGAGAGTTGTGCTGGATTCAAGGGTTGTTCTGTGTGTCTTATTTTTATGTAGGATGATCTTGTTTGGGTGATAACCTGTTGGGATTGGTTTACATGCATGGATTTGTTGATTTGGTTTAGTGAATATTCCACTGTGGGTTAGTGGTTAAGATATTGATATTGAAGGAAAAGAAATACATATGTTCTAAAAATGATTCTGGTTCCATGAAGTAAAGGTCTTATGTGCGTTTGGAATGATATGCTCTATAGTTTCGAGTTCGAGTCATTGATCGGGTTAATGGATAGTATGGAAATTGGATAAGTATAGTGTTACATCTCAATTCGGATATTGTTATTGAGCTTTGATTTATGGGCCTATAATTCATGGATGGGATTACATTGGTTTTCGATATATGTTAAGCTTAATTTCTAAACGTTATCAATTGAGATTAATTAATTAGTCTGAGTTGTAATTAATGGAGCGAGTTCATTTAAGAAAATCTAGTAAACGACGTATATGGATTAAGGATAGAAAAAGATTAATAGCTAAACGATTAGAGTGTTGTTAAATTGTGAAGGTACTAAAGAAAGAAGAAAAAGAATAACGAATAAGCACTGAACACTTTAAGCGATCGAGGTAAGTGATATGCATGTGTTTTGGTATTCGGACCCTACATCGCAAGATTAGGAGATGCATGTTTCCTTGCTTACTGCTTTCCCAGCATGTTTCGTGGTTTACAGATTTAATCGCACGTTTCGTTGTTTAACGCTTTCCAAACATGTTTACAGTTTTAATCGCACGTTTCGCTGCTTACTGCTTTCCTAGCATGTTTCGTTGTTTACAATTTTAAATGTACGTTTCGTTGTTTACTGCTTTTACAGCACGTTTCGATGTTTATTTATGCTTTAAAAAATTGTATGCATTCACAAGTATTATACGAAACATATACAAATAACGAACGAATAATAAGGCATAACGAAGGAACAAATCACAAACGAAGAAACAGATGACGAATGAAGAAACAAATAACAAACAAATAATAAGCTATAAAGAGTAAAGAGAAATGAGAAATAACTAATGCAATTAAAGTAAAGAAAAGAAAAAAGGCAAAGATATGACGCAAGGCCGTTAAAGCCTTTGTGGATAAGCCTTCGTGGCAAGGCCGCTAGCAAGCTTTCGGATTATGCCATCGTTGCTAGCAAGCTTTCGGATTATGCCATTGCTGCTTGTATCTGTTGCAAGGTCCTTGGATTATGTCGGGACAAACGGCCAATGGTTAGCAGGCTTTCGGATTATGCCATTGCTGCTATATCGGAGGTCAACGATGAAAAGAACGACCAATGAAAAATAATATTTAAGACACAAAAGACAAAAGATAGAAAGAAAACAATGAAAACGGTGATTAAAACATAAAAGATAAGAAGATAAAAAAAGACAAAAACTGAAATTGCATGTAGTAATATGATAGGTATTATCACTTACTAAGCATTAGACTCATAGCTTACGTTTTGCGATGTAGGAAAATGATGAACAGGTTTAGGAGCAGCTGATGAAGAATTTACACGGGCGAGACTTGCAGTTGGTTGGCTAATTAAAGTAAAGATGAACAAGCTGTAAATATAAAGTAATATTTTATTAACTGTTTTAAATGAATTAATTGTGCTTCCAATACGCTTTTAATTAAAAAGGATTTTTATCAATTAAATTACTATTTACGCTTCCGCCACATTTTCAAAGGAAAAGTAATTTACGCTTCCGCTATGTTTTAAATAAAAGATTTTATAACGCTTCCGCATTTTATTAATTGGATTTTTCATAACGAGTTTAACGAAGAGTTAGTAGCGGTCCGGTTAGACGTACTCTGATATTTGTTTAAAAGAGTTTTAAATAAAGAGGGTTTTAGTGGTTAAATAAAAGTTTTAAATTTTAGCGTATTTTTAAAAGGTTACAAAAAACCGGGTCGTTACAGGTTATAATTGTGTTATGGGAGTGAATACCCACGGATTCACAGCAGAAGTATGAGTATCTATAGAATTGTGTATATTCGCAGTTATGTTGGTGTTAATTAATTATGTGAGGAAATGTTGGTATTCATAGCAGAAGCATGGATGTGTGATTATCCATAGATGTGGTGAGTATCAGCGAAACGAGGTGTCCATGTATGAGAGGTGGAATCTATGGAATGAGAGGTCCATAGAAATGGTATCCGTAACGGAAGCATTGGTGGGATGCAATGAATTTAAATAATGATTTGTGATATTTTATGGCTTCCTGGAATTGGATGATGATTAAGGTTTTTGGTGTGGTGAATATTCTTTGACTATGAAGAATTGGATTGTATTAGTTTCTGGAACAATGCAAGGGTGTTCAACAATAAAATGGAAGTTGAATGCGAAATGGAACGTATTTCACAACGAAAAAGGTAAGGAATAAAATGACGTGATTGGGTGAAGTGTCCACTAAGGAGGAGTGATCCACGGGAGATAATTTATCAGTGGAATGGATGTGAGGAGCGGGTAAAATAATGGTCGTTGGATGGGTGGAGCAAATGAATTATTGACTTGTTGGATGAAAAGTGCAAAAAGAAACTTATCTATGAAATGGATGAGAGGAGCTGATAAAATAATGACCGTTATTTGAAAAAGCAAACAAAAGATCGACCGCTGGATGAAGAGGATGGAAGGAAAGATGTTTTCGTAGAAGAAAAAATTATGTTTAAGAAAGCGAGTGTCTCTGGAAAAGAATGTGTTTGCGAAAGGGAGATATTGAGTGGATAAATTAAAGATCGTTCGAGGGAAAGTGTGGATGAAAGATCAGCCGTTGGATGAGAAGACGGAAAGGGAAGATACTTCTATAGAAAGAAAAGGTTCTATTGTGGGGGTTTAAGTGAACAAAAATGTCGTCATAAGCCTAAGCATTGATATATACATCATGTTTAGGAGTTCTTTTATATAGACGGACATTGATGATAGACATTAATTGTAAATGTCTAGATAGGTGGAAATAGACATGAATAGAGATGTCTAGATAGTGCAAATAAACATTAATTAGAAATGTCTAGAAATAAGAAAGTTCTTCATATAAAGGATTATGTGGTTGAGGCATAGGTTATGATAGACATACCTTGTAAATTTCTAGATAGCTTGACATTAGACACATATTAGAGGTGACTAGTATTGGTATTAAATAAATCATAGAAGACCATGAGATGACTTGGAAATTAGACATTAATCGGAAATGTCTAATTTGTGATATTGATAGATGGACCAAAATAGAATGTGATCTTTTATACGGAAAATCACATTGGGAAGTAGAAAGATTTATAGAATAAGTATTCTATAGAGTTTGATGGTGCTTATTTGGAATGACACGTGAAGTTTGTGATTGAGGTAATTAGTATACATAAATATGTATGACAATTAGATTGTGCATGAAGAGTAATTGCACATGAGAATTGAGAAAGGTAGACTTGGTTATCTAAATCATATGCCTAGACATTTATACATATGCACTAAACACTTCTTACATAAAGAAGTGTATTACATATTTGAGATATTAATTAGAATATATAACGATATAGATAAAATGTATATTTTGGGATGTGTGATCATGAGGGTTGATCAAAAGTTATATGTTGGAAGTTAAAGATGTGAGGACTAATCATGTTGGATTTAGTACATAGTTAGTTGTGATATTGTATGGTTTATTGAATCCTTAGATTATGATTCTTACTAAGCTTAAAAAACTCACGATTTTATATGTTGATGATTTTCAAGAACATGTGGTAGCAGCTCTGGATCAAAAAGGTAAATATCAGTTGGACTGATGATTTGCAGAGCATAGGCCCAGTAGTATGGTTTGAGTTTTTATTTTGGTGTATTTAGTTTTAGTTCGGCCTATATTTGTAAAACAAATTTGAATATAACTTTGTTAATAAAATTTTCCTATTTTGGTGGATTTCATTTTTATGTGGCCCGATTGCATGAGAGCATTGTGTGAATGTGATAATGTGAGCTTCCACTGTGAGTTGTGAGTTGCTTGACCGTTCTCTTGGTGGAGAATCCGGTTCGTTGTGCAGTTCCCTAGGGGATTGGGGGTCGGGTTGTGACACTTATGGCCCATAGTAGACAGAAAAGCTATGATGATCAAAGAAGGAGAAAATTGAAATTTGTTGTAGGAGATAATGTATTTCTGAAGATTTCTTTAATAAGAGATGTGATGCGATTTGGTAAGAAAAGAAAGCTGAGTTCGAGATTTGTGAGGCCACTTGCAATTTTAGAAAAAGTCAGAGAAGTTGCTTATCAATTGAATTGCTTGAATAACTCAAACATGTGCACAACGTGTTTCACATCTCGATGTTGAAGAAATATATTCTAGATCTATTTCATATTCTACCAATGAGTTCCCTTGACTTTGTGATCAACCAAAATTTATCATATGAAGAGATGCCGATTTAAATTCTGAATATAGAAGAAAGAGATCTAAGGAAAAAGAAGGTTTTGTTTGTAAGAGTATTATGGAGAAATTGAAACATTGAAAAAGTAACCTAGGAAAGAGAAGAGGAAATGAGAAAGCTCTACCCGAAATTTTTTAGGTAATAATTTAAATTTCGAGAACAAAATTTCTTTTGAGGGGAGATTGTAACATACTAAGGTTTAATTTCAAAATTTTAATTGTCTGATTAAGTTCCCCAAATCAGAAACAAACTTTACACCTTAATCTGCAATTCGTCACAGAATCTCTTAAAATTAGAGAGAGAATCAGAACTCAAATTGACAACAAATAGCCTAATAGTTGTTTAGCAATTCCGAAAATCTAAAACAATGAATGTATCATAGCAAGAGGAATAAAAAATTTATCATAAGGAAAAATTAAATTTAAAATAAATATTCAATTATGACTAAGTTTAAAAGATAACGATTTAAGTAGATTGATAACCATACGCTATGAATTAAAAAGGAAAAATTTTATGAAAACTAAAAATCATCATTTCACCGTTACATATAATATTAATTATGTCTTAACAAATAGCCATCATAGTTTAATATTTAGGCAAGATGAAAAAATATCCATAGACAAATTATTTAAACCTTTATTAAAATTAGAAACTCCTCCAAAACTATTTCTCCGAAATACTGAACAAAAATTTATAACAGAAGATAGACATCATTTAAGAAGCAATTTTTTTTATAGAAATTACTAAATTTATACCATTTGAATTTCTTAGATATTCTCTAGTAACGGTGTCATTACATCTTAACGAACCAATTCCTTTAGTCACACGATCACTTGAAAAGAACAAAGAATAATCATCAAAATCAAGAGATACAACGAATAGTAATAGAACTAAATAGTTATGAAGGAAATTATAAAGAATTAATAGAAACAAAAAATATTGTTTTACAATTACTTGATAAGTTTAAAAAGAATCCGAAAAAACAAAGTCAACCAATAAATTATGAAAAAGATATAGTGGAAATAATTAATAACCTTCAACAAATTATAATCAGACAAGAAAAAAAAGATATATTACTATAGAAGATCTTGAACAAATCAATCTAGGAAGAAGAATAAAGCAAAAACTAACAATTCAACCACCTCCTATGATATAATGGAAAACTTATAAGAACAGATAACTAAACTTATCAGTCTATTTGTCGAATTAGATATACCTAAAGAAGACACACAAGATGATTATTTATTAATGAACAGAGAAGCAGAAACATAAACTAATGAAATAGTTTATGATTACACATCAGATGAAAATCCATATAAAAATCCATATAATCCTCATTATGTAAAAAAAGATGTACCTGAATCTAGTCATCGTAATAGAACAAGAATGCATGATGAAACTGAAGATGAAGATTTTAAAAAATACATGAGTAAACAAGGATACTATTACAAAAATAAATGGACTAAAATACTCAATCAATATATTCCTAGAATTGAAAATTTACTAGGGAATAATATATTAAACTTAGACTATGTCGAAAATGAATATAAAGTATTAGAAAATTGGAAAAACAGAATTAATATTTTCATACAATTGAATCAAGAAATCAAAGATTTAACTCCTGAAGATTTATTTAATTACGTAACTCACCAGACAACAGGTATAGTATACAATAGGAGGCATTGAGGGAAGGGAAACTCACACCTTTGAAAATCTTCAAATTCCTCTGCTCAAATTTTCGACCACTCCGTCCCTCTTTATCAACCTCCTTATCAAAAATCCTCTATTGACTGAAAGCTTACCTCGCATCAGCAAGGTCCTCCCCTACCAAGCTTCGTTCCACAGGTGATTATCAATGGCGAATGACGAAAGGAAGGATTCCTCTCATCGCGAAGCAAGAGAAGACTCTCTGCCTATCTCACGCGAAGAAGAAAGTGAACAATGAGGAAGAAAAAGAATCATTTTGAAGCTGCATTGATTTTGCCTTTGTTAAACAAAATTTCTCTCGGATTTCTAGAATCAATCTAAATTTGGCATTACTTGCTATAAGATTTTATCAGTAAGAAATTTTTTCTCAATTTCTTTCAAGAAAGTTTTATTTTTTTAGAAGAAATTTAACCACGATTAATCTTTTAGACAGAGTAGAATATTTTAAGCATTAGAAAACCTCTAAAACTCTATTTTCTTAGAATCCAAGTAAGTAAAGGTATCTGTTTTCAACATTTTGGCCATCAACCTTACATCACAAAGCGTATTAATATTTTTCAACTTTATTCTATTATTTTAATTATAATATTTTAACTGTACATGTATAATTAAGCATTAACATAGGATTAGAGAAAGATAAAATTTTTAGGTCATCTTGTATTGAGTATGAATACATGAATCTAATGGATTTGATAGAAACATGATTAGATGACTAATGAAAGTCTAAACGCATGGTAAAGTTAGAAAATAAGTTCCAACCAGTACGTAACTTTAAACATGAAAATTGGTAACACATGAAATTAATTTACATAAACATGTATTTTTACCAACTGAGTTATCACATCCTTAGTTTTGTGATGTAAGTGAATTTTTAACTGAGAAAGAATTGAGGTTGATCGAGGGTATTACAGAGGAAGACAAGTATATAGAGAAAGACGTTGGGTCAGAGGAATGATTTAATTTATTATTTAGTTTAAATATCATTTTAATAAATAAATTTTGTGAAAATTTTATCATTGAGAGGTTATTATTGTAATTGAATCTACTATCTATTTGATATTTTCGTCAATAAATTTTAAAAGCATGCTCTATGTTTAAATCTTGCTATATAAAATTTTCAACTCTGTTTTCATATTTTATTTTCATTACTTGAAAAATACATTTTAAATAAATTTATTTATTATTTGACTAGAAATATATTAAATAGATATTTTCTAACAAATATTAAATTTTCTTCTCTTAATTAAAGATTTTGATATTTTTGAGGATTCTCAAATTTTAATTCAACTAATAAAATTCAAATTTTGAGAATATGACAAATAATATTCAAAGTCATAATGTGAGCACATTGAACATTTAAGGATTGTTCTGTGTACATTGAAACATCATAAGTTGTATACAAAAAAGAGAACTACAACATTTGGATTATAAATGTCGACTTCCTCGAGCATGTAGTCTTGCGAGATTGTATATCAGTGGATCCGATTGAGGTTAAGGATGTATTAAATTAGAGATACAATTTCTTGAATTTTGCTAGTTATTATCGTCGTTTTATGGAGAATTGTTTTTCAATAGCCTAACCATTGAGTCAAACTTCTTTATTTCTAGTTTCTTTTTCTTTGATTGATTTACTATGGTGAGAAGTTGCAGTAATATTTTAGTTCTTTTATGTTGGGTTTTCTTTATATTCTCTCAAGGTAATTTTCACTTTATCACACTAATTATTTATTTAAACGTTTATTATTATGTTATAATGATGTTACTGTTAGACCAACGTACTAAGCATAATATTTTTGGGTCTTAACTTTTCCAATGTATTATTCGGTTTATAAACCTTCTATTGGGAGCCATTTAATCTAATAATGATTGGACACTGATGTGTTTTGTGTGATATTTTTCAAGTTATTTTTAGTGTGTCTTGAACATGACATGTTTGATAAATAGAGTTTTCAAGGGTAAAAAAAAAAGCAACAAATTTTAGCGCTACAACTCTCGCCAAAACGCTTTAATGCTCATTCAAAATGTGGATGAAGATTTGGAAAAGTGTCATATTGATTCATCATTCTCCCAACCATAGTAGCACCTAAGATAATTTAGAGAAGTACTACATCGCTACTTTGGAGCGCTATAATGCTGCCCACCACAAATCAAAGCTCACTGGCGCTTATAATTGGGCAATACAATGTCTTCCCATGAAAATTCAATCAATCATGCAGTTTTAATGATAATATATGAATAGGAGGCATCCAAAACAGTGATTTTTTAGTTCCTTTGTTGATGATTATCATGGAGATTACAGCTGATGCATGAAGGATTATCATAAGAGGATTTGAGAACAATTAACAAATTTGTACAAATTAATTAATTGAAAATGGTAGAAGCATTTGAATAGAATCCACAAAAAAAATCATCGAGGGATTATGCAGCACCTCAAGTGGAGGCTATTTAGACTAGTATTATGAGGTCACTGATCAGAGCCAATATATTTGAACTAAAACAAGTTATTATTCAAATGATTCAGACTACATTACACTTTGAGGGGTTACCCAATGATGATTTGAATGCTCATCTATCGAATTTATTGGAGTTTTGCGACACATTCAAGTTTAATGAAGTATCTATCATATGATTGTTTCACTTCTCACTTAAAGATAGGGCAAAAAGTTGGTTAATATCATTTTCTTCTGCCTCCAACACCACATGGCAAGATCTGGCTCATAAATTATTGACTAAATATTTCCCACTAGATAAAATAAGGAATGATATTACATCGTTTATGCAATATGACTCTCAATCACTTTATGAAGTGTGGGAAAGATTTAGAGATTTACTAAGAAGATTTCCTCATCATGGAATACCAAAATGACTCTAGCTCCTATTTACAATGGATTAGAAAGATACTTGAAGTCTAATCTTGATACAGCAATTGACTGTCCTATTATGGTTAAATCAATTGAGGCAACATATGAATTATTAGAGAACATGGCAACAAATAATTATTAGTGGCCAACAAAAAAATCTGCATATAAAAAGGTGGATGCCATTACTGCCTCACAGCACAAATGGCGATGTCTTCCAAGAAAGTTGATAATCTAAGGGTGAATACAAATCACCCAAAATTTTCTTGGAGTAACTATCAAGGAAATGTATCATCCGTCTGGATTTTCACTGCAACCACCACAACAAGAGAAGAAATTAGTTTAAGAAAGTTGGTGACTCTAATGACTTTTAATACAAATCAGTTTATAAATTAGACAAGAACATAGT
>CM039483.1:20888160-20953433 GCA_022433065.1 Begonia loranthoides
CTTAGGAATTTCAAATTGGGTCACATAATTCTCCACAGAAAGCACTCATTGCCTCAAACTATGCATTTATAAGAAAAGCTCATACTTGTAATGGCTAAGCACAAACCTTCGTCTCAATATCTGCTTCATCTTGCTCCACATAAGAATGTCACCCTCTCCATGACGTCTTATTTGAGTTTTATAACTTTCCCACCAAATATTAGCATAACCAGTAAACTCTAGAGAGACTATTTGAATCTTTGTCCTTTCCGAGTAATTATAGAAGTAAAAAAAATTTCAACTTTCTCCACCCAATCAAGAAACTTCTCGTCATTGCTAGATCCTTTAAACATTGGTATTGAAAGTTTCACATGCCTCAAATCCTCATAAATGTCATTGGCATACCTCATACTTTCAAGCTCTCAAAGTTAATATCATCATCAATTCTTTCTTCAATCACTTTTTCCATCCCTTGTCTTCCTCTCCTAGCACCCCATTGATCTCTTGGTCTAAGGAATCATGTAGTCCTATAATTTTGATTCATAACACTTTGCAATTGTTAAATGATGGTGGAAAGAGAAACTCTTAACTCATCTATTTGTCCTTGAGAACAAGATTCGCCTTTCGTGCTAGGCAACTGGGTCAGCGATTGTACATTCGAGTCTTGAGTTTGAGATGTAATTACCCCACTCCTATTCATCATCCTTCAAAATTGGCTCTAATACCAAATGTTGTGCTTTGAATGATTTTTTTAAAAATGAGCGGTCAACTAGTGGCTAAAAGGAAACCAACCAAAAAACACATAGCCTCAAAGGAGTCGCTTCTAGATGAATTGCGGCCTATAACAAATTGATTAGTGGTCGATCAGAAGCCTTTATAGACAAATCTTTTTATTGTGTGACAGACCAGACGCAAGCAACCTACATCTGCGAAACTGTGTTTTGCAACTTTTTGAGAAGATTTTTTACACTAAAGTCAAGCCTTCGATCCTAAAATTCAAGGAGGCTTATTCACAAACAATTGAACAACTTTTAAACCTCAAAAGAGCAAATTCCACATATCCAAGACAAAGAAAGAATAAAAATAAGAATAAATAAGTCGGTCAAAAAATCGCTAAAGTCTACAACTTTAAATCCAAGGAAATCTCTCGAAAAAAGACGTCACTTCAACTTGATAATTTGTGAGATTTAACAACTCCACAATAAATTTCACCCCACAAAGGAAGCGAAGAAGCTGCAGTAAAACAATAACTAATCCAACTCTCATGAAGAATTAGAAATTAGTCGCAAAATGACGATTGTTAACAACCAAACGTAGTGTGAGTTTTTATTCCACAAGAAGCAAAGAGAAGAGGCTGAAAAGTAACTCTAAAAATTAATGATCTAAAACTTAGTACAATGAGTCTTAAGGAGAGCTTAAATAGCTCCTCCAAAATTATGATTTAAAGTTCATAGCACAAAATTACAAAACTAACCTTCTACGACCCTTACTCGCTCTAGGACAACCACTTGTTGAGTAAACCACAAAGATTATTAATTAAATAACTAACTAAATATTAATTAAAGTTCAAGGGTTATCCTTTATTATAATTGCCTTCAACTCCAATTTAGAATAAATATGAGTCCACTTAATAACGTGATTCAACATTGCTTCATCTTTGTTGTTGGGAGGTTTCTCCAAGCCCTCTTTCCACCTTTTCTCTGCAAAATAAACTGAAGTATAGTAATTGGTCCTTTTGAAACTTGAGACCATGTGACTGCTCTCGTGGCACATTATATTGCCTCATAGTATTAAATTCTCATCCTAAACCAGTAATGCAACAATATGAAAACTCAAATTTCTAGAGTGTACATTTAGTTCAAACCTCAATACATCGACATAAAATCATACATTGATCATAAATCACACAAAATTCTATGGAATGAGCATTTACCATGAACTAAGTGATATGTTTAAATGGTGAGAGTAGTGTTTGATTGCTGACAGTAAGAGCACATTCTAATGCACAAAGATAGTGAAAATCTGGCGCAAGGTTGATGGAAATGGGTGCTCTATCACTCAGAAAGTTTGTGATTAAAGCTGGAAAAATTTTGTGTTTGTCATTTTAAAAAAGCTCGATCTAGGCTAAAGGGTACAACACTATAAATTAGTGCAGTAGCACTTGACCCTAAAATTGCAATGTATCGCTAGTATCACACCTGCATTTAAATGAGAGTCCAGTAGCACGTACACTCTATTTAAAAGTTTCAAGTGAGCATTGTAGCTCTCTAAGACAAATGCTAGAGCACTCACAATTTTTTTATGTTTTTCGAATTAGCACCCTTGCACACAAATGGGCATACCAGCACCTAGCTTCGGTGTAGATTTACCTAAATTGGTGCAATAGTGCTCTTAATGGGCACTACAACACTCGTAGCTATTTCGCAGTTTTTTCAGACACTAAGACTAAAGATTTACCTTGTGCAGCGAAAATCAATCAAAATCATTAACATGAAAATTATTTCGAAAATACAATGTCAATAGTAAAGTCAATATAACCACAAACTTATTATGCAAAAGGGGAAAAAAATAATTATCAAACTAATCTATGAAATTAAACTAAAATTTAAAAAAAAAATACTAAAAGAGAAGAAAATTGAATTGCCTTCCAACAAATGCTTGGTTTTGAGTCATTTGCCTCCCAACAACCACTTGGTTTAAAGTCATTAGTCTGACTTTGTTGTTCGATTTATCATGGGTTAAATGGTGAATTGGAGACTTATGTCGATCAACTTTGTCTCCCAAATCTTTCTTCAAACATGGTTGATTCCCCTTGAAGTGTTGTAGTTTAATTTTTTCCTTAATTTCCACTGTTCCACATGGAAGAATGTCATTGATTTTACTAGGTCCTGGTTTTTGAAATTTTAGATTGCCCTTTTTATCATCCGTAAGATTTAATATGGTAGATTTCTTGGGGTTTTCCTTTTCCAAGTCAACTGTTAAACAATTTTCACTATCATTTAGGAATTGAGTGGCTTTGAACACCTTGAATGTAACTTCTTGGTCTTGTGGCCTCATAGTAAATTCACCCCGGTGAACTTCAATCAGTGTTCTTCTGGTTGCTAAAAATGGATGTCCTAAGATGATCAAGATTTTCTTGTTTTCTTCCATGTGGAGCACAATAAAGTTAGTTTGAGTTTATTGTAAATAGAGAGTGACATCAAATTTATACTTGTTCTCAAATCACATAAAGACATACCAAAGAATTTATCCCTAATCTTTCATCTTTGGTTGGAGTTTCTTTTGAAGTATGGCACTGCACTTCTCATTTAATGCCACAATTTCGAAATTCTTCAATCTTTTATTTTTTGAATGAAATTTTCTTCATAAATTTAAAGCAGCCTGGCAACTGCTCCATAGCTTTGATAAATGGTAAATCAATATGCAACTTTTTAAAAACCTCTAAAAGTTTAGAAAACTACGTGTCCATTTTTGCTTTTTGAAACCTTCAAGAAAATGGCAGAGGCAAATAAATAGATGAGATTTTTATCTTAATATTATCATTAGTTTCTAGCTTCTTTTGAACCTAAGCTTCATTGTCGTCAATTTCTTTACCCTTGGTTGAACAACTGATGAAGCGTATTTACCTTCTTGACTTGTACAGATAACTCATTTCCACTTTTTATTGAGATCGCATTACAATGCTCTTTGCCTTCTCTTTTGGAATTATTTTCAGTGTTTCTCAGTAAGAATTCTTGTGGTAAATGTTTATTGAGTTGGCCATTTATCTCATATGAATTTTCAGATTTCTTATCAACGTGGAATGACTTTGCAACTATGTTCTTGTCTAATTTATAAACTGATTTGTATTAAAAGTCATTAGAGTCACCAACTTTCCTAAACTTAATTTCTTCTCTTATTTTGGTGGTTGCAGTGAAAATCCAGAGGGATGATACATTTCCTTGATAGTTACTCCAAGAAAATTTTGGTTGATTTGTATACACCCCTAGATTATCAATTTTCTTGGAAGACATCGACATTTGTGCTATCAGGCTTGTAATTGCATCCACCTTTTTATATGCAGATCTTTTTGTTGGCCACTAATAATTATTTGTTGCCATGCTCTCTAATAATTCATGCGTTGCCTCAATTGATTTAACCATAATAGGACTGTCAATTGCTGTATCAGGATTAGACTTCAAGGATCCGTCTAATCCATTGTAAACAGGAGGTAGACTCATTTTGGTATTCCATGACGAGGAAGTCTTCTTAGTAAATCTCTAAATCTTTCCCACACTTGATAAAGTGAGTCAGAGTCATATTGCATAAACGATGTTATATCATTCCTTATTTTATCTAGTGGGAAATATTTAGCCAAGAATTTATGAGCCAGATCTTGCCATGTGGTGATGGAGGTAGGAGGAAATGATATTAACCAGCTTTTTGCCCTATCTTTAAGTGAGAAGTGGAACAATCATATGATACTTCATTAAACTTGAATGTGTCACAAAACTCCAATAAATTTGATATATAAGAATTCAAATCATCATTGGATAACCCCTCAAAGTGTAATATGTCGTTTGAATCATTTGAATAATAACATGTTTTAGTTCAAATATGTTGGCTCTTATTTGTGACCTCACAATACTAGTCTAAATAGCCTCCACTTGAGGTGCTGCATAATCCCTCGATGATTTTTTTTGATTCTATTCAAATGCTTTTACCATTTTCAATTAATTAATTTGTACAAAGTTGTTAATTGATCTCAAATCCTCTTATGATAATCCTTCATGCATCAGCTGTAATCTCCATGATAATCATCAACAAAGGAACTAAAAAATCTCTGTTTTGGATGCCTCCTATTCATATAGTATCATTAAAACAACACGATTGACTGAATTTTCATGGGACAACATTGTATTGCCCAATTCTAAGCGCCAATGTTGTTTGATTTGTAGTGGGCAACATTATAGCGCTCCAGAGTAGTGATGTAGTACTTCTCTAAATTATCTTAGGTGCTATTATGGTTGGGAGACTGATGAATCACTAGGACACTTTTCCAAATCTTCATCCACATTTTGAATGAGCGCTAAAGCGTTCTAGAGAGAGTTGTAGCGCTGAAATTTATTTATTTTTTTACTATTTTACCCTTGAAAACTCTATTTATCAAACATGTCATGTTGAAGACATACTAAAAGTAACTTGAAAAATATCACACAAAACTCATCAGTGTCCAATCATTATTAGATTAAACGGCTCCCAATAGAAGATTTATAAACAAAATAATACATCGGAAAAGTTAAGACCCAAAAATATTTTGCCTAGTACGTTGGTCTAATAGTAACATCATTATAACATAATAATAAACGTTTAAATAAATAATTTGTGTGATAAAGTAAAAATTACCTTGAGAAAATATAAAGAAAACCCAACATAATAGAACTAAAACATTACTGCAACTTCTCACCATAGTAAATCAATAAAAGAAAAAGAAACTATAAATAAAGAAGTTTGACTCAATGGTGAGGCTATTGAAAAAAAAATGTCCATAAAACAACAATAATAACTAGCAAAATCCAAGAAATTGTGTCTCTAATTTAATGCATCCATAACCTCATTCAGATCCACTGATATACAATCTCGCAAGACTACATGCTCGAGGAAGTCGACATTTGTATTCCAAATGTTGTAGTTCTCTTTTTTGTATACAACTTATGATGTTTCAATGTACACAAAACAATCCTTAAATGTTCAATGTGCTCACATTATGACTTTGAATATATTTGTCACAATCTCAAAATTTTAATTTTATTAGTTTAAATTAGTTCATTTAAAATTTGAGAATACTCGAAAATATCAAAATCATTAATTAAGAGAAAGAAAATTTAATATTTGTTAGAAAATATCTATTTAATATATTTCTAGTCAGATATTAAATAACTTTATTTAAAATATATCTTTCAAGTAATGAAAATAAAATATGAAAACAGAGTTGAAAATTTTATATAGCAAGATTTAAACATAGAGCATGCTTTTAAAATTTATTGACGAAAATATCAAATAGATAACAGATTCAATTACAATAATAACCTCTCCATGATAAAATTTTCACAAAATTTATTTATTAAAATAATATTTAAACTAAATAATAAATTAAATCATTCCTCTGACCCGACAACGTCTTTCTCTATACACTTGTCTTCCTCTGGAATACTCTCGATCAACCTCAATTCTTCCTTAGTTAAAAATTCACCTTCATCACAAAACTAAGGATGTGATAACTCAGTGAGTAAAAATACATGTTTACGTAAATTAATTTTCATGTGTTACCTAAAAATTTTATCTTTCTCTAATCCTATGTCAATCCTTAATTATACATGTATAGTTAAAATATCATAATTTAAATAATAGAATAACGTTGAAAAATATTAATGCACTTTGTGATGTAAGGTTGATGGCCAAAACATTGAAAACAGATATCTTTACTTACTTGAATTCTAAGAAAATAGAGTTTTAGAGGTTTTCTAAGCCTTAAAATATTCTACTATATCTAAAAGATTATTCGTGGTTAAATTTCTTCTAAAAAAAATAAAACTTTCTTGAAAGAAATTGGGAAAAAATTTCTTACTGATAAAATCTTATATCAAGTAAAGCCAAATTTAGATTGATTCTGGAAGTCCGAGAGAAATTTGATTTAACAAAGGGAAAATCAACTCAACTTCAAAATGATTCTTTTTCTTCCTCATTGTTCACTTTCTTCTTCGCGTGAGATAGGCAAAGAGTCTTCTCTCGCTTAGCGATGAGAGGACTCCTTCCTCTCGTCATTCGCCATTGATAATCACCGATGGAACGAATCTTGGTAGGAGAGGAACTTACTGATGCGAGGTAAGCTTTCGGTCGATAGAAGATTTTTGATAAGGAGGTTGATAAAGAGGGATGGAGTGGTCGAAAATTCGAGCGGAGGAATTTGAAGATATTCAGAGGTGTGAGTTTCCCTTCCCTCAATGCCTCCTATTGTATACTATACCTATTGTCTGGTGAGTTACGTAATTAAATAAATCTTCAGACGTTAAATCTTTGATTTCTTGATTCAATTGTATGAAAATATTAATTTTGTTTTTCTAATATTCTAACACTTTATATTCATTTTCGATACAGTCTAAGTTTAATATATCATTTCCTAGTAAATTTTCAATTCTAGGAATATATTGATTGGGTATTTTAGTCCATTTATTTTTGTAATAATATCCTTGTTTACTCATGTATTTTTTAAAATATTTATCTTCAGTTTCATCATGCATTCTTATTCTATTACAATGACTAGATTCAGGTACATTTTGTTTTACATAATGAGGATTATATGGATTTTCATCTGATGTATAATCATAAACTATTTCATTAGTTTCATTTTCTGCTTCTCTATTCATTAATAAATAATCATCTTGTGTCTTCTTTAGGTATATCTAATTCGGCAAATAGACTGGTAAGTTTAACTATTTGTTCTTCAAAGTTTTCCATTATATCGTAAGAGGTGGTTGAATTGTTAGTTTTTGATTTATTCTTCTTCCTAGATTGATTTGTTCAAGATCTTCTATAGTAATATATCTCTTTTTTTCTATTCTGATTATAATTTGTTGAAGGTTATTAATTATTTCCACTATATGTTTTCCATAATTTATTGGTTGACTTTGTTTTTCCGGATCCTTCTTAAACTTATCAACTAATTGTAAAACAATATTTTTTGCTTATGTTAATTCTTTATAATTTCCTTATAACTATTTAGTTATGTTACTATTCGTTGTATATCTTGATTTTGTTGTTTTAGTTCATTTATTCTTTCAGTAAGATTTATTTCTATGTGCTTTATAATTTCATTTAAACTCTTATTCATTCTAAAGTATCTCTTAAATAATGTTCTGTATAACAATGTATAATACAGACAAATAGAAAAATAAGAATGATTAAAAATGTAAAAGGGATTGTGATAAGCAAAATAGTAATTAGTTTGTCCGTCATCCTCCCCCCTGGTTCAAACAAGGCTCTAATACCAAAATTTTCTTAATGAATTTTCTTAATGCAGAATTTTCTTAATGTCTTAGTGCGGAATATCTTATTCGTTTAGTGGAATTAAATGATTAAATCTTGCAGTAGCTAATGACTCTAGGCAATCTTGTAATTGTAATATTTGTTTTAATCTATATAAAAATCATTCGAAAGCTAAATATTATTGTCTAATATATTCTTTAGATTCTAGTGTTGAATCAATTTCTTTTAATAATCTATTATTCAGTTCTTTAGAGAATTCATCTAGATATTTGATAAGGAAATTAATAAAATATTGTACTTCTTGTTTATCAAGGAAATTTATGAATTCTAATTTTTTCATAATATCATCACAAATACTGAAAGACATTTTAAAATAGTAGTTGTTTTATAATTGTTATTATTGATTTATTCTAAAAAAATCTTTAAGTTGTTCTTTTAATATATTTTTAAACCTATATAGAAATCTTTCTAAGGCTAAATTTTCTAACCGTATAATATTAGGTTATGATATATTCAAATCTGTTAAATCATTTAATCTTCCATCCATATCTTTCGGGAAGTCATCTAAGTATTCTGTGAAATAGTCTATTAGACCTTGAACTTCATTTTTATTGTAAAAATTAATAAGTTCTAGTTCTGTTATTATTTTTTAAGTCATTGAATTAAATGATACTTTTTAGGATTTGCAAATCTATTATATCTTAAGTAGTAAGGATTATGCCATCTTTTATACCAATATTTCATTTTAATTGTCTGGATATAAATCAAGATAATCATTATTATGTAAATATTCGTTGAAATAATAAATAAGATAATCAAAGAGTTGTTTTAAATATATAGAATTTTCCATTTGTTGTATATTTTTGTAGTCAAGTTTAACCCTGTACAATGACATTTTTTTTAATTTTATTCTAGTACTTAATGATCGAATAGTTGTTTTTAATGATTGTAATGATGGTTCTTTTTTCTTTTCAAGTGATCGTGTGACTAAGGGAATTGGTTCATTAATATGTAATGGCGCTATTACTAGAGAATATCTAGGAAATTCATATGGTATAAAATTAGTAATTTCTGAAAAAGATTTGCTTCTTAAATTATGTCTATCTTCTGTTATAAATTTTTGTTCAGTATTTCAGAGAAATAGTTTTGGAGGAGTTTCTAATTTTAATAAAGGTTCAAATAATTTGTCTATGGATATTTTTTCATCTTGCCTAAATATTAAGCTATGATGGCTATTTGTTAAGGCATAATTAATATTATACGTAACGGTGAAAGGATGACTTTTAGTTTTCATAAAATTTTTCCATTTTAATTCATAGCGTAGGGTTATCAATCTACTTAAGTCTTCATCTTTTAAATTTAGTCCTAATTGAATATTTATGTTAAATTTAATTTTTCGCTGTGATAAATTTCCTATTCCTCTTGCTATGATACATTCATTGTTTTAGATTTTCGGAACTGCTAAACAACTATTAAGCTATTTGTTGTCAATTTGAGTTCTGATTCTCTCTCTAATTCTAAGAGATTCTGTGACAAATTGCAGATTAAGGTTTAAAGTTTGTTTTTGATTTGGGGAACCTAATCTGATAAAATTTTAAAATTAAACCCTAGTATGTTACAATCTCCCCTCCTTAGAAGAAATTTCGTCCTCGAAATTTAAATTATCACCTAAAAAATTTCGGTAGTCCTTTCTCATTTCCTCTTCTCTTTCCCAGGTTGCTTTTTCAATGTTTTAGTTTCTCCATAATACTCTTACAAACAAAACCTTCTTGTTCCTTAGTTCTCTTTCTTCTTTATTCAGAATTTAAATCGACATCTCTTCATATGATAAATTTTGGTTGATCACAAAGTTGAGGGAACTCATTGGTAGACTATGAAATAGATCTAGAATATATTTCTTCAACATCGAGATGTAAAACACATTGTGCACATGTTTGAGTTATTCAAGCAGTTCAACTGAAAAGCAACTTCTCTGACTCTTTCTAAAATAGCAAGCGGCCCCACAAATCTCGAACTCAGTTTTCTTTTCTTACCAAATCGCATTACACCTCTTATTAGAGAAATCTTCAGAAATACATGATCTCCTACAGCAAATTCCAATTTTCTCCTTCTTTGATCATCATAGCTTTTTTGTCTACTATGGGCCATAAGGGTTACAACCTGACCCCCAATCCCCTAAGGAACTGCACTACAAACCGGATTCTCCACCAAAAGAACGGTCACGCAACTCACAACTCACAACGGAAGCTAACATTATCACATTCACACAATGCTCTCATGCAATCAGGCCACAAAAAAATAAAATCCACCTAAATAGGAAAATTTTACACTATTATTATTGACAAAGCTATATTCAAATTTGTTTTACAAATATAGGCCAAACTAAAACCAAATACATCAAAATAAAAACTCAAACCATACTACTAGGCCTATGCTCTGCAAATCATCAGTCCAACTGATCTTTACCTTTTTGCTCCAGAGCTGCTACCACATGTTCTTGAAAATCATCAACATATAAAACTGTGAGCTTTTTAAGCTTAGTAAGAATAATAATCTAAGGATTCAATAAACCATACAATATCACAACTAACCATGTACTAAGTCCAACATGATTAGTCCTCACATCTTTAACTTCCAACATATAGCTTTTGATCAACCCTCATGATCACACATCCCAAAATATACATTTTATCTAGATCGTTATATATTCTAATTAATATATCAAATATGTGATACACTTCTTTATGTAAAAAGTGTTTATTGCATATGTAGAAATGTTTAGGCATATGATTTAGATAACAAAGTCTACCTTTCTCAATTCTCATGTGCAATTACTCTTCATGCACAATCTAATTGTCATACATGTTTATGTATACTAATTACCTTAATCACAAACTTCACGTGTTATTCCAAATAAGCACCATCAAACTCTATAGAATACTTATTCTATAAATCTTTCTACTTCCCAATGTAATTTTCCGTATTAAAGATCATATTATATTTTGGTCCATCTATCAATATCACAATTTAGACATTTCCAATTAATGTCTTATTTTCAAGCCATCTCATGGTCTTCTATGATTTATTTAATACCAATACTAAACACCTCTAATACGTGTCTAATGTCAAGCTATCTAGACATTTACAAGGTATGTCTATCATAACCTATGCCTCAACCACATAATCCTTTATATGAAAGACTTTCTTATTTCTAGACATTTCTAATTAATGTTTATTTGCACTATCTAGACATCTCTATTTATGTCTATTTCCAACTATCTAGATATTTCTATTTAATGTCTATCACAAATTATCTAGACATTTACAATTAATGTCTGTCATCAATGTCCCTCTATATGAAGAAACTCCAAAACATGATGCATATATCAATGCTTATGCTTATGACGACTTTTTGTTCACTTAAAACCCCACAATAAAATCTTTTCTTTTTATAGAAGCATCTTCCTTTTCCATTCTTCTCATCCAACAGTTGATCTTTCATCTGCACTTTCCATCAAACGATTTATCCACTCAATATCTCCCTTTCACGAACAAATTCTTTTCCAGTGACACTCGCTTTCTAAAACATAATCTTTTTCTTTTGCAAAAACATCTTTCCTTCCATCCTCTTCATCCAGCGGTCGATCTTTTGTCTGCTCTTTTCAAATAACAGTCATTATTTTATCTGCTCCTCTCATCCATTTTGCAGACAAGTTTCTTTTCGCACTTTTCATCCAACGGGTCAATAATTCATTTGCTCCACCCATCCAACGACCATTATTTTACCTGCTCCTCATATTCATTCCACTGATAAATTATCTCCTGTGGATCACTCCTCCTTAGTGGACACTTCACCCAATGATGTCATTTTATTCCTTACCTTTTTCATTGTGAAATACATTCCATTCCGCATTCAACTTCCTTTTATTATTGAACACCCTTGCATTGTTCCAAAAACTAATACAATCCAATTCGTCATAGTCAAAGAATATTCACCACACCAAAAACCTTAATCATCATCCAATTTCAAGAAGCCATAAAATATCACAAATCATTATTTAAATTGAACAAACCATAAAATGACACATCCCACAAATAAAACAATCAATATAATTCATTGCATAGCATGACATACTTAAATATTTACAAGCCCTTACTAGAGAAAATTTTGTCACTACACATCCGTTTGCGGAAACCTATGTGTCTCTAGCGAATATCCACTGCACACATAATGTTCCTCGGACACATCTAATATGCAGCCACATGTTCTTTCGAACTTAAGTATCTGCAGATACCCGCTCTTTCGCTTGAGAAAACTTACGTGTCCGCTACAGATATTCGCTCACATAATAATCTTCCCCGAACACCCACTCATACATGGTCACATATCCTCCAAAATTAAGTATCCACGGACACCCAAAATTTTTGTGGACACCAAAGCTTCCATTACAGATACCATTTCTATGGACATCTCATTCCACAGATTCCACCTCTCATACATGGACACCTCATTTCGCTGATACTCACCACATCTATGGATAATCACACATCCATGCTTTTACTATGAATGCCAACATTTCCTCACATAATTAATTAACAACAACATAACCGCGAATATACACAATTCTACGGATACTCATACTTCTGCTACGAATCTGTGGGTATCCGCTCCCATAACATTTACATTTATCAAATTGAACTACTTTCATGTCTTTTATCAATAATTAAAACCTCTTTTTCAATTAATATAACCCAAAATATTATTAGATGAAATTATCTAACCCCATAATTCATACGTTCTCATACATTTCCATGCTAAAACACAATTATAACCAACATAAAAATTTAGTACGTAATCAATGTTTTACCAATCATGCTACATATAAAAGCATGTCTTTAAATTGATCTATATCAAATCAACTTGTACAATTTCATATTCATTAAAGTGTTCTTTTTTTTTTAATCTATATATTTATTTATGAATTCTATTTATTGGATCTTTAAACCTCCAAAACATATTCAATTCATGCTTACATCCAACCCACAACAAATCAATATTAATTGTTTTGAATTCAATTCAACTAACATTATCAAGAATTTATCCATATACAATTCCATGAATATTACTTTTAATCAAATAAACCCATTTCTCTTATCTAAACTATGCAATATTCAATATGATTTAGAAAATACTTAGGATAGAGTTCTTACCTCATTGGAATTTCCTTCATTTTTTTTCTTCCTTCTCCTTTGGTTCAACACAAAGATGTATGAATCCTTAGCCATTATTCAAGCTTCTAAGGAGTTCTTAGGGTAATTTACAAATTTGCCCATTTTGTCATTCTAATTTATCATTTTACCCTTTAAATTATTGAAATTCATAGAAGTACCATTGGTAATTATATTTAATCACTCTTAACTTAAACTAATTAATCTAGATTAGTTTTAAGCTAATCTCCATGATTATCAGAAATAATTATGATTAATTAACCTTAATTATCCCTTAATTACACCTTATTCACATACATAATCATAAATCCTTAAGTGACATGTGTCATAATCCTATTGGTTGTCCAATTTTATTACATAGCCACATACTTTAATGTATTAGGAATATTTCTCTTTTATAAACTTCTCCAACTTCTCACTATAAAGCCTAATTTCAATAATTTTTTCAAAACAATGCAATTTTGGACTCATCCAACTTTAAATTTGTATAACTTTTATGGTACACATCCAAAGCCATACACTTAATTTATGTGTCTATTTTGTGACTTTAAAATTTTTTGATTTGTTAATCACCATAATCTCTTCAATTCACCTCAAACAATAATTATGTACATTTAAAGCACATCCATTAACTTTCATACAAAAATTCATATCTTAATGAGCATACATTCAATTGATCCAATTTCATCATCATTTCGTAATCTAAGGTATCTACTATTATACCAATTTTTAGTTTGGAAAAATATCCTCACTTGATTGGTCAATTTCCTTCGCAAATTCATCTTATGCCTTATTACCATTTAATCATATTTAATTATAGAAACTATGCTTAGTAGAGTTAATTCTAGTTTGGATCATCACAAGTTTCAAGTGATCATGACTTTGTTTACAAAAAATCCAAACCACATATGTGTTCAAGAGTGTATCTTAATGAATGTACTCTTGGTTTGAGAGGCATTAGACGGGTAATTAAATAGTATAAGTATGATAATCAAATTGATTGGTGTGTTATAATTTGTCTCATTTTCTTGTATGATTTCTTTAAAGTGCTTGATACATAACAATTCTTTGGGACCATTTGATCGGGGTTTGCCTTCTTCACAAAGGTATGTAGGTGGAGAGTCTAGTAACATTAACATGAGTGGATTTTTCAAGTAGTTGTAATTGGATTGATTTATTTTTTATAGAATTAAATAAGATGGAAGCAACATTCATACCATGTAAGGTGATATCCTGCTATATCCTGAATTTTCGTTGAGCTAAACACAAGACTTATGTGATAATTTGGGATGATAAGAGTGGAATTGGATAAATTGGAAATATTGGTCAAGAGAAATGTATTTTGAATATGTGAATTATGATGCTCGAATTATGTCCATATTTAGTTTCGAAAGTGATCAAAGTTATGGAGAATTGTATGATGATCATTGGAGTTAGATAGGAAAATATAAATTAGAATTATAGTTAGTAGAATTAGTAAGAGAAAAATATACTTAGATGTATTTGGATATTGTAAGGATACTTTAAGGATTGAAAGCTTGAAAATAATAAGGTTCTTATCATTTATTGGAAATTTACTTGGATATAATAAGATTGAAAGTATAGAATTTATACTATTTTAAGGGCATATTGGATTTAATAAAGAATAGTGTGAGGGGAGAATGGTGGAGCATATAGTATAAGTCAATAGATGATATAAATGTTGATATATATAAATACATGGTTTTGGTGCGTATTGGTTTGAAGAAGATGAGTGGTATGAAGGATATTACAATTTTGATTAAGACCTTAAATTATAGTTACAATATATAAATATATATTGATGTATATATATGGAAGACATGTGGATATAAGTGTCACGTTAAGGAAATAACGTGGGTACGCATGATCTGGAGAAAAATACATTTAATATCCATTTGGAGATAGCGGTCGATCGGGGGGGTCGATCGACGAAGTGTCGATCAACCGGTGTTGATCGACCAACATAGAAATTGATGTTTTCTTCAAGAAATTGGCGGACGTTCTGCAGAAGGGTGATCGATCGCCAATGAAGAAAATCTATCAATCAGCAATCTTGAACGTCGTCTAAAGATGTTAAACTGTCGCTGGAATTGGAAAGTCTTCGACTTCGACGCTTCACTGATGCATGGAAAGTTACTATTCTCACCTCTTCATATTTAGAAGGTTGTTGGAGGGCCATTGGTGAGTGGCCGTTTATGAGAGTCATATGAAGAGATGATAACCAATGTAGAAATGAATGATTTCTGTCTTGAAGCATCTGGATGTTAAGGGATGTGTCTTGTGGCCTTCCATCTTCACGCGGTCCATGGAGAGGCAATATTAGCATCCTATAAATAGAGAGGGAGGAGAGTAATTTTTGACAAAGAGAAAGATCATGTAACACCCCGATATTGTTTTTCTCATTCATGCGATGTAATCAATTTTGGAATAATTAACGTATTACATAGCGCACCTATGCGTGTTATTTTATGACGTGTATTTGTGGAAAAATTTTTGGGATGAAATTTAAGTTGATAAAAATTAAGGAAAATTTGTCAAGGGTGAATTTGGACGAATGCGGATGCCACTAGGATGAGAAATGGCGTCCTTAAGTGCACTGCTGACCATTCCTGAACCTTAGGACGATGCAAGGACAAGGATCTCGCATCCTCACCCATTGCAAACTAGGTTCATTCGGACGATGGTGGACGATGGCGGACGAATTGAATACGTACAATTTTTGGACAGTTTCGGACGCTTGTAGATGCTTAATGCGGACGCCCTCCCTTAACCAAATGACGAATTCAGACGAGCACGGACAAGATCAGGATGCAAATTCTCGTCCGAAAAGCCCCAATTTTGCGAGAATATGTTTTAAAATAACGAAATTAGGGATAGATTTTTTAGATGGAAAACCCACGAACTCGTGCTCTAGAGATGAGCTCCTCCCACGACCAGACCACGTCGCCCAACCCTTCACGTTCCTCCTCTATAATTGGTGCACAACAGCTTCTCCAAGTAAGGTCCACTCTTTAATATACCCGATCAGGTCTCCTTCAGTGGGGAGAGATTTACCCTGCGAAATATAAGTTCCATGTGAGTGTTGGAGAAAAATCTTCTGAGGGTTTGTTTGTTACTGCCACAACATTGCTGTCTATGATATAAATTCTTCAATAGAGGTAAGAATTTGGGTGAGTTTGGGCCATTTGGAGACCCTACCCACAAGTAGTGTGTGTGAGTTGGATGTCGATTTTTCTAAATTCATTGGATGATTAATTCCTATATAAATTTCCTTGTTGTGTGCTCAATTTCTTGCCTTTTTCTTTCCCTGAAATTTTATCTTCTCCAAATGCATTACTTATTCTAATGTATATGAGAATAAAAAAAAGACACTTTGAAAGAGCTGCTTTGTTTCAGAATGAAGGTTTGAGAGTTTGAAAAGAAGTAGAAACTATGAGTAAGAGTTCTGAAGGATTTATGGTTCTGGAGTTCAGAGAGAGCAAAGAGAGAGAAAGTGAAACTGTGAAAAATGGGGGGCTGTGTGAGTGTATGGCAGTTAAGAATAGGATGGAGTGATGTTCTATTTGGATGATGAAGTTGTGGTTGTGGATATAGTGCGATGATTGTGTGAAGTATGTGAGACTGTGAAGGAGGGATTTATGTTGTCCCTTGTGCTTCAAGTTTTGTGAAGGATAATTAATGTGCTAAATTCGTAAAATAGTTCAACATGACATGTTTGATAAATAGAGTTTTCAAGGGTAAAATAGTTTAAAAAAAATAAAAATTTAGCGCTACAGCTCTCACCAGAACGTGTTAGCGCTAATTCAAAATGTGGATGAAGATTTGGAAAAGTGTCCTAATGATTCATCAGTCTCCCATAGTAGCACCTAAGATAATTTAGAAAAGTACTACATTGCTACTCTGGAGTGCTATAATGTTGCCCACTACAAATCAAAGCGCATTGGCGCTTTTAATTGGGCAATACAATGTCATCCCATGAAAATTCAGTCAATCATGTTGTTTTAATGATAATACATGAATAGGAGACATCCAAAATAGAGATTTTTTAGTTCCTTTGTTGATGATTATCACGGAGATTACAGCAAATGCATGAAGGACTATCATAAGAGGATTTGAGATCAATTAACAAATTTGTACAAATTAATTAATTGAAAATGGTAGAAGAATTTGAATAGAATCCACAAAAAATCATTGAGGGATTATGCAGCACCTCAAGTGGAGGCTATTTAGACTAGTATTGTGAGGTCACTGATCAGAGCCAACATATTTGAATTAAAACAAGTTATCATTCAAATGATTCGGACTATATATTACACTTTGAGGGGTTATCCAATGATGATTTGAATGCTCATCTATCAAATTTATTGGAGTTTTGTGACACATTCAAGTTTAATGAAGTATCATATGATTGTTCCGCTTCTCACTTAAAGATAGGGCAAAAAGCTGGTTTAATGAAGTATACATTTCCTCCTGCCTCCATCACCACATGGCAAGATCTGGCTCACAAATTCTTGGCTAAATATTTCCCACTAGATAAAATAAGGAATGATATTACATCGTTTATGCAATATGACTCTGAATCACTTTATCAAGTGTGGGAAAGATTTAGAGATTTACTAAGAAGATTTCCTCGTCATGGAATACAAAAATGACTCTATGTCCTGTTTACAATGGATTAGAAGGATCCTTGAAGTCTAATCCTGATATAGCAACTGACAGTCCTATTATGGTTGAGGCAACACATGAATTATTAGAGACCATAGCAACAAATAATTATTAGTGGCCAACAAAACGATCTGCATATAAAAAGGTGGATGCAATTACAAGCCTGATAGCACAAATGGCGATGTCTTCCAAGAAAGTTGATAATCTAGGGGTGAATACAAATCACCCAAAATTTTCTTGGAGTAACTATCAAGGAAATGTATCATCCCTCTGAATTTTCACTGCAACCACCACAACAAGAGAAGAAATTAAGTTTAGGAAAGTTGGTGACTCTAATGACTTTTAATACAAATCAGTTTATAAATTAGACAAGAACATAGTTGCAAAGTCATTCCTTGTCGAAAAGAAATCTGAAAATTCATATGAGATACTAGGCCAACTTAATAAACATTTACCACAAGGATTCTTATTGAGAAATACTAAAAAGAATTCCAAAAGAGAAGGCAAAGAGCATTGCAATGCGATCTCAATAAAAAGTGGAAATGAGTTCTCTGTACAAGTCAAGAAGCTAAATACGCTTCATCAGTTGTTCAACCAAGGTAAAGAAACCGACGACAATGAAGCTTAGGTTCAAAAGAAGCTAGAAACTAATGATAATATTAAGATAAAAAAAACCTCATCTATTTATCTGCCTACACCATTTTCTTAAAGGTTTCAAAAAGCAAAAATGGACACGTAGTTTTCTAAATTTTTAGAGGTTTTTAAAAAGTTGCATATTGATTTACCATTTATCAAAGTTATGGACTAGTTGCCAGGCTGCTTTAAATTTATGAAGAAAATTTCATTTAAAAAATAAAAGATTGAAGGATTTCGAAATTGTGGCATTAAATGAGAAGTGCAGTGCCATACTTCAAAAGAAACTCCAACCAAAGATAAAAGATTGGGGATAAATTCTTTGGTATGTCTTTATGTGATTTGAGGGCAAGTGTAAATTTGATGTCACTCTCTATTTACAATAAACTCAAACTAACTTTATTGTGCTCCACGTGGAAGAAAACAAGAAAATCTTGATCATCTTAGGACAACCATTTTTAGCAACCAAAAGAACACCAATTGAAGTGCAGCAGAGTGAATTTACTATGAGGCCACAAGACTAAGAAATTACATTCAAGGTGTTCAAAGCCATTCAATTCCTAAATGAGAGTGAAAATTGTTTAAGAGTTGACTTGGAAAAGAAAAACCCCAAGAAATCTACCTTATTAAATCTTACAGATGATAAAAAGGGCAATCTAAATTTTCAAAAATCAGGACCTAGTAAAATCAATCACATTCTTCCATGTGGAGTAGTGGAAATTCAGGAAAAAATTAAACTACAACACTTCAAGGGGAATCAACCATGTATGAAGAAAGATTTGGGAGACAGAGTTGATAGACATAAGTCTCCAATTTCACCATTTGACCCATGCTAAATCAAGCAATAAAGTCAGACTAATGACTTTAAACCAAGCGGTTGTTGGAAGGTAATCTAATGACTCAAAACCAAGCATTTGTTGGAAGGCAACTCAATTTTCTTCTCTTTTTGTATTTTTTTTTATTTTTTTTATTTCATAGATTATTTTGATAATTATTTTGTTTTCCCCTTTTGCAGAATACGTTTGTGGTTATATTGACTTTATTATTGACAATGTATTTAGAAATAATTTTCATGTTAATGATTTTGATTGATTTCCGCTGCACAAGGTAAATCTTTAGTCTTAGTATTGTGAAATAGCTATGGGTGCTATAGTGCCCATTCTGAGCACTTGTAAAAGTTGAAACGAATTTTTGAGAGGTGGACGGTAGTTATGACGGCAAGAGTATGGATGAAAATTAATGAAGAGGATGGATGTTCCTCTAACGGAGAACTCTGACGTCCGTCGAGTCCGTCGATGCTAATCCTCTTGTACTCAATAAATACCAGTTTATTCTTCTAGGTTAAAATGAGAGAGATTAATCTTCTAGGATTAGAATAAAAAAATAGAGAGAACAGGGCAAAGAGAGGCGATTAGTGAAGGCAGAGAGAGACGAAGAAGAGGAATCCAAGACTGAGAAGATCAGTGACAGCAAAAGCTTGGGTTTTTTCTTTTGGGTTCAGGGTTTTGACAGAGAAGACTCTTTTTGGAATTTTTCTTCAAGGTTTAGCTTTGTGGTTCTCTTGCTTCTTGCTGTAATGTTTCAGTTCTTTGTACTCTTGGATGTTAATAAATCTGATTGGTGATTACCTCCGTGGATGTAGGACAAGTTTGTCCGAACCATGTAAAACTCTGTGTTTTCTACCTTTCTATTTTCTTTCAATTTTGTTCGTGCTATTCAAATGTAATTTGGCTCAACATCACAACAATTGGTGCGGTGAGCGTGGATCGAACACGCGACCTTCAAATTATTTCAGATTCATTCAGATTGAGCTTGGAAATAAAATACGGTGGTTATTCTTCACTTTTAGCAGTCAGTTTCTTCAAGAATCTGTGATGGCCAGATTTGAGGTGGAGAAATTCACAAGGATGAATGTGTAACGACCCGGATTCTCGTAAATTGTTAAAATATGTAAAAATTTGAAATTTTCTTTCTTTTTAAAACAAAGCATATCAGAGTGCGTCTAATCGGATTGGTACTAACTCTTTCTTTAAAACTTGTTTGGGAAAACCAATTACAAAGTGCGGAACCATAAATAATAAAATAAAACCATCTGTTTAAAATCTCGTGGGAGCATAAATAAATAAACCCTTGTAAATCATGGCAGAAGCGTAAATAAATCGTTCAAAAGGAAATGCTAAAATAATTGAAACACTACGTTTAACAAATGAATCTGACAATTAAACATCATTTGGTTACACTCCTTTACCCATCTTTCTCTTTGTCTGGCCAGCCTCGAGTCTCATGCATGCAAAATCATTCGTCCCTACTTCATTATGTGTTTATCATATACTTATTATCTGTTCGTCGTTTGTACCTACACACAAGTAAGGACATGAGCTTTCGCCCAGTAAGAAAATGGGGAAAAACAATTATGCATATCTCTCTCTTTAATTCTTCTTGGAATAGGGGCCACCCAAACCAATTCTTTTTATTACGTTCGTTCTTCGTTTGTTTGTTTGTTTGTTTGTTCATTCGTTACTCGTACATCGAGCTGGAGATTGGAGGGTTCTTAGGGTCTGCCCTCCAATTCCAATTTTTGTCCCCTTTTCCAACGTATCCCACCTTCAAGGTTCCTCCCCTTCCGGCATATCCCGCCTTTAGAGTTCCTTCCCTTCCGGCATATTCCGACGGGAGGGTTTCTTCGGTGATGGACGTATCCCGCCCATCCTAAACATTCTTTTCTTAGCATTCGTCACCTTTTCCTGTGTATCCCGCCTTCTATGGTCCTCCCCTTTTGGCGTATCCCGCCTTCAAGGTTTCTTCCCTTCCGTCGTATCCCGGTGGAGGGTTTCTTCGGTGATGGTCGTATCCCGCCCATCCCGAACATTCTTTTCTTAGCATTTTTCCTCTTTTTAGGCGTATCCCGCCTTCTAGGGTCCTCCCCTTCAGGCGTATCCCGCCTTTAGGGTTTCTTCCCTTCCGGCATATCCCGTCGAAGGGTTTCTTTGGTGATGGGCGTATCCCGCCCATCCCGAACATTCTTTTCTTAGCATTTTTTCTCACTCATGCATGTGGGTACCAACCCTAGAGGGTACCCCATACTTGATTTCTATTAACATGAACTTAGCCTAACTTCTTCATAATGAATAACGCACATATGGGAAGTAAATGACGTCACCTTATGGAATCCACAGTAAACAATGCATAAACGAATACAAGTACATGCTTCTCATAACGAAAGTAATGGCAGCGTTTAACTAAACATACTATTAGTGCCCTCTAAAATGAAACAGAACATGCTTCCTTATGTAAAGAAATTGACGACCAACGAACATGCTTTGAAAACTTAAGAAGAACAGCAGTGAAATTGTGATGAATTTAAGATAGCGAAACATGCTTTTAATCTATTATCTAGCAGAAAAATACGAGCATCAAAGTGTTTCTAATTGACTATTCAACAGAAATACGTTCAACCAATCATGCATTTTAATCAAACTTAATAACAAAAAAACCAACGACTAAACATGCTTTTTAGTTAACAAAATACAGCAAGGAATTATCGTCATTAGGACAACAAAACGTGCTTGTTAATCGGTTAACATACAACAGGAAATCATGCAACTAATGTACTTTAAATTCTCTAAAACAACAGCAAATCCTATCAAATTATAACCGCAAAACATACGTTGAATGACTATGTGATGAATACTATACAACAAGAGAATATGATCAAACAAGCATGCCTTTAATTGACTATGTAGCGAAAACTAAACATATTTTAAGTAGTCACAATAACAGCACTTTATAACATCTACCATGCTTTTAAATCGAACAAACTATTAACCGGAAAGCTTTTCATAAAAATAGAGTCACCGTTAGTTGCAATAATAGGAGTTCTTCAGTCAGCCATTCGCACTTTACATCTATTCTTTCACTTTTCAACCATGGTTCTCGTTTCCATTCACGTTTTCTTTAGAAGTGTTTAGATCTCATTCTTTTGTTTCTTGTCATTTGCTAGTTGAACATTAACAGCAATGTACATAGGAGGGAAATAACAAAGGAAATATCTATGATGTGAAGAGTAAGGACAGTAGCAAATATTTCAAGAAAACAACAGAGTTCTTCAATAAATTTCTACATACTCTATCAACTACAACAACGTAAGCTATCAAGCATACACATACACACATTTACTTGGGTGTAAGGCTTCCTCAAGCCAAGGACACACCCATATCCTTACCAACATTGAAGAACTAAAAAGGGACAGCTCCCCAATCTTCACGGTAACAGCTCTCATGGATGGCAGCTCCAGCTCCTAGCTCTCAGTTCTTCTCAGCTCTAGTCCTCTCTCTCAACTCAACCTCACTACACTCACGCTTACTGAAGAGAACTCCTCACTCACAGGTCTCACCCTCGCTGGATGGAAGGTTCTCACCCAGAAAAGAGGAAGAGCTCCACTGTAGAAATGGAAGAATGAATGGGAGACGAAGGCTTATGTTTGAAGAGGTGGGGGAACAATCCGTACCTGGAAGGAGGCTGGCAGAGGTGGTCGGGTCGTGGGAGGTGATTTTGAGTTTAAACCAGTTTTGTCACTGGTCTGCATTGATTCAGACAAGTGCGGATGAAATCTTCTCGTCTGCAAGACCAACTTTCGCAGGCAAATCTGAGGTCTCCGAATGAAAACTAGCGTCCTCACCTTAGTCCGTACAATCCGCAGTTAGGGTTTGGATGCCATTTGGCGTCTGCATGTATCATCCACGTCGTCCTAATGTGTCTACAAAATGGACAAATTCGATGCGGAAGCATCCGTCTCTATTCCCTTCTCTGTTCCCGTCTTTGTTTTCGTCTTCGTTTCTGTTTCTGTTGTTGTTCCAGTTTCTACCCCCATCTTTGTTTCTGTACTCGTTCTAGGAGAAGCTCAACCGATTGAATCCGCTCTTGACGTACAGTTGCGTAGTCACGTTCTTAGTCACCTTGATTGGTTTCGGACCGAGATAGAGAACATAATCCAAGTCCAATATCTTTTACTTCTCCAAGTCTGATACTTAGTCCAATGTTACACCACTTATGTCAGAAACCACCGTCGAATCCAAGTTGGTCGTACTGCCCGGATAGACCTTGAATCTCTCGTCCATATGGGAAATCTAACCTAGCACATTCTTAATCGACTACCCTTCAACCCCCTTCTCGTCCTTGAGGGAGTTCTAACCCATGTAGGGATTAGCTTATTTTATCCAACAGGTTCTCCTTTCGGCTACCTTCCATAAAAGTCCAACTTTAGTTGCTAAGTTCTTCTTCAAGGTCGTACTAAGGGAACAACTAGTTTGTTAATGGAATCCTACTTCTTTACTTCGGGTTCATCTTAGGTGTTCACGCTTACTATCTAGTGGCTCTAATTCACACTTGTTACCTAGGCAACTTCGGTTATCTAGCTAGTTGTTTTAACCTCGTTTGGGATTGTCCTTTCACTTATTTCAAAAAATTTGGGCAGAATCTCCCCTGTTTCTAGACTCCCCCAAAGCTAAGATCCTGCATAAAATCTCAAATAGTTCTAGAAAGGTTCATTCATTCACCATCCAAATTCCAAAATACATCGAGGCCCACCATTTCCAAAATTTAACAAAACACACAGTCGTCGCTAAGCTACCAAGTCGACCAATCCCCTAAGCATTCATACACAAAATACATAAGCCTCACATGGCCCATGGTTTACCCCTACCGATTACACTATGGGAGGAAAGCCCTCTCCAGTCTCACCTTCTCTCCTTCGGTCAAGATGGAGTACAGCCGAGTTGGATGTCCATACCAGGTGCACGTGAGGCAGCGCTTTGGTCGTCTCTCCGAGTTGTAGATTTCCTCAAATTCCTTCCACCATACAATGGGTCGAGTGGAACAGTGCTGAGCAGAGTGCCCATATTCCTTGCACCAGTAGCATTGCCTTGACCCCGACCTGTTTGTCTCAGAATGAACTTCACCACACTATGGACATGGCTTCGCTTGTGGTGACGCGTTCGTGGTCCCCTTAGCAATGTCATCTACACGAACGTGCTTCTGATCCTCTTGCTACTGGCTCTCCCCCAATAGCCTTTGTTTCTCCCGGTGCTCGATTCTCCATCCTCAACTGGCAGTGATAGCGTGACCTTCACATATTTTTCGTTAAAAGTCCTAAATCCTCTCACCATAGCTGTGAGGAGTTGGTACTAGCTGTCCATGTGGTCCCCTAACTATTCCACTATCTCCCTCACGTCCTCTGTCTTTGTACCCATGTTATCTCCCACTTCGCTCTTTGCTCCTCTATCCATGTTATCTCCTAACCAAGCATTCATAAGCTAAGTTAAGGGATTCATGCATTAGTAGAATATTAGAAAGTATACTTACAGTGATGAAGAATTTTTCATGTCGAGGCGCGTGCTGGCAGGCAAGCTGTCTTTACTTCACTTAGACTGACTTTTACAAAATCTTTTTACTCAGCACAACGTACTAGAGCTCATTTAAAATGTAGTACAATAAACAAGTGAGCTACAGACAGTTTTAAAAATGAGTAGAGGAGTTGCAAAAATTGTTTTTAAAACCACGGCTCTAATACCATCTGTAACGACCCGGATTCTCATAAATCGTTAAGATGCATAAAAATTTAAAATTTTCTTTCTTTTTAAAACAAAGCGTATCAGAGTGCGTCTAACTGGATCGCTACTGACTCTTTCTTTAAAACTTATTTGGGAAAACCAATTACAAAGTGCGGAACCGTAAATAATAAAATAAAACCATTTGTTTAAAGTCTCGCAGGAGCGTAAAGAAATAAACCCTTGTAAATCATGGCAGAAGCATAAATAAATCGTTAAAAAGGAAATGCTAAAATAATTGAAACACTACATTTAACAAATGAATCTGACAATTAAACATCATTTTGTAACACTCTTTTACCCATCTTTCTCTTTGCTTGGCCAGCCTTGAGTCTCACGCATGCAAAATCATCCATTCCTGCTTCATTATGTGTTTATCGTCTACTTATTATCTGTTATTCCTTTGTACCTACACCACAAGTAAGGACATGAGTTTTCGCCCATAAAGGAAATAGGAAAAAACAATTATGTATATCTCTCTCTTTAATTCTTCTTAGAATGTGGGCCACCCAAACCAATTCTTTTCATTACATTCGTTCTTCGTTTGTTCGTTTGTTCGTTCGTTATTCATACTTTGAGCTGGAGATTGGAGGGTTCTTAGGGTCTGCCCTCTAACTCCCTTTTTCGTCCCCTTTTCCAGTGTATCTCACCTTCAAGGTTCCTCCCCTTACGGCGTATCCCACCTTTAGAGTTTCTTCCCTTCCGGCATATTCCGCTGGGAGGGTTTCTTCGGTGATGGGCATATCCCGCCCATCCCAAACATTCTTTTCTTAGCATTCGTCCCCTTTTCCGGTGTATCCCACCTTCTAGGGTCCTCCCCTTTCGGCGTATCCCGCCTTCAGGGATTCTTCCCTTCCGGGGTATCCCGCAAGAGGGTTTCTTCGGTGATGGGCGTATCACAAACATTCTTTTCTTAGCATTCGTCCCTTTTCCGGCGTATCCCGCATTCTAGGGTCCTCCCCTTCTGGTGTATCCCACCTTGAGGGTTTCTTTCCTCCCGGCATATCCCGCCGGAGGGTTTCTTCGGTGATGGGCGTATCCCGCCCATCCCGAACATTCTTTTCTTAGCATTTTTCCTCACTCATGCATGTGGATACCACCTTTAGAGGGTACCCCCTACTTGGTTTCTATTCACGTGAACTTAGCCTAACTTCTTCATAATAAATAACGCACATATGGGAAGTAAATGGCCTCGCCTCATGGAATCCACAATAAACAATGCATAAACGAATACAAGTACATGCTTCTCGTAACGAAAGTAATGACGGCGTTTAACTAAACATACTATGCTTCCTTATGTAAAGAAATTAATGACCATAGAACAATGAACCAAGAATAACGAACATGCTTTGTAAACTTAAGAAGAACAGCAGTGAAATTGCAATGAATTTAAGATAGCGAAACATGTTTTTAATCTACTATGCAGCAGAAAAAAATGAGCATCAAAACGTGTTTCTAATTGACTATTCAACAGAAATACATTCAACCAATCATGCATTTTAATCGAACTTAACAACAGAAAAACAAATGACTAAACATGCTTTTCAGTGGACAAAATACAGCAAGGAATTATCGTCATTAGGATAGAGAAACATGCTTGTTAATTGGTTAACGTACAACAAGAAATCATGCAACTAAACGTACTTTAAATTCTCTAAAGTAGCAGTGAATCCTATAAAATTATAACAACGAAACATACGTTGAATGACTATGTGATGAATACTATACAGCAAGAGAATACGATCATACAAGCATGCTTTTAATCGACTATGTAGCGGAAACTAAACATATCTTTAAGCATTCACAATAACAGCACTTTATGACATCTACCATGCTTTTAAATCGAACAAGCTTTTAACCAGAAAGCTTTTCATAAAAATGGAGTCACCGTTAGTTGCAATAATAGGAGTTCTTCAGTCAGCCATTCGCACTTTACATCTATTCTTTCACTTTTCAACCATGGTTCTCGTTTCCATTCACGTTTTCTTTAGAAGTGTTTAGATCTCATTCTTTTGTTTCTTGTCATTTGTTCGTTGAACATTAGAAGCAATGTACATAGGGGGGAAATAACAAAGGAAATATCTACGATGTGAAGAGTAAGGACAGTATCAAATATTTTAGGAAACCAACGGAGTTCTTCAATAAATTTCTACATACTCTATCAACTACAACAACGTAATCTATCAAGCATACACACACACACACATTTACTTGGGTGTGGGGCTTCCTCAAGCGAAGGATACACCCATATCCTTACCAATATTGAAGAACTAAGCAGGGACAACTCTCCAATCTTCACGGCAGCATCTCTCATGGATGGCAGCTCCAGCTCCTAGCTCCTAGTTCCTCTCGGCTCCAGTCCTCTCGCTCAACTCAAACCTCACTACACTCACGCTTACTAAAGGGAACTCCTCACTCACAGGTCTCACCCTCGCTGGATGGAAGGTTCTCACCCAGAAAAGAGGAAGAGCTCCACTATAGAAATGGGAGAATGAATGGGAGAGGAAGGCTTATGTTTGAAGAGGTGGGGGAACAATCCGTACCTGGAAGGAGTTTGGAAGAGGTGGTCGGGTCGTGGGAGGCGATTTCATGTCGAGAAGCTACGATATTAATGGTTGAGTTTCGTTATCGTTTTGATTTTAAACCAATTTTGTCACTGGTCTGCGTTGATTCGGACGAGTGCGGACGAAATCTTCGCGTCTGCATCGTCTGCAAGACCAACTTTTGCAGGCAAATCTGAGGTCTCTGGACGGAAACTAGCGTCCTCACCTTTGTCCGTACAATCCGCAGTCAGGGTTTGGATGCCATTTGCCGTCCGCATGTATCATCCACGTCATCTGAATGTGTCCACAAAATGGATAGATTCGATGCAGACGCATCCTATATTCATCCGCATGTATCTTTCAAATGTGTCCTGGATTTGGATAGATTTAATTTGGACGACTCTTTCTCGTCCGCGGCATCCACAGTCATCCCAAAGTCCCCAGACTTCAACAGATTTGATGCAGATGCATCCTGTCTTCGTCTGCATCATCCGCACCATCATCCACAACTTCCCAGCACAGCGAAGTTAGGACACTGGTTAGCGTCCCGAGTCATCCTAAGCCTAACGCTGGTGTGGCCAAGCACTTGCGGACGATAATCCCTCGTCCGCAATTCCTCTGCTCTCATCTGCAAATCTACAATCCCCACCTTTCTTCATCTTTTCACACTTAACTCCTATCCCCCAACGTTTCCTTCATAAATACACGTCACAAAGTGACACGGACAGATAAGCGATGTAATATCCTTATAACTCCAACACCTCGATTACATCATGTATGTTGGAAAACGTAACAAAAATATTCCTTGACTTAATGCTCTAAACGTCCTCGATAATACCCCGATAATTATCCAATTTAAAATATCATAATGTTACTATTAGAGAATAATTTAGAAAAATTGTTCTAGAAACACTACAGAGACTGTCATCAGCGAAACTCATTTCCTTCCATATTACTGACCATCATCATAGAAAATCACTTTCATCCAAACTGTTAGTGAGCTAATCATAGGAAAACAATCTAACCAGATAATCATCATTAAAGGCTAACTTAACAAATTATACAAAAATCCTACTCTTGCAATGTAGGTGTTTTCGGACAAAACACAAGCATTATTCCTTACCTGGAGTCCTTAGCTTTACGAATTTAGCACATTAATTATCCTTCACTAAACTTGAAGCACCAAGGACAACATAAATCCTTCCTTCACAATCTCACATACTTCATAGAATCATCGCACTATGTCCACGACCACAATATCATTATCCCAATAGAACATCACTCCATCCTATTCTTCACTACCATGCACTCACACAGAACCCCCCCCCCCCCCCCTAATTTCTCACTGTTTCACTCTCTCTCTGTGCTCTCTCAGAACTCCATAACCATAAATCCTTCAGAACTCTTACTCACAGTTTCTACTTCTTTTCAAACTCTCAAACCTTCATTCTAAAACAAAGCAACTCTTTCAAAGTGTCTTTCTTTTATTCTCATATACATTAGAATAAGTAATACTTTCAAAGATTGATGATGTGATGAATGCTTGATATAAGGCGAACGAGTGTAGCTTGCATCCGAATTGAATCTTATAATTTCTGGACAATTTCAGATGCTTGCAGATGCTTAATGCGGACGCCCTCCCTCGTCCAAATGAAAAATTTAGATGAGCGTAGACGAGATCAGGATCCAAATTCTCGTCCGAAAAGTCCCAGTTTAGGAAGAATAAGTTTTAAAATAACAAAATTAGGGATATATTTTCAGATGGAAAAACCATGTTCTCGAGCTTTAGAGATGAGCTCCTCCCACGACTGGACCACGTCACCCCAACCCTTCACGTTCCTCCTCTATAATTGGTGCACAATGGATTCTCCAGGTAAGGTCCACTCTTTAATATACCCGATTAGGTCTCCTTCTGCAGGGAGAGATTTCCCCTGCGAAATATAAGTTCCATGCGAGTGTGAGAGAAAAATTTTCTGAAAGTTGGAAAATTTCAAACTGGTAAGTCAATCCCTAGAAGATTTCTGGGTGTGGAGTAATTGTGTAATTCCGGTTGGCTGAGGGTTTGTTTGTTGCTGCCATAACATTGTTGTCTGTGAGATAAATTCTTCAATATATGTAAGGATTTGGGTGAGTCTGGGCCATTTAGAGACCCTACCCACAAGTAGTGTGTGTGAGTTGGATGTCGATTTTTTTGAATTCATCAGATGATTAATTCCTATATAAATTTCCTTGCTGTCTGTTCGATTTCTTGCCTTTTTCTTTCCTTGAAATTTTATCTTCTGCAAATGCATTACGTAGACGAAGATCGATGAGGTGATGAATGCTTGATATATGAATGATTTGTATTAAGTACAGTAGTATAGAATGATGAACCAATGAGCATGAAAGAACTAAAGATTTTCTTTTAAAATAACCAGGTTCTGCAAAATTTCACATCTACTTGCTGTAGTTTTGCTAACTTTTATTGTAGTCCTTTAATTCCTATTCTCATTGCAATTATCTCGATGTGCTGTAATTTAATGCATCGTGTGTAACAACCCAATCCTAACTTTTCCATTAAGCTATGTAATCAAACTTTGAAAGAAAGAATTGGCGTAATACATGTATTTACATCGTCTCTATACGCGTTAAATTATGACTTGTAATTTCGTGAATGAGTCAAATTCAGGCAAAGACTTAAACAAAAAACGCAAAAGGAATAGATTTTTGAACCATTAGGTCGCCTGCGGACGATGCTACAAATGTGGGGTGTCGTCCACAACACACATAGAACGTCACCGAGACTTGGGGATGCCTTGAGAATCCAACCGGCGTTCTAACCTCACTGTGCTGAGGAGCTTTGGACGCAGGACGCGGCCGAGACAGGATGTGTCTGCATCGAATTTGTTCAAGTTTGGAGACTTTAGGACGACTGCAGATGTGATGGTGAGGCATGCGATTTGAATCTATCCTACTTTTGGACACATTCGAACGATACATGCGGACGATGTGGATGAATACAGGATGCGTCCGCATCGAATCTGTCCATTTTATGGACACTTTCGGACGACGTGGATGATGCATGCGGACGCCAAATAGCATCCGAACCCTGACCTGAGGATGGTGCGACAAAGGTGGGGACGCCAAATTTCGTCCAAAAGTAGGCTTTACCCTCAGAGAATGTGATCTTGCGGATGATGCAGACGCGAAGATTGCATCCGCACTCTTCCAAATCGCAGCAGATCGGCGACAAAAAAGGAATTTAAATCAGGAGAAAACAACGTGGAACCAATAGAGATGCAGCATGATGACCCTCACACCCACGATCCCGACCGGCAAAGCTTGGTCTCCTGCTCCCCTCTCTACCATGGTACGATTTGTTCCCCTGGGTGAGGCCTATTTCTCCAACCTCCACCTTCATCTCCTTCTCGGTTGCTCTTCATTATCTTGTTGAAGGGTCGCTGCTGGAAGAGGAGAGCTAAAGAGAGGGGAAGCTACTATTTGTAGCGTTTCGTTTGGTGAGGTAAGGATTTGGGTTGTCTTGGCCAGGTGGAGGCCCTACACCCAAGTAAAAGTTGTGTTCATAGGAAATTTTGGTTGTAGCAAGTCCAGGAATTTCTTGTTTCCTTGATTTTTGTGGTTTTCTCCTGGTGTTATTTCTGATGGATTATTCTTACTGCTCTTAGATGTTTATCTTGTAGATGTTTTCTGGATACACATATATAGATACCTATGTATTTTTGTAGATTCATTTTCTTCTATGCTTTTATGTAGGAGTTACAGTTTGGAAGGTTAAGATGGAAGCATTAAGCCTTGAATGACGTTAAAATGAGCTATAAAGAACCATGAACTAAGGACTTCCTAGTAATAGTTGATGACCAAATGGATTAGACTCTATGCCTCTATTTACACTATATAAGTTGCTCCCTTTTAAATTTCTATTCTCTTATGACTTGTTCATTTTGTCTAATGTATGAATCTATTCTTAGTTTTCATGAATTTGAAGTTTGCTCTATCATGTTATCAAATACGTTTAGCGTTTGTTTACTACCATTTTGTTTAGTTGAATAAAAGCATGATAGTGTTCACTTATTGTTGTTATATTTAGATATGAAGTAGATTCCGATTTGCCTCATCTTCTGTCCTCTTGTTGTTGTTTATTAGCCTGTTAAAAGCATGATTTCGTGGTTTCATTCTCGATACCCTCGTTTGTTGTGATCATCAATGACAGCATATTAGTTCCCATGTACTGCTTGAAAATGTATCTTCGATGTTCGCCTTTGATTTATGTTCGTTGTTAGTAAGCATGTCTCGCGGTATGCTTCATCACTATTTTCCTGCTGTACATTGACTGATTAACAAGCATGTTCCGCCGTTACATTGTCATTATCTCCTTGTTGTATATTGTCTATTAAAAAGCATGTTTAGCTACTAATATTTATGTCGTTGTGATTCGATTTAAAGCACGGCCTGTCTAACGTATTTTTCCGTTGAATAGCTGATTAGAAACACGTTTAGATGCTTGTATGTTCTGCTGTATAGACGTTCGTAACGCATGCATAAATGTTCATTTTGCTGCTGTCTTTTCTTTATTGTCAAGAACATGTTTAATTGCTCGTTTTTACATAGAAATGCTACCGTATTAGTTGATCTAATGCATGTATAAATGTTCGTTTTGCTGCTGCCTTTCTCTCCTACCTTCCATAGTTGTTACTGTTAGTTAGTAGTTTAAAGATGCATATTTCACTGCTCTTTTCTTTATAACTCCATTGTTATGTTCGATGAGAAGAATGAGTAGTCGATGTGATTTCCGTCGTTAATCCAATTAAAGCATGTTCAGATATTTATGTCTTTCCATTGTTATAATCAATCCAAAACATTATTAGTTGAGCATATCTTTCGCTGATTTCTTTAGTGCTTAAAAGCATGATTAGTCTTTTGCGTAGCCGATTAGAAAGCATGGTAGATATTCGTGGTTAATTTCTGCTACATAGACTGATGAAAGCGTGTTTAATGTTCACCTAGTACTGTTTTCTTTAGATTTTACGAAACATGATCATTATTTGCCGTTATTCTCGATGCAAAATATGTGTGGACGTATATATTTCTATCGTCTCATTTTAGTCATTAATAGCATGCCTAGTTTCACTTGAATCTCTATGTTGTTTGCTTTTCTTCGATTGTTGCTACATATGAACACGCTCTATTACTCGTTCTGTATATTATTGTGAATTTCTCTGAAGTATCTTCCTTTAGTTTCATGTATGTGCTATTCCATTTAGAAGTGTTAGGTAGTGTTCACAAAAATAGAAACCAAGTAGGGGTACCCCCTCAGGGTGGTACCCACATGCATAAGTGAGGGAAATACGTAAGAACAAGAATGTTAGGGATGGATGAGATACGCCATCACCGAAGAAACCTTCCGGCGGGACAAGCCAGAAGGGAAGAAACCCTGAAGGTGGGACACGCCGAAAGGGGAGGACCCTTGAAGGCGGGATACGCCGAAAAGGGGACGAAAAGGGAGTTAGAGGGCGGATGGGTAGCGGAACTAGCCGTAGTTAGCGAAGCCCCCAACCTCGACAGGAACGGGGACCTAGCTGCAAGTAAAGGGTTCGCTTCGGTCAACTATTCCATCCCCTAAGAACTCTTCAATCTCCAGCTCGATGTAGGAGTAAAGAACCAAGAACCAATGAACGTAATAAAAGAATTGGTTTAGGTGGCCCCCCTTTCAAGCAGAATTAAAGAGAGATATGCATTATAATACCCTGACTTTTCATATCAAAATTTAATAAAGAGAATAGGAAGGTAATTGGAGGTATTGGATTAATTGGGCAACAATCCGAATATTACCAAGGACGTATCCATTAAATTAGATTATAAATTATGGAAATTAATATAATTAAAATAAATATTAATTTAATGAATTAAATTATATAAAATTTATGATTGGTTAAATTATTAAATTAAATTATATTGTAAGGGGGATTAAATAAATGAGAATAATTGGGATTTGATAAGCTTTATCGAGGAATGGCTTAACCGATTTAGTAGGAGAACCGTTCAGGCTTTCTCATTTTGTCTGGCCTTCGACCATTTGAAGAAATGAAAGGCGATATTTGTAAATAAGGGAAGAATTAGGGAAAGATTAAATTAGATTAATTAGAATTTAAATATAAGGTATATTAAGTAGTAAGTGAAGATTTAATTGAGGAAGGATTAAAAATGGATTAGGATTTAAAAAGGGGAAATTTAATATAGTGATGGAGGGAGATAAAGTGAACCGGTTTCACCAAATTAAATGAATGGCCTTTGGCCATTTGTGAAGAAAGAACAAGCGAAGGAATGGAGAGGGATGAAATGAGAGAACAGAACGAGAGGGAGAGCTGGGAGTCGCAAGAGGGAGAGATCGATCAGGAGAGAGAGCGATGACGAGGGCGAAGACGACGACGGAAGGGAGACGTCGACGATGAGCTCGGGACGCGTTCGGAGCGGCTCCTTCATGGCTAGCGTTGCGGATCACGACTGTGAGCTTTGGTGTCGGGCGTCGTGGCTCGGCTGCTTATAGGTGTCGGGTGACTGCCGATTGGTGAATGCGAGGAAGCGGCAAATGGTGAGGTGTGGCATCGGAATAGTTGGCGATTTGCGATGGATAGCGCGAATCCGACAGATGCAGAAGGCGACTCGTGACCCGGATTCTCCAACCTGGGTATGACCGAGTCTGGTTGGACCAATTTGAGAGGCTCGTTGTCTGCTAAGCTGACAACACCATACTCCCTTCCAGCCTGGAAACAGACAGAGTGGAGGCAGGAAACTGTCTGGCATGCGGAGTGCAAACTCTGTCTTCTGGAATGGCAATGTTTGTATGCTGGTTTGTTGGAGACGTTTGTTGTTGGGTTAAAGAGAGAAGGAAGGCAGACGAGGGAGAAGAGGAGGATGTAGAGAGCGTGCAAGTGCTATGGTGAAGGGGGAGAGAGTTCTCAGGAAGGCAGAGCTGTGAGAGTGAGGTCCCTCAGGTGTGCAGAGCTGGTAGCTCTCCCTAGGATTGGCCGAGAATCGTGGTAGAGGAAGAAGGAGGTCAGCTTTTGGTTGTTCTTCAAGTATTGATTTCTCCATGTCTTCTTTATGAATTAATTTATGGAGATGTTTTGTTGCTGGAAATGAGCTTATGTTTAGTTACAGATTTGATAAATATGCTTAGTTCAGTTGTTTGGACTCTCTGTTAGTGATATTTGGTTTGGGCACATAGATTTTGTGTTGATGAATGAGTTGTTGTTTCGTTGGTCACGATGGGAATGTGGTGTTCTGTTTATTGGTTTTATCGAAAATGGTAATCAGTTACGTAAGATTCAGTTATGTGAATTAACTACTGCCTTGATACATAATTTGTTGGGAGTAATTCTTTTGTTATTTCAGCTACGTAAAGGGTGTGAACATTATTTGGTTAATGAGATTAGGGAGGCTCCACGGTTGGTTGGTTGCTAAATTGTGAATATGGGGATTTTAAGTGTTAAAGTTCATAGAATTCGATGAGAAGTTATTAATGGATAAATGTTTTAATTATGAAGGTGTGAGAAAGAGAAGAAGGACAACAATTAAGTACCAATGTGCGATAAAGTTTTGAGGTAAGAAAAATGGGTGTGTCTTGGCCATTTGGAGGCCCTACACCACAAGTATGTGTGTGTGCGTTGTGTTGAGTTTCCTTGTAGTTCCTTACTGTTTCCTTGTTTATATTCTCTGTGGAATGCTTTAATTTTGATTACTACCTTGAAATGTTCATGATAGTAAAGAAGTCGAGAATGATTGCTGTGAAATGAGAACCTCTAGTGATTGAACTTGATAAATTGAAAGGAGATACCTAAAAGAACAAAATGCAGGAATGAATGCTTAACAGATTTCCAGCGATTTAGTTCATAGTGATTCTATTTTGTTGGCTATAATTTATTGTTCCTGCCAAGGTTTATATTAATTGCTTTTCTTAATCTGCATGTGTGCTATAACTAGATCAATGATCCATGAAGATAGTTCATAGTGTTATTATTCTTGGTTCTGGTTAGGAGATATAAATGCTCTAGATAATTAATATCAAATTACTTAGCACGTTTCTCGTTATAATAACATGTCAAGCATGATTCTAAATGTGATTCGTTAAGTAGTTTTCCAAATATGATTTCATAAGCATGTTTACTTCATGTTTTATTTAGACTGGCATGCATAGATAGTTTAGTTAATATATTGAAATCTAGTTATAATATTATTGTCTCTTGGTATTGGTTAGGAATTGTAGTTTTCTTTGTTTGATAGAAATGTGACTGATAAATGATAAACGATAACGTTGAGGTTGGGAATAGGATGATGAAGTAAAGAATGACACGTCACGTATGTATGATCATGAATGAATTAAGGATTTCCCTTCGGTTTGTATAATTTATTAAATTTAATTGCTGTAGCTTCGTAGATGTTAATGCCCACTCCATCTCCATTAATCAAACATGTTGATTATTACTTAAATGTATCAGTTAGCTAAGTATGTTTAATTAAACCCAGCATGTTAGCTTAGCTAGGTCCAACATGTTTAAATGTTATCTAATGATGTATGAGTATGTTAATTAGTAACTAAATTAGTTAATCTGAGTATGATAATCTGACTAGAGTAATTAGCTTAATTAGAAATCAAGCATGTTAACCTAATTGTCTACCTAATTATTAGTTGTTAATCACTTCTTGAGCATGCCAATTTATTTAGGTATATGTAATCATCTAGAGAGCATGTTTAATTGTTTATTCCAGCATGTTTATTGGCTAGTATTTAATTGAGCATGTTATTGACAATAAAGCATGTAAATTATTCTTTGAGCATGATTAACTTACACTAAATAATCAATCAATCCTTGAGTATGTTTAGTAATTAGTATGTTGAATTAGTTGAGCATGTCCGCATGTTAATCAATTCAAGCATGTTTAATCAATGACTAAACTTTGAGTATGTTAACCAATTTGTTGAGCATGCAATTAATTAGGATAATAACTAGATTATTAAATATAGCATGTTTGACCAATTAAAATAAAAGTATGGTTAACCAACTAGAATAAAGATTTCTAATTTACAAGCATGTTTCTGTTATTCGTTATCTACAGCATGTTTCCATGTTTAGCCTAGCTTAGTTCAATGAGCATGTTTAGTTAAATTGGAATTTGTCGTATGTTACTTTATTGTCTCATATTGTTCAATTCGATATCATAATTGTTCTTTGTATCTATGTATGCTTTCAATTATTGTGATTCATTATATGCGCGAGTTCAATTGTAGTACTTTTACTTCAATGCACATTTCAATTTCCGTTGATGTACGTTATAATGCACTATGTATCATGTTAATAGAAACTCGTAGGGAGTGCCACTTTGGGGTGGTACTCTCGTATGCATGAGTGAGGAAAAAACGCTAAAAACAAGAATGTTTGGGATGGCCGGGATACGTCCATCACCGAAGAAACCCTCCGACGGGATATGCAGGAAGGGAAGAAACCCTAAAGACAGGATACGCTAGAAGGGGAGGACCCTTGAAGGTGGGATACACCGGAAAGGGGACAAATGCTAAGAAAAGAATGTTCAGGATGGGCGAGATATACCCATCACCGAAGAAACCCTCTGGTGGGATACGCCGGAAGGCAAAAACCTTGAAGGCAGGATACGCCAGAAGGGGAGGAACCTTGAAGGTGGGATATGCTGGAAAGCAGACGACCAGGGAGTTGGGGTATATGGGTAGTCCGAATCTAGCCTAGCAGCTAAGATACACCCTCACCTAGTCGGGAAAGGGACTAGCTTGCGCACAGGAGGTTAGAAGCCGATCAACTAGCTCATCTCAAAGGACAACCTCCAATCTCCAGCTCGAAATATGAGTAACGAACGAACAAACGAACAACAAATGAACGAAATGAAAGGATTGGTTTGAGTGGCCCCCATTCCAACAAGAATAAAAGAGAGATATGCATAATTGTTTTCCCCTATTCCTTACTGAGCCATTAGGCTCACGTATTACTTGTGGTGTAGGTACAATGACGAACAGATAAGAAGCAGATGATAAACACATAATGAAGTAGGGATAGATGATTTTGCACGCATGAGACTCTGGCTGACTAGGCAAAAAAAAGATAAGTAAACAGTTGTAAATCAACGATGTTTAATTGTCAAGTTTTATTTGTTAGACGTAGTGTTTAAATTGTTTAGTATTTCCTTCTTGAATGATTTCTTTACGCTTCCGCAAGAATTTAAATAGATAATTTTATTTTATTATTTACGCTTCCACACAATTTATCAAAGGTTTTTTCATAACGTGTTTAAAGAAAGAGTCAGTAACGATCTGGTTAGACGCACTTTGATACATTTTGTTTTAAAAAGAAAGAAATTTCAAATTTTTACACATTTTAACGATTTACGAAAATCCGGGTCGTTACATGCATAATTGTTTTCCCCCATTTCCTTATTGGGCGAAAGCTCACGTCATTACTTGTGCTGTAGGTAATGAAGTAATTATGTCAGGCGATGTAGAAGAGGCCATTCCAATGGAGCCTGCGGCGTATCCGGAGGAAACGTGAGCGGAGTAGTAGTACGACATCAAATCAAAGAAGAAGAAGTCAACGAGTTTTTAAGATAAGTAAGAATTCGGGTCGTTACATCGTGTGATAGAGATTGAATACTGAACTGTTGTAATTGTCTCTTTGCTGTAGTTTTCTTTAAGTTCATACTCTTACTACAATTTAATTGTCTTGTGTGATGGAGATTGAATACCGAACTGTTGTAATACAAATCGATGACTTAAATGGACGAAGTGAAGATGATTCAAAGGAATGAAAAGCATGAATAGTTGTTAAATTTTGAAATGACATATGTGTTTTGTTCTTCATATTACTTGTTAGATAATAGACTTACATTATAATTGTTGTTTATTCTTGGTCGTGGTTAGGATATATAAACATATTTGTTTTAAATAGCACTAAATTACCTAGTACGTTTCTTGTCATTTCAATTTACTAAGCATGTTTTCAATTGTCATCTGTTAGATGGATTTCCCATTAATAGTTTCTTCAGCATGTTTAGATTTGTTAATCCTTGAACATATTTCCAAGCATGCTTAGTTAAATAAATCGTTGTATACTTTACTTGCAAAAGCGTGATAAATGGAAACTCCTATAATCTAAAAACTAGAGCATGTTGTCCATAGTTACTGTTGTATAAATTGTTGAACACGTCATTCATGCATGTTTTATCTTTTTTTTACTGTTTGTATCATACACCTTGCTATCATGAGTATTTATTTAAGCATGTTTAGTTGTTAGTTTGTTTTCAATTTATTAGCATATTTATACTTGTTTTCGATCCCTAAACTTATTGTCGTCTTATCGTTCTTTGTTTATCAAGCATGTCCATGTAAGTAGTCATTCACCAAGCATGTTCCAATCTGTTGCTAAATACATGTTTCCGTTCAATTGTTAATCTTCACATCTACATAGTGTTAAAAGCATGCCTAGTAGATTCGAATAACTTAATGTTATTAATTTCAGTTTCTATTATTCTTCTTGTGGATATGAATTGTATAATCAAGCATGTCCTTCACTATGTTCAACTATAGTTATTATTGTCTTCTTTGTGTGTTATTAATTACAGTTGTTCGCTATTTGCACTGTACATTGTAGTTCCTTCCTTAATTTCTGTCATTTAATCTTATTTGTTGTTCGATTATCTCTGTTTTATTACATCGTATCAACATGTTCATGCATCATGCTAATAGAAACAAGTAGGGCGTGTTATCTCGAGATGGTGCTCACACGCATGATGTGAGGAAAAAAATGAACAAACATAATGAACAAAGATGAAATGGGAAGTTGGGGGTGGGTGGGTAGATCGGATCTAGTCTGGCAGCTAGACTATACCCCTACCTTGTTGGGAAAGGGACAAGTTTGCACACAGGAGGCTAGAAGCCGATCAAACTATACCATCACACATGGATTCCTTCAACTTCTGACTAGAAGTATGAGTTATGAATGAATGAATGTAATGAAAGATTGGTTTGGGCAGCACCCATCCAAATGAACTAAAAAGAGGCATAACATAGTGCATATCTCTTTTCCTTATTGAGCCTTTAGGCTTACGTATTACTTGTGGTGTAGGTAATGAAATGATAATGCCTGGAGCAGAAGAGGATGCATTTTCCGTGGAGCCTACGGTGTATCCGGACAAATCGCAACCTGAGTAGGTGAATGGCTGAAGAAGAAAATAAACAAGAAACTATGTTGGTAATTGACATGTTTTATAAAACCATATTAGAACATTTGTTTCCTATGTGGTCCCGTATTGAACCTTCAACTTTATGGATGTATTTGAAATGATTTTCGCACAACTTTGATGTATTTCTACTCTTTGTAGTTTGAATTAAACTTGAGGTTTTACATTAACTTGTTTTAAGTATATAAAAAGAAAAGAAAATTTTGTACTCAAAATTTATAGAGAAGAAATTAAGAAAGAACGATTTTTGACGTGGGGTATCACAGAGCATGCGGAAGCTCTGTCAAAATTTGGAAAGAGAAAGAGTTTGCGAGAGTCTTATATCTTCTAATGTATATGAGAATAAAATAAAGACACTTTGAAAGAGTTGCTTTGTTTCAGAATGAAGGTTTGATAGTTTGAAAAGAAGTAGAAACTGTGAGTAAGAGTTCTAAAGGATTTATGGTTCTAGAGTTCTGAGAGAGCAGAGAGAGAGAGTGAAACAGTGAGAAATTTGTGTGTGTGTGTGGGGGGCTGTGTGAGTGCATGGCAGTGAAGAATAGGATGGAGTGATGTTCTATTGGGATAATGATGTTGTGGCTGTGGACATAATGCGATGATTCTATGAAGTATGTGAGATTGTGAAGGAGGGATTTCTATTGTCCATGGTGCTTCAAGTTTAGTGAAGGGATAATTAATGTGCTAAATTCGTAAAGCTAAGGACTCCAGGTAAGGAATAATGTTTATGTTTTGTCCGAAAATACCTACATTGCAAGAGTAGGATTTTTGTGTAATTTGCTAAGTTAGCGTTTAATGATGATTATCTGGTTAGGTTGTTTTCCTATGATTAGCTCACTAATAGTTTGGATGAAAGTGATTTTCTATGATGATGGTCAGTAATATGGAAGGAAATGAGTTTGGCTGATGACAGTCTCTGTAGTGTTTCTAGAACAATTTTTCTAAATTATTCCCTAATAGTAGATCAGTGGGTTTGGCGGCTGGTTAGGCTAAAAGACTAAAGAATGAAATGTTTAGTAATAACGTTTTGAGGAATGTAAACCTTTGTTATAGTATTTCGTTTTTATCAAGAAGATTTTCAAATTGTGTTTAATTCTTTTAATATTGTAAATATAAATCTTCCATTGCTAAATTATTCCCTAATAGTAGATCAGTGGGTTTGGTGGCTGATTAGGCTAAAAAACTAAAGAATGAAATGTTTAGTAATAACGTTTTGAGGAATGTAAACTTTTGTTATAGTATTTCGTTTTTATCAAGAAGATTTTCAAATTGTGTTTAATTCTTTTGATATTGTAAATATAAATCTTCCGTTGTTGTAAATGTTTTAAAAGCTTTACAGTATGACATGTTTTAAGTGATAAATGGTTTAATAAAAAGGAGTTTATTTATGCACTTCTTGTTTAAGCTATTTTTCAAACGAAAAGTCTTCCGCTGTAATTTTAAAAGAAAAAATTTTCAAAAATTATGAGTTTTAAATTGAAAGAAAAAACGGAATGTTACACATCCTCCTCATGGCTCTATGTTCATGTCAATATTAAATTGATTCGTTGATAAGTCCATTGAATAGTGTTGATAAACATTGGCTCTGATAAATTTAGATTTACTTGAGATAGGACCTTTGTCGAAGTGGGTGGCATTGATCATGATCATCGTGTTGGTGTGGTGATTTGGTTTGTTGTTCATGGTCTAGTTGGAGTGGAGTTGGAAGTTTAAGAGGAAAAGATTATCCTAAGATGGGGTTTGTGCAAGGGTAAAAGACTATGTAGAGAGAAATCTGACCCGTTCATCATAATTGCAATTAGCAGGGTTAAAAAGGCAGAAAAGGTGAAAGAACATTTGGAGGGAAAACATTTGGCCTTAAATTAAATCTTGGAATATATACAATTTCATAATCATGTTAATGATGACATGAAATGAATAGTTTTGTTGCTTATATTCATCAAAGATAATATTATATTTACTTTTTAATTTTATGTGGTATTTAGATCTCACTCATTTATTAGTATATATTTTTATTAACAATTTATACTTATTTAACTTGTGAAGTAATAAGACGTGATCAATTATATATGTAAAATTCAAATTCATACTTTAATATTTTCTCCACATTGATGTGGGGGGTAGGAGATGATGGTAATTAGACAGGTATATGAATATTTTGAAAGATTCACTTGCTTATCATTTTGAGATTGCAAATAATTTTACTTGACATGCTTATAAGCGTGTTGTAGATGATGATTTCAAAAACTCAACTCTCGATGCAAATTAAAATTGTTTATAAGTCTTACTAAAAAATGATTGTTGTAATCTTGTATATTTCGGACAATAAATCTTTGTATGGTAGTTGCTTGATTGATAAAAGTAGTTCAAGAAAATAAAGTTCTGATTATAAATTGTTGTCAGAATAAGAGATGGGCCGTTGGAAGCCGAAGGGCTGATAATCCAACGACCCATACTGATGATACATAGGATTTTCAGAATTGAAGAATAAGCATGTGGTGTCTGGTAATTCGTCATAAAATAATGCAGCCAAGCTCTCACCATCACTACTTTCAGAAAAGCTCTTGCAATCCCTCGTCTCCATGCTCTTCTCTTTGATCATATTACTCTCATTTTTGACCTCTGCAGGCTTGGCATCCAAAATTGGAACAACAAAATCCTGTAAACTGGAGCTGTTCTTTGTCAAATGATGAGGCTCTAATATGGGCGTGTCGTCATCAACCTTGTAAGAGCAAGGGATTGGCCATTGGAAACCAGGCGGTTGGTAATCAAAGAACTCAGATTCCAGATCCATAGTAATTCCATCGCCGCTGAAGAAGAAGAAGTTTGGGTCTGAAAAAGTTTCAGAAAAATTTAAGCAATTTCTCATCCCATTGTTCTTCTCTGCAATGGTGTCAATCTCATCTTCCTCCATAGCATCGAAAATCTGAGCAAGAGAATCCGACTCGCCGACGTTCAAGCTCATAATTTTATCATCATAATTGTTGTTTGGATGCTCGGAAGTTTGATTCAGAAAACCAGAGTTGTTCTCATTCAAATGCTCAGGCTTTGATTTGGGTGTATCGTCCTTACCCATGACAGACACAGAGATGGGCCACTGGACGCCATGCTGCTGATGATCAAACAGATCAGATTGATGATCATCGCCACTGAAGGAGTTTGGATCTGATATTTCATCAACCGCCGCCTGGTTCTTTCTCTGTCTGATGGTGTTAATCTTCTGTAGGACTTCCTCCTCCTTAGCATCAAGAATCCGAACAAGAGAGTCCAACTCATCCACATTCAAACTCATAATGTCATCACGAAAATTGTTGTTTGGAAGCTTACTTTGATTTTCTTGATTCAGAAATTTATTAGGTTTTAATTTTGCAGCAGGACCATATCTAGGGTTTGCCTTTAATTTTTTGATAATCCGAAGGGATTCACCAGATTCCGACGGGAAAATGAGCGGACGATCAGAAAGATGGTCGGCGTATATTAAAACAGCGACATCAACGTCGCAGAGGGTGGAAAGTTCGGAAGCCTTCTTCAGCAGACAATGGCTTCTCCTCTGAAACGTGGCCAGACGAGCCTTGTCGTTCTGGATGAACTCCGTCGTGCGTTTGAGGCGTTGACCCATCAGAATTTGGAAAGAAGCAGAGTGTCGTCGGAGAAGAGTGAGTTTCAAAGAGAGAAATAGGAACGCAGGCGGGAAAAAGTAGGGGGGGAAAGTGTGGTCGTCTCCCTCTAGTCAGGAGCTGAATGTAAGAAAGTCATAGAGCGCGTGTGGACACGCACCAACCAATGTCTATTTTTAGTTTATTTTAATTAATTAATCATTTATAAATATTAAATGGGCCCTGAACTGAGCTATCATCCCCTTCCCCTCTATCTTCGCCTTCTCTCCTTTTCCGTTTGGTTCCCGAGAAAAATAATTATCGGGAGACTGAAATTTCGCAATCGAACCGAGTTTCCTCTATCCCCCACTCCATTTCATTCTTTATGCATTTCTTTTCTTTTCTCGCTCGTTCTCGACCGCCAAATGGGTATATGTAGGTGTTCAGATGGATTGATCAAACTGACGAAATGGTTAGTTCTTCTCTTCTTGTGTTTCCTATTTCGATTCATCAATCTCCGAAGAAGATTTTGAGATTCTATTTCATGAATGCTCTTTACCTACGTATTCACTTATAGGATAATCCTTGAAAATTTGTTTTCTATATATATTTGTTTTCTAGTGTCTGCGATGGCCACCATCATTTAACACATCACTCACCTTGGGTTATCATATGCTCAATGATAAGAAGCAGAAAAATGGAAGCAAATGAAACCATTGATTCTGGTAGGTGGACAGATTTCTATATGAGATGTAGGTTCAATAAAGCTTTGCTCATATCTGTTTGTCCCTGCTATTTAATGCACTGATTGTTTACTCTTTCTTTACTTTTTAAGATTTTGTTCTGAAAGCTACAAGAAATGTTTGGAGATCTCTTTTCTTATTAGTTGAGAATGATTGCACTAACTTGAATAAATGAGACAGGAATAAGAACCCCTCAAGTTTGCTTGATTAGACAGTGTAAGAGTTCTGAAAATTTTGAGTTTCTTATGGTCTTATCCTCACACATTCTGCATGGAAATTAATTTTAAATACAGCACAAGAGTTCCCCTGCTTAGAGTGCTACTTAGTTTAATGTTTTATGAGAACTTTTATGCCAATAGAATGTTATTTTAGGCATGATTTCAACGTCACTTGCTATGTTTCAGGTAGGCAATTGTATCTTTGTGATAGCTATCTTTTGTAGGCCAAAATCGGTAGATGGCTAATATGATGGTGATGAAAACAAGCAGCTGGATGTGCTTTACTTAGCAGTGGAGTTGGGAGCTGATTACGATGATGTTGAGCTTCAGGTTAATTTCTTTTTAATGTTTTATTACTCTTGCTAGTATTTACATGCTCGTCATGGAAAGTTTGAAGTTATATTTATTGGAGCAAATGAGTTGGGGACTTGATTTTCATGTATTTATTTTTATCAGACAACGCAAGAAGTAGAGCAAATTGAAAGAATCTCTAACGTCATAACTCATAATTATGCTGTTTTAAATTGCAATGGTTCGGATACCATTGGTTGTGATTTGGAGAATATAAAACAAGGGAAAAATAAAACTCACTACTTTAAGTACAAGCAATCAACACCTTAAAGATAAGAATTAGAGTTTAGTTCATCACTCAAAAGGAATCCTTCTAAGATGAGAAACTAGCAAGAGATGATCACAAAGATTGTAAAATTCACCACTTTTAAAGACAAGAAAGATCACCTTAAAGATAAGAATTATGGATGCGTAGCTTGAAATGTTGCTAATGCTATATTGTAATTCTATTGAAATCAGAGGAAGAATTCGTCTACTTTGTCTCTTTTCTCATTTTCTTTTTTTCATAAGTTCATCCACTCACACATTGGCTATGTGCCTCTTTCTATGTTATCCATGTCAAGCTTTTAGAGCTCAAATACAAATGTCTGAAATGGGTGGAAAGCCCAAACAATGTGTTTATCTTAATGTGTTCAAAAACTCCTACCTTCACAACAAATCTTTTATAGTAAAAGGCTTGCTCTTCTTTCCAGCTTTCTTTTTCTTAAGTAGATGAGTTGAAAGCTTGTGTTCTTTTAGCTTTTGATACCACGACGAAATTGTTTAACAAATATGATCAAAATTTACCCTTATTCGCTTACTTCCAGGCCTCATTTTATTCTATTTTTTGTAATCTTTTATTTAATGTTTAGCAATCTTCTTATAAAACTATGTTATACTACATGTTATATTTAAGTATTTTATTGGAAACTGGAGAATCTCTATGCTATATTTCTGAATTATGTTATACTCAAACTTATTATGTGTAGAAGATAAGTTATCTAGCATTTACATTATGATGGAAGGAAACTAGAAACTACTCAACCTTGACCCCAGTGTTGTAATTATCGAAAGTTGAGCTTATGATGGTGGTGCAGGAGTAAATGAGTGATCTTCTGTCCAGTTTTTCTCTCCCCGATGCTTCAACATGCTTTCCCATGAACATAATTTGTCGGTGCATTTATTTAGCCGACCATCTTGGATTTGGATTCTCCAATGACTATCGATGTAGTTTGCTTGCTCTGCCTTTCTTCGTTCCATTCCAAAATCGCCTTCTGCTTTGATCTCAACAAGCAAAATTGTTATAAGAGCTCAAGCATTTCGTCGTGAACATTCCACCATGTATTATGGGCGACATCGCTAGCAAACTCATGCATTATATTGTTGTTCCAATTAAAGTTGTAGTCTTGAAAGCACAACCAAGGTTTGACTCCAAGATAGTGAAAAATTAAAGGATCGGAGGCTTGGCATCGAAGAGTCGAGTTTTCATTTGTCTTGTTTCATCTTTATCGCCAACCCAAAAGTGCTTTAAGAAGTTAAGGTGCTTAGGAATTCTTTGCCACCAAGTGAAAACTTCATTCAAATACCCTTGGTCTCCACCATTATAGGACTCAAACTCATCAATATGGTCTATCATAAGATGAAATGTGCAATTCAAAGGCTCAATGACCATGACACCCGAGTTAGACAGAGTGGCGTCATTTCTCGTGGCTGAAATTTCTGGCATCTTGAACAAGAAATCAATGTTACGAAGTATTAGCAGATCCGCATCGATGAAAATGATCTTGTCGTAGCCAGTGAATTGCCAAAGGTGAAATTTGTTGTAATTCAATTCATTATAAGCATCTTTTTCTGCCTTTGGGTTTCTAACTTTTTTAATTATTTGAATTTTCCACCCGACTGCTTCGAGTTCACTTTTATAATATGAATTGATTCTTTCATCGATGAGTATCACAAGATCTCGGCTGGGCAATGGCAATCGCAAGAATTGTCGCATATGCTTCTCTATGCACGTTTACTGGATAAACAATATCTGTACCAAAGTATTAAGAATATAATAAATTCAAATAAATTTAATTGCAGATTTTCATAATCTACAAATTGAAGTGACCTTTCTTCTTTTGAGAAAGTAACAACTCGCATTATCCAATTGGAAGCTTGAGCTTTTGTCGTAGCACATTCAAGTTCAGTTTGTACAACCACACGTTTCTTTTCCGAGCAACTTGATCTTTGCATCGAAACAAGTTAGGTATTGGGAAAAAATTGGTATCGAATAGCGTGCAGACATCATAGTTTCCTTTTAATGAGGTTGCCATGCTAGCAGTTGCAAGTGCAATCGGGCCACATCCCTTGACCAATTGTTCTTGTTTCGACGTGGAAGCTTGACGACAATTAGATCGAGGTGCTTTTTGGGGTTGCTTATCTTTGGTAAAGGACATAGTGGAAGTTGATCGTTCTCTTCCTTGTCTATCTATTTTGGGTACAAGGAATCCCAAGTCACATTTTTATTTGCGTGTTTTAGATTCAAAATGATATGATCTAAAATTTGGAGTGAGATCTTTCCAATGCTTGATTTCACTCTTGTTGAAGTTTAAAATGCCTATTCTGTGGAAGAGATTGCTCTTATTTTTCTTTCTAAAACTCTTATTATATCATCCCAGCTAGTGTCACGAATCTATGTATATCGATGGTCAGAACCTCCCTTTATCCACCATATTAAAACATTAGGTCTGCATCAAACAATTTGTGATTGTTATTGTATTACTCTATACTTCAAAAAACAACGCAAGTTTTTGTTTTCTATCAACATTTTTAGACATCCCAACATGTCATCGAAAGAAATTCAAGGAGAAGAAGACTCATGCGGAACTTGGGTTTGATAAATTTGTTCTCCAAAGATGTGAAAGGATGACATAAAGGGAAGCTTGGAGAATTAGAAGACCAAGCTTAAGGAGAGAGAACTTGCAGCCTGAACTTTTATCTTGGCAATGTTTCTCCACCTCCTTCAATTGATTTCTCTGGAGTCTTTTTCTGTGCATATCCAACGTACATGTCGTAATATGGATTAACCAAACTAAAGATGTTTTTAATGATTGGTTTTAGTTTATAAGGATCTATTATTTGGCTCTGTTTTAATTGAAGATATAGATTTTGTTGATGATTTAATTATCTAAGAAAACCAAAAAACCAAACCACAAAATGGCTATCTGAGTTGTAAATATGGTATTACAACTGTTGATATAGCAATAACATATCTTTTGCATTTTTTTGCAGGCTGAAAAACAACTTTTTCAAAAGAGTTTTCCCTGCAAGGTTTTTCAAAGCGGTAGATGGAACTCACGCGGATGTGGATAATCGTAATCCAGCTCAAACAATCCAAGTACCCATTTAGTTTTTGATTAAGTAATGTTTACTGAGTGAAGGAGCTTGTTTATCCTTTGTTATTATTATTTAATTTCAAGAAAAGACCATGTAAATGGTGAACATTGAGTTACCGTGGGAAATGAAGAGATGAGCAAAAATATGATAAGATGAATTACTAAACCCTGCTAAGTCTTACAAGATTGCAGTAATCTTGGGGTGGAGAAGTAGAAGATGTTGAGTTAAAATTAAAACGGAGAGAATAGAAGTAGAGATAGGTAGAGAGAGGGAGAAATAGAGAGAGAGTGATCTTTGCATAAGATGACGGAGTTGAGGGCATGGTTCTCGTATAAATACAGGTAGGGAGAGAGGAAGAAATAACCAGTCTGAGAGAGAGATTATTTTTTAATTAATTGGTAGATTTAGTGCCCAACTACTCTGTTTTAAAACCAAAAAAATGAGTATTCAATCACCTTTTTACCTTGTTTCTCTTCTGATTTTTATAATATCACAATAAAAAGCAATTTTTGTAGGGCTCTCCTCTCTATTTTGAGATCTTACCTCAAAGAGCATTTTATTAGTTAAAGAGAATATTATTTATGCATTGATTCTTTACTTTTCTCACGAAATTTACAATAGGGCAACTCTCATGGATGATCTTTTTTGTTTTGGCATGTGTATCATTGTTGCAACACATAGCTTAGTCTATTATAATAAATCAAACATAATAATTCGAGTAGATTGAATAAGTTGGTAAATCACACCATCTTTACACCCTTATATCCGAAAACATAAACATTATAGGGTTAAGGGTGTTTTCATTAACCACTATGCCGAATCAAGAAATTAATAAGAAAAGGTATAAATCGCTTCTAGAAAAAAGAGGTATAAATCAAAACAAAGATTGATGAACAAACACCTAATTACATTATTGAAATGAATGCGTGCTTATAAATAGTATCCAAATAAATTAAATTTTGCTTGCAAAGCTTTCCACTTTAATCAACACCTTCTCCTTCCCCTACATAAAACTCCAATAGAAGAAATTTCGTTGTATTAAAGTAAGATTTGGATTTGAAAATAAGTGTTTTCTGACTGTGACATTCACGTAATCACTACTTTGCTTTATCGACTGGTATTTATGTTGTCTGACGTGCATTTTTTTATTACTATTTTATTTCTTAACAAAGCTTCTACATTTTTAAACATTTTTTATCCCTATCATTGGCGTAGAGTTGATTTGGGTGTTTGAAGCGAAGATCCTAAAAGGGTTGTCGTTCTATTTTCAAAGGTAATTGGATTACTCCATCCAAGTGTACATACAATTGCAATTCTACTACATATCTAATTTCCTTATTTAATCCCTTAGATTAATCTTGCTATAGTTTGATTTTCAGACTCTTTAATGCCACTAAGAATCTTAGGAGTTTCAAATTGGGTCACATAATTCTCCACAGAAAGCACTCATTGCCTCAAACTATGCATTTATAAGAAAAGCTCATGCTTGTAATGGCTAGGCACAAACCTTCGTCTCATTATCTGCTTCATCATGTTCCACATGAGAATGTCACCCTCTCCATGATGTCTTATTTGAGTTTTATAACTTTCCCACTAAATATTAGCATAACTAGTAAACTCTAGAGAGACTATTTGAATCTTTGTCCTTTCCTAGTAATTATAGAAGTAAAAAAATTTTCAACTTTCTCCACCCAATCAAGAAACTTGTCATCATTGCTAGATCCTTTAAACATTGGTATTGAAAGTTTCACGTGCCTCAAATCCTCATAAATGTCATTAGCATACCTTGTACTTTCAAGCTCTCAAAGTTAAGATCATCCTCAATTCTTTCTTCAATCACTTTTTCCATCCCTTGTCTTCCTCTCCTAGCACCCCCTCAATCTCTTGGTCCAAGGAATCATGGAGTCCTTTCATTTTGATTCATAACTCTTTGCAATTGTTAAATGATGGTGGAAAGGGAAACTCTTAACTCATCTATTTGTCCTTGAGAACTAGATTCGCCTTTCGTGCTGGCAACTGGGTCGACGATTGTACATTCGAGTCTTGAGTTTGAGATGTAATTGTCCCACTCCTAGTCCTCATCTTTCGAAATTGGCTCTGATACCAAATGTTGTGCTTCGAATGATTTTTTTAAAAGTGAGCGGTCAAATAGTGGCTAAAAGGCAACCGACCAAAAAACACAAAGCCTCAAAGGAGTCGCTTCTAGATGAATTGCGGCCTATCACAAATTTATTAGCGGTCGATCAGAAGCCTTTATAGACAAATCTATTTAATGAGCGATTGATCAAACGCAAGCAACCTACATCTGCAGAACTGTATTTTGCAACTTTTTGAGAAGATTTTTTACACTAAAGTCAAGCCTTCGATCCTAAAATTCAAGGAGGCTTATTCACAAGCAGTTGAACAACTTTTAAATCTCAAAAGAGCGAATTCCACATATCCAAGACAAAGAAAGAATAAAAATAAGAACAAATAAGTCGGTCAAAAAATCACTAAAGTCTACAACTTTAAATCCAAGGCAATCTCTCGAAAAAAGACGGCACTTCATCTTGATAATTTGTGAAATTTAACAACTCCACAATAAATTTCACCCCACGAAGAAAGCGAAGAAGCTGCAGTAAAACAATAACTAATCCAACTCTCACGAAAAATTAGAAATTAGTCACAAAACGAAGATTGTTAACAACCATACGTAGTGTGGGTTTTTATTCCACAAGAAGTAAAGAGAAGAGGCTAAAAAGTAACTCTGAAAATTAATGATCTAAAACTCAGTACAATGATGATTTAAATAGCTCCTCCAAAATTATGATTGAAGGTTCACCACATAAAATTACAAAACTAACCTTCTACGACTCTTACTCGCTCTAGGACTACCACTTGTTGAGTAAACCACAAAGATTATTAATTAAATAAATAATAAATATTAATTAAAGTTCAAGGGTCATCCTTTATTATAATCGCCTTCAACTCCAATTTAGAATAAATATGAGTCCACTTAATAACGTGATTCAGCATTCCTTCATCTTTGTTGTTGGGAGGTTTCTCCAAGCCCTCTTTCCACCTTTTCTCTACAAAATAAAGTGAAGTATAGTAATTGGTGCTTTTGTAACTTGAGACCATGTGACTGGCTCTCGTGGCACATTATAGTGCCTTATAGTATTAAATTCTGATCCTAAACTAGTAATGCAACAATATGAAAACTCAAATTTCTAGAGAGTACATTTAGTTCAAACCTCAATACATCAACATAAAATCATACATGATCATAAATCACACAAAATTCTATGGAATGAGCATTTACCATGAACTAAGTGATATGCTTAAATGGTGAGAGTACTGTTTGATTGCCGACGTTAAGAGCACATTCTAATGAAACAAAGATAGTGAAAATCTGGCGCAATGTTGATGGAAACAGGTGCTATATCACTCAGGAAGTTTGTGATTAAAGCTGGAAAAATTTTGTGTTTGTCATTTTAAAAAAGCTGGATCTAGGCTCAAGGGGGTACAACACTATAAATTGTGCAGTAGCACTTGACACTAAAATTGCAATGTATCGCTGGTATCGCACCTGAATTCAAATGAGAGTGCAGTAGCACGTACACTCTATTTAAAAGTTTCAAGTGAGCATTGTATGTAACGACCCAGATTTCTTAACCGTTTATAAAGTATGCTAAGTTTTTCCAAAAAAAATCTCAAAGTTAAGTTTTTCTTAAAAAAAAATCCTTTTTTTATAAAGAGAATCAGAGTGCAAACCCGATCATTACTAAAAGCTCATTTTACCGTTCATTAAATAGTGAAGAACTATTACTTACGATTTGCGGAAGCGATATAAAAATTTATTCATAAAAGTTGCGGAAGCGTAACTAAACAAGAAATTCCATTTACGAAAAATAAGAAACTATGATCAACAGTTTAGTGGAAAACGACATTGAAAAACATTAATTTAAGATTCAAGGTTTTGAGTTTCCAAATAAGGCCTACATAATATTCTGAATAATATTCAAGTAAGGAAAATTAACGTTTGTAAAAGGAAAACAATTCGACGTTAGCCCTTACAACTTTCTTCTTCTTCATTTCTTAGTGTCGTACTACAACTCTGCTGGCGTCTCCATCGGATCCACCATAGGCTCCACTGGATGACCTCTTCTATAGCTCTTGACATAATTACTTCGTTACCTACACCACAAGTAAGGACGTGAGCTTTCGCCCAGTAAGGAGATGGGGGAAAACAATTTATGCATTTCTCTCTTTAATTCTTCTTGGAATGGGGGCTACCCAAACCAATTCTTGCATTACATTCTTTGGTTCTTGGTTCTTTACTCGCACTCCGAGCTGGAGATTGGAGGTTGTCCTCTGAGATGGCCTAGTTGATCGGCTTCTAACCTTCTGTGTGCATACTAGTCCCTTTTTCGACTTGGTGAAGGTGCATCCTAGTAACTAGGCTAGATCCGGACTACCCATCTACCCCAACTCCCTATTCGTTCCCTTTTTTTTTTTCGACGTGTCCCACCTTCTGGGTTTTTTCTCTTTTCGGCGTATCCCACCTTTAGAGTTCTTTCTCTTTCCGATGTGTCCTGCCTTTAGAGTTTCTTCCCTTCCGGCATATCCCACCGTCAGCGTTTCTTCGGTGACGAACGTTTCCCGCCTGTCCCAAACATTCTTGTTCTTAGCATTTTTCTCACTCTTGCATGTGGGTACCTCCCCGAGAGGGTACCCCCTACTTGGTTTCTATTAACGTGAACTTGGCCTAACTTCTTCATAATAATAACGCACATATGGGGAGTAAATAACATCACCTTAGGGGATCTACAGTAAACAATGAATAAGCAAATACAAGTACATGCTTCACATAACAAAAGTAATGACGACGTTTAACTAAACATACTATTAGCGCTAACTAAAACGAAAGAGAACATGCTTCCATATGTAAAGAAATTAACAACAACATAAAACAATGAACTGAGAATAATGAACATGCTTTGTAAACTTAGGAAGAACTGTAGCGAAATTACGATGAATTTAAGATGACAAAGCGTGCTCTTAATCTACTATGCAGCAGAAAAATATGAGCATTGAAACGTGTTTCTAACCAACTATTCAGCAAAAATACGTTCACCAAATCATGCTTTTAGTTGAACTTAACAACAGAAAACCAATCAACTAAACATGCTTTCTAATGGACAGTTAACACACAACAGAAAATAGTGAAGAGCATACCGTGAAGCATACTTTAATCATCTGAATACAACAGCGAATCACGTCAATTTATAGCAGCGAAACGTACGTTGAATGACCATGTAACGAATATCAAATGGCAAGAGGGTACGATCATACAAACATGTTTTTAATCGACTTCGTAACGGGACTAAACATGCTTTTTATCATCTTCTGCAATAGCAAATTACAATATCTAACATACTTTTAGACCGACTACCCAAGAGGATTAACATGCTTTTAATGACTAAGCAAGATAGCAGAAAATGTAAGCGTTTAAGCATACCGACTATGATGGTGACGTATTGGACTTGTAAACATGCATTTATCCAAGCGATACAGCAGCAAGTCAGGACATTCATCATACTTTATAAACTGTAAAATGTAGCAGAATTACAGATCAAATAAGGGCAATAAAAAATTTCATGGTGATGATACACAACAACAATATCAATAATAAAACGTGCTTCACAAAGACTATACACAACAAAAATTATTAGCAACTAACACGACAACCAACATGCTTTCAACAAAAACTCTGTAATAACGGTTATCAACATGTATAGCTAAAACGTGCTTCTAACTGGCAAGGATGACAGCAAGAAATAATAACAACAGAAATAGTGAAGACGAAGCAACTATAGTCATGCCTTTTGAACATTTATCAAAATAACGATCATTATACATAAGTGAGATGTTGATCATAGAATGAATGGCCTATACAAGTACTAAATGGAAGACTACTCATACACAGATTCACCATTACCTCAACAATAGAACATCATCCCTTAAAACATCTTCTTCTTGTACTTCATTCAAGCTCACTTAGCATTTATTCTTATCTTTCTACGGTATTCCAGGGAAAGCACATGAAGGAAATATCAACTACTATAGATTCACATATAAGTAATAACAAAACAGGGGAACCATTATCTACAGCCATCAACCACTATCAACAAGCATTTCAAGGAAACAACAATCACTCACACACACGTTTACTTGGGTGTAGGGCCTCCACCTAGCCAAGACTACCCCATTCCTTACCTTTGTAATCGATGACTCCGCTCCGAGCAGCTGCTTCCTTCGATCCCCACTTCTCGTAGCAGCTCTCCCCAAATCTACCAAACCAGAAAAAAGTGAAGAAGAGGAAGAAGCTGGGTCAGAAATAGGGCTCTTGGGGAAACATCTGGTACGCTTGGGCAGAGGTGGTGCAGGTGACAAATCTCCTGTTGGTCAGGGACGTGGGAGTGAGAGGCGTCGGGCTAAAATTTGATTGGTTTCCCGTCATTTTTGTTATGATTTAATTTTATCCTGTCGTTGATCTGCTATGATTGAGATGGATGCAGAAGAAATCTTTGCATCTCCATTTCTCCGCAAGACCAACTTTCACAGGCAAAATCTGAGGTCTTAGACGAAAGATGGCATCCCCACTTTTGTCTGTACCATCCGCAGTCTAGGTTCGGATGCCAGTCAAGGTCCGCATGTGTCATCCGCATACATTTTAAATCGAATAGATTCAATTCGGACGGGCGCTTCCTCTTCCGCATCGTCCGCATGTGTCGTCCGAATGTGTCCAGATTTTGTACAGAATGTTCCCAGACCATGACAGATTTTGTACAGAATGTTCCCAGACCATGACAGAATCGAATAGATTCAATTCGGACGGGCGCTTCCTCGTCTCGACACGTCCGAATGTTCCCAGACCATGACAGATTTGATGCGGATGCATCTTGTCTCGTCCATATCGTCTACGTCCCACGTCCGAATCTCCTCAGCACAGTGAGGTTAGGACGCTGGATGGCATCTCTAGCCATCCCCAAGTCCTAGGCGATGTTCCAAGGCTTGTGCGGATGACACGTCATGTCCGCGGGGTTGTCCGTTTGCGTCCCAATCATTCACAATCCATTTCTTTTGTGTTTTCCTCCAAGTCTTTGCCCGAATCAAATCTCCACGTAGTTATATGTCACAACTTAACGCGTATATGGACGATGTAATAAATATATATATTATGCCAATTCTTATCTCCAAAGTTGGTTACATTGTATCAATGGAAAATTAGGATCAGGTTGTTACATTGTAGCTCTCTAAGACAAATGCTAGAGCAATCATAATCTGTTTATGTTTTTGGAATTAGCACCCTTACACACAAATGGGCATACCAGCACCTAGCTTCAATGTAGATTTACCTAAATTAGTGCAATAGTGCTCTTAATGGGCATTACAACACTCATAGCTATTTCGCAGTTTTTTCAGACACTAAGACTAAAGATTTACCTTGTGCAGCGGAAATCAATCAAAATCATTAACATGAAAATTATTTCTAAATACAGTGTCAATATAAAGTTAATATAACCACAAAATTATTATGCAAAAGGAGAAAACAAAATAATTATCAAACTAATCTATGAAATAAAACTAAAATTAAAAAAAATATATACTAAAAGAGAAGAAAATTGAGTTGCCTTCCAACAAATTCTTGGTTTTGAGTCATTAGATATCCTTCCAACAACTACTTGGTTTCAAGTTATTAGCCTTACTTTGTTGCTCGATTTATCATGGGTCACATGGTGAAATTGGAGACTTATGTCAATCAACTCTGTCTCCCAAATCTTTCTTCACACATGGTTGATTCTCCTTGAAGTGTTGTAGTTTAATTTTTTCCTTAATTTCCACTTCTCCACATGGAAGAATGTGATTGATTTTACTAGGTCCTGATTTTTGAAAATTTAGATTGTCCTTTTTATCATCAGTAAGATTCAATAAGGTAGATTTTTTGGGGTTTTCCTTTTCCAAGTCAACTCTTAAACAATTTTCACTATCGTTTGGGAATTGAGTGGCTTTGAACACCTTGAATGTAACTTCTTGGTCTTGTGGCCTCATAGTAAATTCACCCTTCTACACTTCAATTGATGTTCTTCTGGTTGCTAAAAATGGTTGTCCTAAGATGATCAAGATTTTCTTGTTTTCTTCCATGTGGAGCACAATAAAGTTAGTTTGTGTTTATTGTAAATAGAGAGTCACATCAAATTTATACTTGCTCTCAAATCACATAAAGACATACCAAAGAATTTATCCCTAATCTTTCATCTTTGGTTGGAGTTTCTTTTGAAGTATGGCACTGCACTTCTCATTTAATGCCACAATTTCGAAATTCTTCAATCTTTTATTTTTTGAATGAAATTTTCTTCATAAATTTAAAGCAGCCTGGCAACTGCTCCATAACTTTGATAAATGGTAAATCAATATGCAACTTTTTAAAAACCTCTAAAAATTTAGAAAACTCCATGTCCATTTTTGCTTTTTGAAACCTTTAAGAAAATGGTGGAGGCAGAAAAATAGATGAGTTTTTTTTATCTTAATAGTATCATTAGTTTCTAGCTTCTTTTGAACCTAAGCTTCATTGTCATTAGTTTCTTTACCCTTGTTGAACAACTAATGAATCGTATTTAGCTTCTTGACTTGTACAAATAACTCATTTCCAATTTTTATTGTGATCGCATTGCAATGCTCTTTGTCTTCTCTTTTGGAATTATTTTCAGTGTTTCTCAGTAAGAATCATTATGGTAAATGTATATTGAGTTGGGCAATTATCTCATATGAATTTTCAAATTTCTTATCGACAAGGAATGACTTTGCAACTATGTTCTTGTCTAATTTATAAACTCATTTGTATTAAAAGTCATTAGAATCACCAACTTTCCTAAACTTAATTTCTTCTCTTGTTGTGGTGGTTGTGGTGAAAATCCAGAGGGATGATACATTTCCTTGATAATTACTCTAAGAAAATTTTGGGTGATTTGTATTCACCCCTAGATTATCAACTTTCTTGGAAGACATCGCCATTTGTGTTGTCAGGCTTGTAATTGCATCCACCTTTTTATATATAGCTCTTTTTGTTGGCCACTAATAATTATTTGTTGCCATGGTCTCTAATAATTCATGTGTTGGCTCAATTGATTTAACCATAATAGGATAGTCAGTTGCTGTATCAGAATTAGACTTCAAGGATCCGTCTAATCCATTGCAAACAGGAGGTAGAATCATTTGGGTATTCCATGACGAGGAAATCTTCTTAGTAAATCTGTAAATCTTTCCCACACTTGATAAAGTGATTCAGAGTCATATTGCATAAACGATGTAATATCATTCCTTATTTTATCTAGTGGGAAATATTTAGCCAAGAATTTAGGAGACAGATCTTGCCATGTGGTGATGGAGGCAGGAGGAAATGATATTAACAGGCTCTTTGCCCTATCTTTAAGTGAGAAGCGGAACAATCATATGATACTTCATTAAACTTGAATGTGTCACAAAATTCCAATAAATTCGATAGATGAGCATTCAAATCATCATTGGATAACGCCTCAAAGTGTAATATATAGTCTGAATCATTTGAATAATAACTTGTTTTAGTTCAAATATATTGGCTCTGATCAATGACCTCACAATACTTGTCTAAATAGCCTCCACTTGAGGTGCTACATAATCCCTCGATGATTTTTTGTGGATTCTATTCAAATGCTTCTACCATTTTCAATTAATTAATTTGTACAAATTTGTTAATTGATCTCAAATTCTCTTATGATAATCCTTCATGCATCAGCTGTAATCTCCATGATAATCATCAACAAAGGAACTAAAAAATCTCTGTTTTGGATGCCTCCTATTCATATATTATCAATTAAATATCACGATTGACTGAATTTTCATGGGACGACATTGTATTGCCCAATTATAAGTGCTAGTGCGCCTTGATTTGTGGTGGGCAGCATTATCGCGCTTCAGAGTAGCGATGTAGTTCTTCTCTAAATTATCTTAGGTGCTACTATGGTTGGGAGACTGATGAATCACTAGGACACTTTTCCAAATCTTCATCCACATTTTGAATGAGCACTAAAGCGTTCTGGCAAGAGTTGTAGTGCTAAAATTTGTTGTTGTTTTTTTTTACTATTTTACCATTGAAAACTCGATTTATCAAACATGTCATGTTGAAGACACACTAAAAATAACTTGAAAAATATCACACAAAACTCATCAGTGTCCAATCATTATTAGATTAAACGGCTCCCAATAGAAGATTTATAAACCAAATAATACATCGAAAAAGTTAAGACCCAAAAATATTATGCTTAGTACGTTGGTCTAACAGTAACATCATTATAACATAATAATAAAAGTTTAAAGAAATAATTTGAGTGATAAAGTAAAAATTACCTTGAGAGAATATAAAGAAAACCCAACATAAAAGAACTAAAACATTACTGCAACTTCTCACCATAGTAAATCAATCAAAGAAAAAGAAACTAGAAATAAAGAAGTTTGACTCAATGGTAAGGCTATTGAAAAAAAATTCTTCATAAAATGACAATAATAACTAGCAAGATCCAAGAAATTGTCTCTAATTTAATACATCCTTAACCTCAATCGGATGCATTGATATACAATCTCGCAAGACTACATGCTCGAGGTAGTCGACATTAGTAATCTAAATGTTGTAGTTCTCTTTTTTGTATACAGCTGATGATGTTTCAATGTACACAGAACAATCGTTAAATGTTCAATGTGCTCACATTATGACTTTGAATATATTTGTCACATTCTCAAAATTTTATTTTCATTAGTTTAAATTAATTCAATTAAAAATTGAGAATCCTTGAAAATATCAAAATCATTAGTTAAGAGAAAGAAAATTTAATATTTGTTAGAAAATATCTATTTGATATATTTCTGGTCAAATATTAAATAACTTTATTTAACATATATCTTTCAAGTAATGAAAATAAAATATGAAAATAGAGTTGAAAATTTTATATAGCAAGATTTAAACATAGAGCATGCTTTTAAACTTTATTGACAAAAATATCAAATAGATAATAGATTCAATTACAATAATAACCTCTCAATGATAAAGTTTTCACAAAATTTATTTATTAAAATGATATTTAAACTAAATAATAAATTAAATCATTCCTTTGACCCGACAACGTCTTTCTCTATATACTTGTCTTCCTCTGGAATACCCTCGATCAACCTCAATTCTTTCTCAGTTAAAAATTCACCTACATTACAAAACTAAGGATGTGATAACTCAGTGAGTAAAAATACATGTTTACGTAAATTAGTTTCATATGCTACCAATTTCCATGTTTAAAGTTACATACTGGTTGGAACTCATTTTCTAACTTTACCATTCGTTTAGACTTTCATTAGTCATCTCATAATGGAAATCAAATCCATTAGATTCATGTATTCATACTCAATACAAGATGACATAAAAATTTTATTTTTCTCTAATCCGATGTCAGTGCTTAATTATACATGTACAGTTAAAATATCATAATTTAAATAATAGAATAAAGTTGAAAAATATTAATACGCTTTGTGATGTAAGGTCGATGGCCAAAACATTGAAAACAGATATTTTACTTAGATTCTAAGAAAATAGAGTTTTAGAGGTTTTCTAATACTTAAAATATTCTACTCTGTCTAAAAGATTATTCGTGGTTAAATTTCTTCTAAAAAAATAAAACTTTCTTGAAAGAAATTGAGAAATAATTTCTTACTGATAAAATCTTATATCAAGTAAAGACAAATTTAGATTGATTCTGGAAGTCCGAGAAATTTGGTTTAACATAGGTAAAATCAATTCAGCTTCAAAATGATTATTTTTCTTCCTCACTGTTCACTTTCTTCTTTGCGTGAGATAGGCAGAGTCTCCTCTCGTCATTTGCCATTGATAACCACCGGTGGAACGAAGCTTGGTAGGAGAGGAACTTGCTGATGTGAGGTAAGCTTTCGGTCGATAGAAGATTTTTGATAAGAAGGTTGATAAAGAGGGATGGAGTGGTCAAAAATTCGAGCAGAGGAATTGGAAGATTTTTAGAGGTGTGAGTTTCCCTTCCCTTAATGCCTCCTATTGTATACTATACAAGTTGTCTGGTGAGTGACGTAATTAAATAAATCTTCAAGAGTCAAATCTTTGATTTCTTGATTTAATTGTATGAAAATATTAATTCTGCTTTTTCAATCTTCTAATACTTTATATTCATTGTCGACACAGTCTAAGTTTAATATATTATTTCCTAGTAAATTTTCAATTCTAGGAATATATTGATTGGGTATTTTAGTCCATTTATTTTTGTAATAATATACTTGTTTACTCATGTAATTTTTAAAATCTTCATCTTCAGTTTCATCATGCATTCTTGTTCTATTACGATGACTAGTTCAGGTACATTTTGCTTTACATAATGAGGATTATATGAATTTTCATATGGATTTTCATCTGATGTATAATCATAAACTATTTTATTAGTTTCTGTTTCTGCTTATCTGTTCATTAATAAATAATCATCTTGTGTGTCTTCTTTAGGTATATCTAATTCGGCAAATAGACTGGTAAGTTTAACTATCTGTTCTTCTAAGTTTTCCATTATATCGTAGGAGGTGGTTGAATTGTTAGTTTTTGCTTTATTCTTCTTCCTAGATTGATTTGTTCAAGATCTTCTATAGTAATATATCTCTTTTTTTCTTGTCTGATTATAATTTGTTGAAGGTTATTAATTATTTTCACTATATCTTTTCCATAATTTATTGGTTGACTTTGTTTTTCCGGATCCTTCTTAAACTTATCAACTAATTATAAAACAATATTTTTTGCTTCTGTTAATTCTATATAATGTTCTTTACAACTATTTAGTTATGTTATTATTCGTTGTATCTCTTGATTTTGTTGTTTTAGTTCATTTATTCTTTCAGTAAGATTTATTTCTATGTGCTTTTGTAACATCCCGATATTTTTAAGTTGGATCGTTATCGAAATATTACCAAGGACGTCCTAGAGCGTCAAGTTAGGGGTAATTCCGCTAACATTTCCCTCTGATATGCGATATAATTGAAGTGTTGGAGTTATGAGGACATTATATGGCGTATTTATACGTGTCACCTTATGAGATGTATTATTCTGGAAATATTATGGGATAGAAGTTGAGTGGGAAAATGTGAGAGAAGGTTGTCCAAGGCATTTTTTGACGCTACGAAAGACACTGCGGACGCAGTATGTCATCCACGAATGCATTTAATTGCTTCCCGGACATTTGGGACGAGTCTGGGACGCGATTTCTCGTCCCAACTTCACTGTACAGTGGAGTTACGGATGCGGTCCGGACGATGCGGATGAGAAAGGCTGCGTCCGCATCGAATATGTCCAAGTCTGGGGACATTCTGACAAACCAGGACGCCTGCGGACGAGAAGGAACCTCGTCCGATTTGCCTCTGTCCAAAATCTAGACACATTCGGACGAATCATGCGAACGATGCGGACGTGGAAACGCTCGTCCGAATTGAATCAGTTCAATTTAAAATGTATGCAGACGACACATGCGAACGATGCGGATGAATACAGGATGCGTCCACATCGAATCTGTCCATTTGATGGACACTTTCGGATGAGGCGGACGACACATGCGGATGCCAAATGGCGTCTAAGCCTTGACTGCGGACGATACGGCAAAGGTGGGGACGCCAAATTTCGTCCAAAAGCTGGCTTTACCCTCCAAAAATCTGATCTTGCGGACGATGCGGATTCGAAGATTGGCGTCAACACCAATCCGAATCGCAGCAGATCAGCGACAAAATAAAACAAAAACAGAATGAAAACGACGCCAACCAATACGAATGCAGCTTCTCGACACAAAATCGCACGTCAATGGCTGACCAGCAGGGATTTGTCCCCTGCTTTTCCTGCCTCCAAGTACGATTGGCCCCTAGGTAAACCTCTATTTCATTTCCCCCTTCTTAAACTTCTAGGGAGGCTGGGTATTCTTCTAGGGAGAGTCATTTCCTGCGTGGGTGTGGAGATGAAGGAGCTACTGTCTAAGGAAGGAGAGTCTTCAAGGGTAAGGTAATGGGTAGTTGTTGGCTTGAGGAAGCCTTACCCACAAGTATAATGTGTGTATTGATTTGGTTGGTTCCATGTTTGCTCTGCTGTATTTTGTTCTGCTTGTTGCTGTAGCTTCCTTCTCTAGTTAGTGTTATGCCTTTAATCTTTATGTAGTCATATTTTCATAGTACCATGCTCTTAGCTACTTTGTAGTTATAGTTTTCATACTTGCTCAACAATGGGACGAGATGATGATATCAAGGGAAGTTGTGAAGTATGGACGGATGATTGCTAAGTAGGGATAAGTTGAAAAAGTTAGCATATTTTTTGTGTTGTGAATGTTTCACTCTGTGTTGTTCTATCCTATATGTTTCGGTTTTATTTTGTTGTGGTGTACTTACTTGTTTTGTTGTTACATTACATTGATGTCCGCATTATTATGTGTTGTAGTTTTCTTGCTGTAGTTGTTCGGTTGTTACAATTTTGCCATTGTATATTATCTGGATGTTCAACGAAAAAAAATACAAGTCTCCTTGTATAGTAAAAGATGAGTTAAGAAAGTCATGGTAAATGTTAAGGAGTTCAACGTTTATATATATATATATATATTATGCGTAGGTTCATTTTCTGCCTTCTCTTACATACACTTGATTGAACTTGATAGTAAGAAAATCCTCTACTTAAATTTCGTTGTTGCTACTATATGACCTTAACTCACGACTTTACCTCATGCTAAACTACGGAAAGCTAACTCATAACAATTGGAATATGAATATCGTCTGGTGTCGTATTATTGCGATGCTACTGTCTTATTTCCAATGTTAGTATTAACTTGCACACATTAATTAGATCGCTGTTATTGTTCTCTTGTAAAGCACGTAATTCTGCTGTAAATTTATCAGTTAAAACATGTTCCGATGTTCGATTTCATCATTGGAGTGATGTAGGTTACTATTGATTTAGGCGCATACTTTGTTGTTCTGTTTCATGATTGTTTACTGCTGATAAAACTGTAAGGAAGCATGATTCGCAAGTACGAGTTATTGTTGCGCTTCGTTATTAATTTTTGCTGTGTTTAGCCATCTAAAATATGACCCCTAGTCGTAAATAGTCGAACATCACTAGTTGAGATGCACATTTTGCTGCACGTTCCCTCATTATTTTTCTGTTGTATATTAGTCGATTGGGAAGCATGTTCGTTTCATCATTGTCTCTTGCTGAACATCAGTAAATTTATAAGCATGTTCCGTTGTTTTACTGGTAGTCGATTTAAAAGCATGATTAGTATTTACCTTCCCCTATTTATTATCATCTAAGAAGCATGTATCGCTATTTTATTATTCGCTGCTATATAGGATTGATAAAATATATGTTTGCCTTGTGATTTTCTGCTGTTTACCCCCTCTTTAAGGAGCATGATTTGTTGTTTTATTTTCGTTGTTATGTACACTGTTTCACTCGATAATATTCCCCGTCGTATTACCGCCCTAGAAGCATGCCCATTACTCCACCTCGCCATTAGGAATATTGTTGTTCGTTTGGAATTTAGGCATACTATTCGCCATTTATCCTCGAGATTGTTACTGTTGTTTACCTTCTCTTTAAGAAGCATATTTCTGCTATTTATTTCATTGCTAAAATTTAATGCTCGTATGCTGCCCAATCTTGTTTAATAGCATGATTTCGTTATTAACATGATTTCGTTCACTTCGTTCATTAGCATGATTCTGTTTGCTAGCATAGTTTCGCTTAATACCATGATTTCGTTAGAAATGCAATTTCATCTAGTAGTATGACCTCGTTTAATGGCATAGTCTCGTTTAATAACACGATTTATTGATGGCTCGTTAGCCTCTTTAACCTCGATCGATAATGAATCATGTTTTAATATCCTATTGTTTCTAAGAAGTCTTTAAATTGAGCATTGCGTTACATTATTTTATTGTGGTCTCCTTTATCATTGTTCCATGATATCTCTATGTATGTGTTACATGTGCTCATGGTAGTCTCCTCTAGTTTTGTTCATCATATCCTTGTTTGTGTTACATGTGCTTAGCAAAGTAAGAGAGTCTGCATACACTCACGATAATAGAAAAAATTAGGGGGTACCACCTTGGGATGATACCCGTACACCTTGAGTAAGGAAAAAGACAAAAGAAAATGAAGAAGAATGAAGAGAGTTGGGGGGGTTAAGTGCGGATTAGTTAGATAGACAAGAATTAAAAATGAGGTTACCTTTCCCTTGTCGGGACTGCGAGATTGTCTACCCTAGGTAAATAAAGCCGACAAAGATCTACGCTCCTGCCACGGATTCTTCCAATCTCTCGCTCGATACACGAGTAACGAACGAAAAATACGTAACAAAAGATTGGTCTGGGTGGTCCTCATTCCAAGACAAACTAAAGAGAGTTATAAGTATTTGTATTCCCCATTTCCTTACTGGGCAAAAGCTCATGTTCTTACTTGTGGTGTAGGTACAAATGACGAACAGATAATAAGTAAATGATAAATACATAATGAAACAAGGATGGATGATTTCGCACGCACAAGACTTGGGGCTGGCCAGGCAAAGAGAAAGATGAGTAAATGAGTGTAATCAATGATACTTAATTGCCAAGTTTTATTTGTTAGACGTAGTCTTTAAATTGTTTAGTATTTCCTTCTTGAACGATTTATGTACACTTCAGCCATGATTTACAAAGGTTTATTTCTTTACGCCTCCGCAAGATTTTAAACAAATAGTTTCATTCCATTATTTACGCTTCCACATTTTGTAATTGGTTTTCCAATGATTTTAAAGAAAGAGTGAGTAACGATCCGGTTAGACGCACTGTGATACATTTTGTTTTAAAAAGAAAAAATTCAGGTTTTTTTTACGCATTTTAAGGATTTATGAAAATCCGGGTCGTTACAGCTTTATAATTTCACTTAAACTGTTATTTATCCTAAAGTATCTCT
>CM039483.1:20953875-20974830 GCA_022433065.1 Begonia loranthoides
TCTCAAAATCTTCTTCGGAGATTGATGAATCGAAATAGGAAACACAAGAAGAGAAGAACTAACCATTTCGTCAGTTTGATCAATCCATCTGAACACCTACACCTCTTCCCCATGGCATCCATATGCGTCCGCACAACCCCAATCTCCATTTTCTTCACCTTTTCCCACTAGACTTTTCCCCCTAATATTTTCGCCATAAATACATGTCATAATTTAACAAGTATAAATACACAATGTCATATATAATTACTTTCAAAATTTAATTACACTATGTATACTGGAAAAATAGTATTGGGGTATTACAAAATTGATTGTTGCGCATGTTTGGCCATGGCCATGCTGGAAAAGAAGGCAATTTAACAGTTGATGCATTCAATGATAGACCAATTGCATCACCTGATCTGACAAACTCATCTAGTTGAGTGTGCATGGTGCTGCTGCTCGAAGAAGGCATTCCTTCATGTCCATTGATAGAATTGCGCAAGCCAGTCAAATGGTCAGATGAAAATTCAGAACTAGTATTCTAATATGTTTGACCTCTTCGCGCGTACATCTTCATAACCATCGATCTCCTCTCTCGTAAAAGCACCATATCTTTCAGGAAGTTCGCGTCATCATCCCCCAACCTAGGAAACAGTGGTCTAAATGCTAAGTCATGCAGCTTCATACAAACTTGATTTATAACAAATTCGAGCAATTTCCATCTATCACAGAAAGACAATCGATTAAATGGCACCTCAACCTCAGTGTGTCCCATAACCCTTTGTGACCTAGAAATTCCATTGCCAGACTGATTATTTTCTCTCTGTGGATCAACTTCAAGAAGAAGCACATGGGAAGTTTTATCAATGCACTTAACCGAACCAGGATAGAAATAATCACAATCCTTCTCCCTTCCATGGAGAAAAAACATGGTGGAACCATCAAAATCTCCGAGAATTTCAAAAACAGGTGCCCAAAGAATGGGAGCCACACCTTTTCAGAGTCCACCACAAGAGCATGAACACTCGAGCAACATAAGCTGAGATTACACAGATCTCTTACGGACAGAGATCGGGGAACAACAGCAAACACATCATCTGGTAACGCTAAAAGCAAGCTTGAGCCACAGGAGTCAGACGCCATGAGAGTTAAACCGTAATGTTAGACACAGAAATTATAAACCCTGAGAGAAAACCTAAAAAATGGGTGTAAGAAGTTAATCAGAACTCGACTCTTTGCCTCCTAGCTGTTCTCAAAGAAAGGGATGGAAAGTTTGAGCCTGGGTTTGGCAATTCAATAGGTTTAGTTTCTTTTGATTGATTTTGTAGGGTGTAATTTTACCAATAATTATATCCATTATATTAAGTCTGAGAATCAAGTAGCTAATGTCTTTGAAAAACTTCACTCTTACTGCTCTTGTTTATTTGAAAACTTTTTCTAATCTCAAAAACGTTGATCCAGAAAACTTTTTCTCGCATTGAACATTTTTCTTTACTTTCTCTTTGATAATCAGGAAATAATGAAAATGTATGTCTTCTTTTATTCTCCCTGTAGCCGAGAGATTTCCATAGATACAGAGAAATACAGAGAAAGAGGGAAAAGGAAATCAATTACTTGTCAACCCACTCCTGAAACCTTTCGTCAGAAGAGATATAGAAGAAGAAAAAAGAAGAAGCCAATTTTCATACAACTTCTCTTCCTCCTCTTTTTTTGATTCTTTGTTTTTCTCTTATTAAGTGCTTTGCATTATTTGTAACTATTAAATGCAAGCATTTAAACCAAAACATTGACAAAAACTCCTCCCCTGTAATATCTCTTTACATGATCATTTACATTATTGTCCTTTCACTTTACAGGAAATTACGTAAATGTCATTTCATCTCTTTTAACAATACATTATTTACTTAACAAGGTCAAAGTGAGGGAATTAAACTCAATCAATTTAATTCTTTTACGTTTAACAATCATCATATTAAGCACCTAAGTCAATATACTTTAATTAACATAGATCACATTTATAGACTATTAGAAAATAATCTAACAATCTCCCACTTGGGCTATGTTATATTAACTTTAATCAAATCGATTTCCAGCTATTACTTTTCAGCTGTCACAACTTGCATTTCACAATCTCTTTCTATAGTATACCATAATGTGAATTTATCAAGTGTTCTTTTCATAAATAATTGTATAATCGGATCATAGCAGTGACAAGTCTTTAATGACGACATGATTCTTTCCATGTATCACAAATTAACACAATTAATTAATTCTTTAATTGAGGAATACTATATATATACCTTTCAACTTTATCTTTTCATAAAGTTTACCTTATTATTCATAAACAATGTTAATTGCATACATCATTCTATGAATACATACAAAAACATTTCCTTACTTAATGCAAAAGTGTCATAAAAAACAAGTTATGCTTTTACAATCACATATACAAAGATTTGTCACATAAACCCATCCTTTCAACATGTTCTTTACTGGTTTTGGGTGGCAATCCTTTGGTTAACGGATCCGCTATCATCAAACTTGTGCTTATATGTTCTATGCACACCTTTTGTTTTTGTATCTCTTCTTTGACTAACAAGTACTTTAAATCCATACGTTTTGCTCATTTTGAGTACTGTCATTCTTTGAGAAGAATACAGCTGCAAAATTGTCACAATGAATTTTCAGTGGTCTATCGATATTATTGACCATTCCTAGACCCTGAATTAAGTTTCGCAACCATAATGGTTGAATTGTAGCTTCAAAATATGCTACAAATTCTGCCTCCATAGTGGAAGTAGCAATCGAAAACTGTTTTTCACTTTTCTATGATACGGCTCCTCTGGCTAACAAGAACACGTAACCGAATGTAGATTTCCTCGAGTCTACACATCTGCCATAATCTGAATCCGAATATCCAATCACCTCAAGATGATTTGATTTTCTGTACATGAGCATGTGTTCCTTTGTTCCTTGTAAATACCGAAGTACTTTCTTTGCAGATTTCTAGTGATACATTCTTGGGTTACTTTGATACCGACCAAACATCCCTACTATAAAATTGATGCAAACCTAGGGTATAGAATCCTAGACCCAACAACTTATGCGAAATTATAACAGATCGGCTCACGAAATAAGGTCAAAGGGGTGGAACTACGACCCTAGCCTAACCTGTCAACTAGAACCGAAGTATTCCAAAGAGGAGCTTGACCCTAACCAAACCTCTTGGCTAGAACCAAAGCTATCAAAAGTTCAATCTTTCAAGAATCCACTTGAAGAGATCAAGTTCTTCGAAAAGAACTCAAGAAAAGGAATCCTCCCACAAAAGCAAAAGCTTCAATTTTCAATTTGACAAAAGATTCCTAACAATTGTTCCCTAAGGTGCTTTTATAAGCTAAACATAAAGTAAATCTAATTCTAATAAAATAAGAAAACCTATCTTAAAATAAGATAAAATAAGATAAGATCTAACTAATTAATGACATGTGCGCGGCATGTGCTCAGTAACTAATTAATGGCATGTGCGCAACATGTGCTTAGCAACTAATTAATGGCATGTGCTTGGCATGTGCTTGAAAATGTCTTCCCGACCTTTTTTTATTAAGTAGGATCCATTTACGTTCTTGAGCTTGTATTTCCTCTTTTACGTCATCTCCAATGCTTAGCAAATTTATTGTTCTTGGTTCATGGATCACAAACTCCTTCTCTTGTATTTCCACCACTAAAAGTTGAAGTTTTTCATTCATCTTCTTTGTCCTTGCTCTAGTCATTGGGCCTCCTATGCCTCTTAATGGATCTCGGTCTTTGTGTGTTACTTGGATCACATCATTCCCCCTTTCTTTGAGAAGATTCGTTCTCAAATCACCTGCATCATACAAAGACAAATCACTAACATTAAAAGAAGCACTCACATTACCATATTTGCTTGGTAAATCAATTTTGTAAGCATTGTCATTGATGCGCTCCAAAACTTGAAAAGGACCATCGCCCCGTTGTTGTAGTTTGTTGCTCCTTTATTTTGCAAATCTTTCCTTTTGTAGGTGAAGCCAAACCCAATTCCCGGGTTCAAAGATTACTTATTTACGACCCTTGTTGGCTTGATGGGCATAATAATGCTTGTTCTTATTATCAATGTTTTCCTTCACCTTTGCATGTAAGTCCCTAATAAATTCAGCTTTTCTTTCACCTTGCAAATTAGTAAACTCATTAGATGGTAATGGTAAAATATCAAGCGGAGTAAGCAGATTAAAACCATAAACAATTTCAAAAGTTGAATAAGAAATAGAAGAATGAACATCTTGTTTTTCCTCAAGTTTTCTCTTTTCTATCAACTTATTTTCCTTGATGAACTCAATTCCTTGAATTACTTCATTTGGATCATCATGCATCTCTTTAGAACTTGTTGCCATGGTGATTGGTTTCTTCTTCAAACAAGATTCATAAATTTTCTCACAATCAAATTGCACAACTTTAGGCTCCTTTTTGTAAAAATCAAATGAAGAATGTAAAGTCTCCTCTTTTATGATGCTTACTCCTTTTTGCTTGAGTTGTCTTTCAACCTTGATTGCCTTTTGTACCATATCCTCTAATTGCATGTAATGTTGCCTTTTTACCACACTTGCTATTTCAAAGTTCATACCTTGTAAAAATCGTTCCTTGGTGGTTTCGGAATCCTCTTTTATATTTGCTCTTGCCTTGCAAACTTTAAACTCCTTATAATATTCTTTCACACTCTTGAAACCTTGATTTAAGCACTGAAATTTTTGACGCAATTCTCTAGCATAGTGTGAAGGAACATACCTATTTCTCATGATGGCCTTCATGCCTTTCCAAGTTCGAATTGATGGTTCTCCATACCTCCTTTGATCCTTTAGTTCTTGTGTCCACCAAACGTTTGTGTATTCCATGTACGTCATGGTAACCAATCTGATTTTCTTTTCTTCCGAGTAATTTTAACATTCAAATATGAGATCCACTTTTCGCTCCCACTCTAGATACTTCTCCGGATCGCTTTTTCCTTCAAAAAGTTTTAAATTTACCTTTTTCTTCTAAAACTCAACTTTTTCAAAATGTCTCCTTTCTCGGCCATGTATTGGAGTTCGCCTTTCAACACGATCTAACCTTGAATTTAGGGCTTCGATTTGATCTTGTATATCCCTAAAAATCATCATATCATTGTGTGCTTCGTTTCCACTTCCACTCATGTTCTCAAATAAAAGAACCAAACAAAAACAAGAAAATGTTAGTAATATAATAATAAAGTTTGGACCTTTCCATTCGCTCACGTGTTTCACACAAATAATGGATCACTCCACTTGTGTTTTTACTCAAATGACTTTTTTTTTATAATAAGCTCACACTCTGCCTTTTACCACTCTTTCTTCCCTTTTGAGCTCTTTACTCAAAACTCAATCAAAGGGAAAAAAAAAAGAAAGGTTTTTCAATCAAGCAAAAACTTATAAAAAAATCAAACTTTTCTCAAACTTTAAATTCAAATTTCCTTCAAGTTTGATCAAAACTAAGCTACTCAAACTACTTATTGTGATTAAGTAGCCTAAGAAGCAAATACCTTGAATTTGCAATAAGGTATTATGGAACTTTCCCAAAAAGGAAACTTTTTCCCGAAAATTTCTGAAAACTGATAGAAATAAACCGGAGATTAGATATTTGAAATGTACTCTTTGAGATGAATCCAAGAAGGTATTTTTGAAATTTTAATGACTTCTCTTTCCTTTTTTTTTTTGAATTTTGAAATTTTGAGATAAAAAGAATCTCACTTTTTTTTGACTAAAAATTGCACTTTTTTTTTTGGAGAAGATTGATAAACAAAAGAAATAACTTTTTGATGTTTGACCGTAAGGGTTAAACCTTTTTTTGATAGAGGAAGAGAAAGCAAATATATTTTTTTTAAAGGTTGATCGTAAGGATCAATAAAATAAAACTGATGTGGAAAAATAAAGAAAAATAAAGATAGGACTTTGAAACGTTCGAGCCTTCGCTCTGATACCAACTGATGTGAACCTAATGTATACGAACCCTAGACCCAACAACTTATGCGGAATTATAATGGATCATCTTACAAAACAAGGTCAAAGGGGTGGAACTACGACCCTAGCCTAACCTGTCGACTAGAACCGAAGTATTCCAAAGAGAAGCTTGACCCTAACCAAACCTCTCGGCTAGAACCAAGCTATCAAAAGTTCGATCTTTCAAGAATCCTCTTGAAGAGATCAAGTTCTTCGCAAAGAACTCAAGAGAAGGAATCCTCCCACAAAAGCAAAAGCTTCAATTTTCAATTTGACAAAAGGTTGCTAACAATTGTTCCCTAAGGTGCTTTTATAAGCTAAACATAAAGTAAATCTAATCCTAATAAAATAAGTAAACCTATCTTAAAATAAGATAAAATAAGATAAGATCTAACTAATTAATGACATGTGCGTGGCATGTGCTCAGTAACTAATTAATGGCGTGTGCTTGACATGTGCTTGAAAATGTCTTCTCAGCCTTTTTTTTTTTTATTAAATAGATCCATTTATGTTCTTGGGCTAGTATTTCGTCTATTACGTCATCTTCAATGCTTAGCAAGTTTATTGTTTTTGGTTCATGGATCACAAACTCCTTCTCTTGTATTTCCGCCACTAAAAGTTGAAGTTTTTCATTCATCTTCTTTGTCCTTGCTCTAGTCATTGGGCCTCCTATGCCTCATAATGGATCTTGGTTTTTGTGTGCTACTTGGATCACATCAAAAACTGATGTTTGGTCGAGTATATGTCATTGTATACATTGAGCTTCCTACTGCTGATGCATATGGAATAGATTCCATTTCCTTACGTTCCAAATCACTTTTAGGACATTGCTTTTGATTAAACTTGTCCCCTTTATGAATTTGAGCAACACCAGCGGAACATTTATCCATTCTGATTCTTTCTAGAATTTTGTCGATATATCCTTTATAAGACAAGCCCAGTAAACCTTGCTGTCTATCACAGAATATTTCTATTCCAATTACATAGGCTGCCTCACCCATATCTTTCATTTCAAAATTCTTAGAGAGAAAAGCCTTTACGTCATGTAACATTCCTTTATCATTTGCAACAAGAAGAATATCGTCAACATATAGTACCAGGATACTAAATTTGCTCCCACTGACCTTCATATAGATACACCTATCAATGGTGTTCTCTATAAAACTATAAGACGTAATGGTATCGTTAAACTTAATATACCATTGTCTGGAAGGTTGTTTTATTCCATAAATTGACTTCTTCAATTTACACACCAATTTTTCATTTCCAAGAAATGAAAACCCTTCTAGTTGATCTATATACACTTCTTCCTCTAAGTCACCATTCAGAAAGGTGGTTTTTACATCCATTTGGTGAAGCTCTAAATCATAATGAGCTACCAAAGCCATAACGATCCTTAAAGAGTCCTTCTTTGAAACTGGAGAGAAGTTCTCTTTATAGTCAATGCCATCTTTCTGAGTGTAACCTTTGGCGACAAGTCTAGCCTTATACCTTTCGATGTTACCTTTCGAGTCACGTTTGGTTTTAAAAATCCATTTATAACCAACACGTTTCTTTCTTTCAGGTAACTATACAAGTTCCCAGACTTTATTGTCATCCATCGATTGCAACTCTAATTTCATAACATTTAACCTTTTTTCAGAATTATTACATTTCATGGCTTGTTTATATGAATCTGGATCTTTGTCGTTACTCAAGTCACATTCCTCTTCAAGTGCATAAATCACATAATCATCAGAAATTGCTGGTCTTCTTTGTCTTACAGACCTTTGCAATCCTGGTTCTTGTGATGGTTCACTTACGACTTGATTATCATTAATATACTCATTATTGACATGTTCATCTTACGTGGTTTGAATATTCATATGTCTTTCCGGTATGTTGTTGGACTGTGATACAACAAAAGAAATGACAACTTGATGAGAAGTACTAGGTATTGTTTCCTCCACTTGATTCTCTTGACTATTCACATGTCGTGATTCATCACTCCCACTGAACTCGCCATTCTCAATGAATCGAGCATTTCTAGATTCAACTATTCTTGTACTATCTTTGGACAGTAAAATATGTGCCCTTTTGACTTTTTCAGATAGCCGATGAAATAACTACTAACGGTTCTTGCATCGAGCTTCTTTTCATGTGGATTCCTTACTTCTGCCGGACAGCCCCAAACATTGATATGTTTTAAACTAGGTTTCCTTCCCATCCACAGTTCATAAGGTGTCTTAGGAACTGCCTTACTAGGAACCCTATTCAGCAAATATGCAACGGTTTTCAAACCGTGCATCCACAATGATAAAGGTATATCACTATTGTTCATCATACTCTTAACCATTTGGATAAGAGTATGATTCCGCCTTTCAGCTACGCGATTTTGTTGTGGTGTTCCCGACATTGTATAATGTGTACAAATGCCTCGACTTTCAAGAAACCTTGCAAATGGACCTTTGTTTTGTCCATTCCCATCGAATTTTCAGTAATATTCACCACCTCTATCAGACCTCACTACCTTTACTTTTCTATCTGACTGTCTTTACACCTCATTGATGAATATTTCTAGAACATTCATCACTTGAAACTTTTCATGCAATAGATACAAATAACCATAACGTGAGAAGTCGTCGATAAATGTGATAAAATATTTTTCACCACTCCATGAAGGAGTGTTGAATGGACAACATATATCAGTGTATATCAATTCTAAAAGTTCACTGCTTCTCGTGGCAGGATACTTTGATGTGTGTTTAGTTTGCTTTCCTTTAATGCAATCTATACATATGTCCTAGTCATTTAAATCTAATTGAGGTAAAATATTACTTTTCATTAACCTCAACATCTTTCTTTAGATATATGACCTAGACATTTATGTTATAACGAAGCAGAACTTTCATTTATTGCATTACGTTTAGTTCCAATCACATAATCAACATTAAACAGGGAATCAAAATATTTAGCATCAAGATTGAAACAGTACAAACCATTTTTCAAAATACTAGAACCATAACAGTATTTTTGTTTGTACAAAGAAAACACACCATTACCAATCTCAATGTTAAATCCAACATAGTCCAACTTTGCAACAGAAATTAAATTCCTAGTATAGTCAGGAATGTAGAGACACTTCTCTAGATCTAGATGATATCTAGTATCCAAGATCAATCTATACGTCCAAATTCCTTGTATCCGTGCTTTCATTTTGTTTCCCCCATATACATGAATTTTTCATTCCCGTTTATGGGCTGGATCAAAAGAAATCCCTGTGTAACATTAGATACATGAGTAGTAGCTCTAGAATCTAACAACTAAGTATTATTAGGCAATTCTATAATATTTGATTCAAAACATACTGAAACAAATAATGTACCTTTCTTTTCGAACCAAGTTTTTTTTTTCGAACAATCTTTCTTGATGTGTCCAGCTTTGTTGCAGAAGTAGCATTTAAGTGCTTTTCGGATCTGACCATCTTTTATCTTTAATTGGTCTTTTCCCTTCTGTTTGTTCTTTTTACTTGGTTTTCCTTTGCTACTAGTGGCTTCCTTCTGAAACGTTAAATGAATGGTATGGTTCTTTAATTTATTCAACCTCTCTTCTTCTTGAATTAACATGACCTTAATTTCTTGAAAGTTCCATTTTTCATTCGTGGTGTTATAATTCACCTGAAACTGGCCAAATTCAAGAGGAAGTGAGTTGATGATAAATTGAACAAAAAATGATTCACTTACATCCATACCCAACGTCTTCAGTCATGCTGCCAAATTGGCCATACTTGTTACATGATCATGAATGGGTTGAGACCAATCAAATTTCTTGGTCATCAACTCACTCATCAGATTCCCTATAGTAGACTTATCCGTATTGTCTTATTGGGAATATGCTTTTATTTTCGACATGATATCTTTTGCATCATTCGTCTTTGGCATGGATGGCTTAATATTTTCAGCCATTGTCATTTTCATTAAGCTCAAACTCAGCCTATTAGACAGCTCCCAAGTCTCACTGTATGACTTGTCAGCATCCGTACTGGTCTCATTAAGGGATGGTGGTCTTTCACAAACTAAGGTCAGGTCTAAATTCATTACACCCAGTTGAAACTGAATTTGTTTAGACCAATCAGCATAGTTCAGATCATTGAATTTGAGTAGTGCATTACCAGAGGCGAATAAATTCTGTGAAGCTGCAAAAACATAATACGTGTTCATTCATTAATTTATTCGAATTCAAATAACCATAATTAATTTATTTAAGTTCACCTTTGGGTAATCCTTAAAAAAATTAAAACAATTATTGATGTTATTATTTATACTTTAATAGACTCATAAACATATTTAATGCAATATATTTAATATCTTTGGATATTTAAATATATTAATCAAATATATAAATGTGTCACTTAAATATTATTAATTATAAACATTGGTCCACCTTTGGGTGACCTACTAGTTTTTAATTATTAATTTACTTTCAATAATATCACCATAATTATTACCGTAATTAAATGAGTAAATTACACAATTTAATATTGATCATTTCAAACTAGGTCACTTTGGTGACTACTAAATTTCTATACATCAATATTTAATTGAGTCAATTTTCTTTTATTTCATTTATTTTAACTTTAATTTTCTGTCTTGTGGAAGACTACGAACGTGAAACTTGCGTCCGCTATTGTCCGAAATCACATTACAGATTTACAGAGTCTTTAATAGTCTCGTCTGTATGCATCCTTTAATATACAAAACTTTTATTTTATCCTTTTTCTTTTATTAAAGATAGATCTATTTCTTTGTATTTCCATAAATTTACTTTAAGTATAATAATTACCATTTCATCATTTTATAAGGACTTTACATAATCAACATCTTCCAACATTCAACTTTTATGCATATTCATTATGTAGCAAACCAACAAAAAATTATGCAGAATTTCTTGCAGCAAAATTAATCTTTATGCAGAAACAATAATTCTAAACTTTTCCTAAACTTTTATGCAGAACAATTATAGATAATTATTTAGCAAAGAAACGCAACAACTATTATGCATAATTGATTATACAACAAAATTAACCTTTATGTTTGAAACAATTGCAAAATAACTTTTATGCAACAACTTTTAACTTTTATGCATAAATGTTTATGCAAAATAATTATGAAGAAACGAAACGCATAAACATGGCAAATCAAAACGTTAATTACCATGCTCTAATACCAATTGTTAGTTTCTTTCTTTTCATACTTTCATACGACCAATACTTTTATTTTCCCAAAATCAATTAACATCATTTGATTCAACCAACCATTATGTTTAATTACGGATAAACAAACCTTTATGCTTACCTTGATTCATACTTTTTGTTGATGTAAACGTTGATCCGGAACACTTTTTTTCGCCCTGAACTTTTTTCTTTACGTTCTCTTTGATGATCAAGAGATAATGAAAATGTATGTATTCTTTTATTCTCCCTGCAGCCGAGAGATTGCCATAGACATAGAGAAATACAGAGAAAGAGAAAAGGAAAGCAATTACTTGTCAACCCACTCCTAAAACCTTTCGTCTGAAGAGATATAGAAGAAGAAAAAGAAGAAGCCAATTTTCATACAACTTCTCTTCCTCCTCTTTTTTCGATTCTTTGTTTTTCTCTTATTAAATGTTTTGCATTATTTGTAACTATTAAATGCAAGCATTTAAACCAAAACATTGACAAAAACTCCTTCCCTTAATATCTCTTTACATGATTATTTACATTATTGTCCTTTCACTTTACAGAAAATTACATAAATGTTGTTTTAACAATATATTATTTACTTAACAAGGTCAAGGTGAGAGAATTAAAACTCAATCAATTTAATTCTTTTACGCTTAATAATTATTACATTAAGTACCTTAATATTAAATCAATATACTTTAATTAAAAAATCGATCATATTTATAAACTATTAGAAAATATGATCATCAATCTGATCTGTTTGATCATCAGTAGCATGGCGTCCAGTGGCCCATCTCTGCCTCTGTCATGGGTAAGGACGATACACCCAAATCAAAGTTTGAGCATTTGAATGAAAACAACTCTGGTTTTCTGAATCAAACTTCCGAGCATCCAAACAACAATTATGATGATAAAATTATGAGCTTGAACGTCGGCGAGTTGGATTCTCTTGCTTAGATTTTCGATGCTATGGAGGAAGATGAGATTGACACCATTGTAGAGAAGAACAATGGGAGAAATTGCTTAAATTTTTCTGAAACTTTTTCAGACCCAAACTTCTTCTTCTTCAGCAGCGATGGTCATCCAACTCCAAGCGTTTCTGGAATTACTGTGGATCTGGAATCTAAGTTCTTTGATTACCAACCGCCTGGTTTCCAATGGCCAATCCCTTGCTCTTACAAGGTTGATGACGACACGCCCATATTAGAGCCTCATCATTTGACAAAGAACAGGTCCAGTTTACAGGATTTTGTTGTTCCAATTTTGGATGCCAAGCCTGCAGAGGTCAAAAATGAGAGTAATATGATCAAAGAGAAGAGCATGGAGACGAGGGATTGCAAGAGTTTTTCTGAAAGTAGTGATGGTGAGAGCTTGGCTGCATTATTTTATGACGAATCACCAGACACGACATGCTTATTCTTCAATTCTGAAAATCCTATGTATCATCAGTATGGGTCGTTGGATTATTAGCCCTTCGGCTTTGAACGGCCCATCTCTTATTCTGACAACAATTTATAATCAGAACTTATTTTCTTGAACTACTTTTATCAATCAAGCAACTATTATACAAAGATTTATTGTCCGAAATAAACAAGATTACAACAATCATTTTTTAGTAGGACTCATAAACAATTTTATTTTATTTTTATTTCCATCGAGATTTAAGTTTTTTGAAATTATCATCTACAAGACGCTTGTAAGCATGTCAAGTAAAGTTATTTACAATCTCAAAATGATAAACAAGTGAATCTCTCAAAGTATTCATATCACTGTCTAATTACCACAATTTCCAACACCCCAAATGTTGTGCCTCCCACATCAATGTGTAAAAAATATTAAATTATGAATTTGAATTTTACATATATAATTGATGACACATTATTCATTCACATGTCAGATAAGTGCAATACCCCAATTTTCATAACCGAACTAATTAGGGATAATTGAGATTTATTTGATTAGAAAATTAATTAGGGTATAATTGGATTATTTAGTGAAATTTTATTATGGAATATATTATAATGAAAATAAGTTTGAGTGATAATTATATCAATTATTGGATAATGATTTTGGAAGTTGAATTAAAGAATTTTAATTTGACCGATAATTATCATCATGTAATATTCGAAGAAAAGAAAATTAGAATTAGGATAAAAAATAATTTAATGGAGGATTTAATTATTTAAAAGAAATTAAAATAAGGAATTAAGTAGATAGAAGAAATGGATAAGGAAGAGTTAAGGGGCTGAACCAGTTCTGCTTGTGAACCGGTTCAGCTTGTGAAGCGGTTTACCTTGTGAACCGGTTCAGGGCTGGTTTACAAGATAAATCAAAACAGGGCAGAAATTTATTTTGGCCTTCGGCCTTCCTTCATGACAAACAGAGAGAAATCAAGAGGGAGAGAGAGATTGGGAAGGCGACAGCAAGCGGGGGGCAACGAACAACGGTGTTGGCTCGTGGTGGTTCGGCGTGCAAACTCTGGGCGTGGATGGGGCTGTTGGACATCTGCGCGACATACTGTGGCTGCAAACCGTCCAGGCTAGGGCACGGGTTCGTTCGCTCCATTTGTAATCGCGATTTGAGCTACGAATCGCTGATGGAGGTAGGTTTGGCTGATTTCCTTCTCCCCTTAGCAATTGTTGTTCGACAGGTAAGAATCGGCGATGGCAAGGGTGATCGGTGAAGGCTAGCACAGGGGATCGGTCTGGGTCTATTGGTCTACTTTGGACCGATTTGTTCCAATTGCTCTGGCAGATCTTCTCCAGTAACTTTCCACGTGGTGATTGGGCAATGGACCACCTCCTTTGAATTGTGTGATCTTCCCATCAGCTTTGTCGTCACTGGTGGTCTCCTCTGCTACCTTTAAAATCAATGGATGACTCTCCTTTCTATTCTGAGTGCTCTAAAGGAAGAACATAAGAGAATGGAGAGACAGTAAGTGGCCGAGTGTTTCTCTGGTGAATTATGAAGCTGTGAAGGGTGAAGTCTGCAGGTAATGGACTTCTTTGTTCTTCGATTGTCTCTGTTGATGAAACCTGGGTGATGTTTTGTTAATAGTTAAAGAAATATTCTATTGAAAATGGTTTTGTTCATGGTTGGGTTTCTACCGAGGGATAATCTGTTGGGATAATACTGGTTGTTGTTTACTTCTTGGATTTTGTTTGGATGTTGCTGGCCGATTACAATTTTTCTTGGTTTGTAGTTATGTAATCTTTGACATGTGTTAAAAACGCTCTCTGATGATAGGTTGGACTTTGGTAGGAAGAATGGGAATATGCTCCGATTGAATTTATGTTTAGTGTGTCCATTTTTGAATGTTGTTGCTCTATTGGGGGTGGAATTATGCAATGTTTTATTAAGGAAATAAGTTTATAATTATGTGAATGGAAGATTAGCTGATAATTGGGATTATTTATTGGTTCTCTGATGGTTGTTGAGGATGTAAAGATTTAACTATTTTGGTGTGGAAGGCTCTTCGTTGGTTATTACCGGAAGCAAGAATATGTTGGGATTGGTTTTGGTTGCTTGAGATACTATGCATGTATGTCGGATTAAATTCATGTACTGTGAGAATTAAGTTAGTATTCTGCACGTTAATACATGCTCTGTACATTTGGATGATTTATCTACAGCCTTTCTAATTAGATAAAAGGAATTTAATGGTTCTTTACTCTGTTGATTTGGTTTTGTAAAGTAAAGTAAATTATCTCTATTATTAGGTCACAATGATAGAATCAGCAATTATTGTTGGCTATCGTTACCTCATTGCACACGATAAGATATTAGAATTGTTATTGCGTGGTTGCTAAGGAATTAAGTTGACTAATGAGATTTGTTAAGCGTTAAGGCTTATGGAAATTCAATGATTGTTATTAATGAATAAATATTGATTAAATTGGATAAGTGTGATTTAAGGGGAAAATGTTTAAATTAAAGTTATCCGTTTATTGACCTTGGAATTTATAAAGATAAATTAATAGAAATTTGTTAAGCGATAATTAAATTATTAAATAATAAATAAGATTAAAGTTAAGATTTATGATAGAAATATTAATAAATCAATTATAATTATTTTGAAGGTATAAACGAAAAGAAGGACAACGTTAATTTTTGAACCGTGCTAAGGACGCCAGGTAAGTAATACGCATGTTCTTTGGTCCTTAGGGCACTACATCGCAAGAATCAGAGATGCATGTTTCGTTGTTTACAGTATTTAATGGCATGCTTCGGTGTTTACAGTTTTAAATAGCATGTTTTGATGTTTACAGTTTTAAATAGCACGTTTCATTGTTTACAGTTTTTATAAGCATGTTCTCTGAATTGTATGTTGGTTGCGTTATTAAATTCCTCTAGTAGAGAATGTATGCATTTACGAGCATCATGCATCATAGTTTTCAAAAGATAAAAAAATGGTTTCTATGCATACTTTTGAAAAGGAAACAAAGAAGAAACAAAATGATTACAAAATGACAAGAAGAAAACAAAGAAGAAACAAAACGATTACAAAATGACAAGAAGGAAACAAAGAAGAAACAAAATGATTGCAAAATGACAAGGAGAAAACAAAGAAGAAACAAAACGATTACAAAATGACAAGAAGGAAACAAAGAAGAAAGAAAACGATTACATAATGACAAGAAGGAAACAAAGAAGAAACGAGACGGTTGTGAAACTGAAAGAAATAAATGTAAATGGGTGTGATGAGATGTGAGGTTGGGTTAGCCACCCCTCCTCGTCAAGTTTAGACATCTCTAACACTTTCAATATAAAGATAAACATAAACGGGGTTGTCTGGGGATGTGAGGTTGAGTTAGTCGCTCCTCCTCGTCAAGTTTAGACATCTCCAACACCTTTCAAGATTAAGACACACAATAAACATAAACGGGGTCATCTAGAAATGTGAGGTTGAGTTGACTACTCCTCTTCGTCAAGTTTAGACATTTCCAATGCCTTTCAAGATTAAGACAACAATAAACATACAACGGGGTTGTTTGGAAATGTGAGGTTGAGTTGGCTACTCCTCCTCGTCAAGTTTAGACATTTCCAACGCCTTTCAAGATAAAGATAAAGATAAAGATAAACGGGGTCGTCTGGGGATGTGAGGTTCTCTTTGTCAAGTTTAGACATCCCCAACGCCTTTCAAGATAAAGTAAAATAATGATCAAGTAAAGAAATAAACAGTAAAGTAAAGTCAAAATAAAACAAAGTTAAGATCAAGAAAACGGTAAAAGAAAAGAAAAGAAAGAAAGAAGAGAAACAAAAACAGAAAACAAAAAGAGATTTAAAAGTTGCATGACATGTGCATTATACATTTTATTGTATACCACTTACTGAGCATTAGACTCATTAGTTAAGCCTTGCGATGTAGGTACACGCATAGGTGAACAGGCTAAGAGGTAGTCGATGAAGGATTTGCACGGGTAGATCTTGTGGCTGGTTAGGCTAAAGAGATTTAAAGAAAGACGGTTTGTAACAGAATTAAATGAAAATGATTGCGAAGGTTTTGTAAATTAATTAATATTCTTTAATGTTTTATTTTAATTCTGCTGCGTTTCATAAAAATGATTTTTATTACTTCCGCTGAAATTAATAAATGTTTTAAGTAAAGAGTTTTGATGATTGGGTTTTCTAAAAGGAAAATATTCTGATGTTTTTATAAAAAGAAAAGTTTTAAATTTACATGATTTTTGAAGTAAATAAAACCGGGTCGTTACAATAAGTATAAATTATGAATAAAAATATATACTAATAAATGAATGAGATCTAAATACCACATAAAATTATAAAATTAAAAAGTAAATACAATATCATCTTTGATGAATATAAGCAATAAAACTATTCATTTCATGTCATCATTAACATTAATATGAAATTGTATATATTCCAAGATTTAATTTAAGGCCAAATGTTTTCCCTCCAAATGTTCTTTCATCTTTTATGCCTTTTTAACCCTGCTAATTGCAATTATGATGATCAGGTGAGATTTTTCTCAACATAGTCCTTTTGTAACATCCCGATATTTTTAAGATGTATAATTATCGGGATATTACCAAGGACATTCGAAGCGCTAAATTAATGAACATTTCAGTAACATTTTCCTTGTATACGTGATGTAATTAAAGTGTTGGGATTACGAGGATATTTCATTATGTGTTTACACGTGCCATTTGTGACGTGTATCTATGAAGGAAACGTCGTGGGGATCACGTTGAATGCGAAAAGATAGTGAAAAGTGAAGAAAATAGACTTGAGAACGCCTCGGGAGGCCAATATGCATCCTAAACTTGCTGTTTTGAGAAGTTGTGGACGCTGGCTATGGAAGGTGCGGACGATGCGGATGACTTGAGGCAACATTCGAATGAATCTGTTTCAAAATTGGTGTGTTGCGGACGATAATAGACGACTAGATTCAGCATTCGAATGAATCTGTCCAATTTTTGTGACAATTTGGACGCTATGTGTGGATGATGTGGATGACAGTACGGCGTTCGCAACACGGCTGCGGACGGTACGGACACAGTGAGGACGCCAAATTATGTCCGAAGCCATGTATTCGCTGAGTGATTTTTGGTCTTGCAGACGCATGCGGACAATAGTACGGTGTCCGCACCCGTCCGAAAGTTAGCAGATCTACGAAAAATTAGGAAATAAAAGTTAGAAATTTTGACGTGAATCGACATTTAGCGAGTCAATGCTCTCACTTTCGGCGAGAAAAGTCTTGGCAGCAGCTCAGTAGCCCACTCTATTTGCACGCCTTGTCTCTTAGGTAAGTTCACCCTTTATTTTATCTCCTGTAAACTCTCCTCCTGCTATTTGATTCGTCTGCTACCTTCGTTTTTGCTGAAGGGAGAGAAAGAGAGGGGTTAGTGTTGGGACATGAGGTGTGTGAATGAGAGTGAGAAGTACGCTACGTGAGGAGTAGGAGCTGGGCAGTGAGCTGGAAATTGGAGCTTTGTGGTGAGCTGCTCCCTGCCTGCGTGATTTTCTCTCAATTCAGGTAGAGTATCATAGCTCCATTGGGTGAGCATTTCTTTCTCTGTTAAATTAGTTGAAGCATGTAGTTGTTTGGATATGTTATCAAACGACGATTGGTTAAGCTAATGTTGTTGTTAAAGCATGTGAAATACTCTATTGGTTTAGTTAGTATTATGTGGAGATTTATGTTAAAGGAATTTCATAGTGATGAGCTCTGTAATGGATTGATTAGTGGCTGAAAGATAATGAATGTGATGGATAAGTTGGAATTTGGTTTTGTGGTGTCATTGTTAAGCTCTATCGATTGTCCTCCATTGGTTTATTGTTGTGAGAGATTATGTTATTCAAATTGTTAAGGCTATGTGATTAAGGGTTGGTGATGCTTCGATCGATTCAGGTATTGGAATTGGAGAAAGAGGATAGCGGCTAAGTTCTTAATCGCAATAAAGAACAGAGGTAAGGAAATGGCTTGTCTTGGCCATGTGGAGGCCCTACACCCAAGTATATGCGTGTGTGAGTAATGGCTATGTAGTTATAGCTATTTTATGGTTTTTTATAAACTATAGTTTCTCTTTAAATGTTCTATAAGCTTTAGTGTTAACTTGTGATTAGATGCTGAAAGTTATGAAAAAGTGATAAAGAACCAAGGAGAAGACTGTTAGACATGAAGGAACCAAGGAAAAAAGTTGTTTAATGAATGAGAAATATGAATGAATGCCAAAGAGATTATAAATGAAACTTAGGGTGCTGTCGTATCATTAGAAGAAGTATGTTTTGGCTAGATTTCCATTGTTAACATTTGTAGAATTGTTCTGCTAGTGTTGAATATGTGATGTTTCCTTTTTATGGTCAAGCTTTGTTTTGACACGTATGTGATGCATAGTTTCCCTGCTTTTGGGTAGTTTATAGATTTCCCTACTGGATGAATTGTTCTATGATAATTAGTATGCTAGTAAGTAAGGGATTGTGCAAATCAAAGTCTGAAAATGCAATAAAAGACTGAGTAGTTTTCATTGTATTCCTTAGTTAACTATCCAATAAATTGGAAAAGCATGATAAATATGAAATAATATTCTCTTATGTCGAATGACATGCATAGGTAGTTTGAGATTGTCGATTGGTACTGGTTAAGAATGGTAGTTCTCTTTATGTGATAGAAATGTGACTGATAAATGATGAAATGAAGAAGAAAATGTATAATGAGTATGAATGAACTTTGAAGAGGTGAACTACTATGATGTGATTTGAACAAACGAAGGAAAAAGAAGTTAAGATGCATGAACATTGTAAGTCATTTCAGATTTCCATTGTTTCCTTTAAATGTGGATTGTGAACTAAGTATTTCTTGATTTTGGTTAGGAACCTTCAAGTATGTTTATTTCTTTAACGAGACTTTATTCTTATGTTAAGAGATTGAAGTGTGTAAGTAACTAGGATAAAGACTGGACTACTAAATATAGCAATGAACATGATTTGTTTCGTTTTTATGGTTGTCGTATCTTGTTCACTTTGATATCATTATTGTTCTTTGTGTTTTCATACAATTTCAATTATTATGATTCATTATATGTGCTCAATTTCTGCTATTGTATGTTGCTTCATGTTAATAGGAACCAAGTAGGGGATAACTCTCGGAGTGGTACCCACATGCATGAGTGAGGAAAAATGCTAAAAAAAAGAAATGTTCGGGATGGGCGGGATACGTCCATCACCGAAGAAACCCTCTAGGCGGGATACGCCAGGAGGGAAGAAACTCTAAAGGCGGGATACGACAGAAAGAGGAAGAACTCCAAAGGCGGGATACGCTGGAGGAGAAAGAAAGAACTCTAAAGGCGGGATACGCCGGAAAGAGAAAGAACCCAGGAGGTGGGATACGCCTGAAAAAGGGAACGAATAGGGAGTTGGGGTAGATGGGTAGTCTGGATCTAGCCTAGCAGCTAGGATACACCCTCACCTAGTCGGTAAAGGGACTAGCATGCGCACAGGAGGTTAGAGCCGTACAGCTAGGCCATCTCAAAGGACAACCTCCAATCTCCAGCTCGATGTACGAGTTAAAGAACGAACAAAGAAAATGAACGTAATGAAAGAGTTGGTTTTGGTGGCCCCATTCCAAGAAGAACTAAAGAGAGAAATGCATAAATTGTTTTCCCCCATCTCCTTACTGGGCGTAAGCTCACGTCCTTACTTGTAGTGTAGGTACAATGACGAACAGATAGTAAAAAGATAAGAAGTAGATGAGAAGCACATAATGAAGCAGGGATGGATGATTTCACATACACGAGATTCGGGCTAGCAAGGTAAAGACAAAGGAAAGTAAACGGTTGTGATCAACGAAGTAATGGTCAAGATTTATTTGATAGATGTAATGTTTGAATTGCTTAGTATTTCCTTTAAAAGATTTCTTACGCTTCCACTATGATTTACAAAAGGTTATTTTATGACGCTTCCGCAAGACTTTAAAAAGATGATCTTCACTATGGCGTTTACGCTTCCGCATTTAATAAGTTGGTTTTCACTACGAGTTTTAAGAAAGAGTTGGTAGCGATTTGGATTTACGCACTCTGATTTATGTGAAAAAGACAATTTCAAATTTTCACGCATTTTAACGATTTACAAAAAATCTGGGTCGTTACACTTTTACCCTTACCCAAACCCTGTCTTAGGATAATCTTTTCCTCTTGAACTTCTAACTCCACCCCAACTAGACCATGAACAATAGACCAAATCACCACGCCAACACGATGATCATGATCAATGCCACCCACTTCC
>CM039483.1:20975293-20994192 GCA_022433065.1 Begonia loranthoides
ATGTCGGTTTGAATAAGATGGTGCTTAAGTTTACAAATGGGAGCAAGAATTTGAATATGCTCCTAGGTAAACAAAAGATGAGTTTTGATAAAGCCGGTTTGGAATATCAATCGTTTCAAAAGAACAAGAGCTATAGAAATTTCTTTGTTAAACTTACTACTTGTCATACTTGCAATGCTATAGGTCATAAGTCTTTCGTTTGTCCATCTAGAAGCATTAAAAATAGAAGTGTTGATAAACTTGTGTGGGTTCCGAAAGGAACCGAATTTAACCCTAAAGGACCCAAAAAGATTTGGGTACCTAAGAAATCAACTTGATCTATTTTTTGTAGTTTGAAACTCCTCCCGCTAAGGATAATTGGTACTTGGACAGCAGTTGTTCAATACATATGACGGGAGACTTCTCAAGGTTTACCTCCATCAAGGACAAGAAAGGAAATGTGACATTTGAAGGTAACCAAAAAGGAAAAATTGTAGGTATTGGCCATATAGGTAATGCTTTTAACCCTATTATTGAAGATGTTTTGCTTGTTGATGGGTTGAAGCATAATTTGTTAAGTATTTTTCAATTGTGTGATAAGGGATATAAAGTTATTTTTGAACCTAAATCATGCATGATCATTGATGATTCGGATGGTAAAATTTTATTTAGACATGAAAATATCTATGCTATTGATTAGTCTAGTATTTCTAGTGATGTTGAAAAATGTTTTAAAGTAAGTGACTCTTTTAGTTCATGGACTTGGCATAGGAGATTAGGACACGTAGGTATGGATACCTTAGCTAGGATTTCGAAAAACAATCTAGTTAGGGGGCTTCCGAAAATCGCGTTTGAAAAAGTTAGAGTTTGTGAAGCTTGCCAAAAAGGAAAGCAAACAAAAAGCTCTTTTGCTTCCAAATAATATATATCTATGTCTAAGCCTCTCCAATTACTCCACATGGATCTTTTCAGCCCTTTTAAGGTTTCAAGCTTAGGAGGAAAATATTATGCATTTGTAATTGTGGACGATTTCTCATGTTACACATGAGTTTTCTTCTTAAGAACTAAGGATGAAACTTTTGAGGTATTTTCTAGCTTTAGGAAGAAAGTCCAAAATGAGAAGGAGCTTACCATTGTCACGATTAGGAGTGATCATGGTGGCGAATTCGAAAACAATCAATTTGATGCCTTTTGTCAAAAACATGGCATTGAACACAACTTCTCTTCTCCTAGAACCCCTCAACAAAACGGAGTTGTTGAGAGGAAAAACCGATCCCTCCAAGAGCTTGCTCGAACCATGCTCAATGAGAACGATCTTCCCAAATGTTTTTGGGCGGAAGCTGTTGCCATGGCATGCTATGTTCTCAATCATGTCTCTATCTGTCCTACTCTAGAAAAGACTCCTTATGAACTTTGGAATTGTAAGACTCCAAATGTTAGCTACTTCAAAGCTTTTGGTTGCAAATGCTTCATTCTCAATACTAAGGACAATCTAGGAAAATTTGATACCAAGACGGATATGGGAATCTGTCTTGGATACTCTTCATGTACCAAAGCCTATAGAGTCTTGAACAAAAGGAAATTAGTGGTGGAAGAATCCATGCATGTCACTTTTGACGAATCCACTCCTACTCCTAGTGTTAAGAGACCAATTCTAGATTTAGAAAACCTTTCTCTTGATGATAAAGGGAAAGAGATTTTAGAAAGTCCTCCTCAAGAATCTCAAGATCAACTCTTAAAAGGAACTTCAAGGGTAGAAAACCATAGTGACTTACCAAAGGATTGAAGGTATGCCAAGAGTCATCCTATGGTTGACATTCTAGGTGATCCTAACCTAGGTGTCAAAACTAGAGCCTCCCTTAGAAATGTGTGTGCCAATACGACATTCATTTCCCAAGTACAGCCCAAAAATTTTGATGAGGCTGAATTTGATGAAAATTGGTTATTAGCCATGCAAGAGGAATTAAACTAATTTGAGAGGAACAATGTATGAGAACTTGTTCCTAGGCCTAAGAATTATTCAATTATTGGAACAAAATGAGTTTTCAAGAATAAGCCAGATGAGAGTGGAGTTGTTGTTAGGAATAAAGTAAAACTTGTTGCAAAAGGCTATAAACAAGAAGAACGAATTGATTTTGAGGAAACTTTTGCACTGGTTGCTCGGTTAGAGTTGGTTAAAATGCTTTTGGCCTTTGCTTGTTATAAGAATTTCACTCTTTTATCAAATGGATGTAAAGAGTGCTTTTTTTTAACAGTTTTATTGAGGAAAGAGTCTATGTTGAACAACCCTTAGGGTTTGAAGTTTATGATAAATTAGATCATGGTTATAAACTTCACAAAGCTCTTTATGGACTTAAGAAAGCACCAAGAGCTTGGTATGAGAGATTAAGCAAATTTTTGAAAGAGAGATTTCATGATAGGAAAAGTTGATTCCACCCTATTTGTCAAGCACAATGGTAATGATATTATGATTGTGCAAATCTATGTTGATGATATCATTTTCAGTTCTACCAATGACACACTTTGCAAAGAATTTGTGAATTTAATGCAAAGTGAATTTGAAATGAGTATGATGGATGAATTGAAATATTTTCTTGGTTTGCAAGTAAGACAATCTCAAGATGGGATTTTCTTGAATTAAGAAAAATATGTCAAAAAGCTTATCAAACATTTTGGGATGGACTCTTCAAAACCTTCTAGAACTCCCATGAGCACACCCACAAAATTGGATAAGGATGAACAAGGAAAAGATGTGGATATAAAGAAATATCATGGTATGATTGGATCTCTTTTATATTTAACCGCAAGTAGACCCGATATTCTCTTTAGTGTGTGCCTATGTGCTAGGTTTCAATCCTCACCCAAAGAGTCACACTTAAATGCCGTTAAAAGGATTCTAAAATATTTAAGTGGGACTATTAGTCTTGGATTGTGGTATCCCAAGGGTAAAAATTTTGATTTAATTGGATACACCGATTTGGACTATGAGGGTAGTCTAGTTGATAAGAAATGCACAAGTGATATTTGTCAATTTCTTGGAGAATCATTAGTTTCTTGGTTTTCTAAGAAATAAAATTTGGTTGCACTTTCTACAGCCGAAAGTGAATATATTGCAGCCGGGAGTTGTTGCGCTCAATTACTTTGGATGAAGCAAACATTGGAAGATTATGGACAATTTTTCAAGAATATTCCAATCAAGTGTGACAACACAAGTGCTATCAATATCTCTAAAAATCCAAATCTTCACTCACGGACAAAACACATTGAGATTTGACATCATTTCATCCGTGATCATGTTACTAAAGGTGACATATCCTTAGAATTCGTTTCCACCGAAAATCAACTTGCCAATATTTTTACAAAACCTTTGGATGAGAAAACTTTTTGCAGAATTCGAATTTGACTAGGATTAATGTTCTTAGATCAATCCTCTTACATCACGTTAACAAGGAAAGCGTAATAGGATCACTCCTAGTCTTGACGCTCCGAAAGCCATCAGTAATACCTCGATAATTATCTAACTTAAAAATATTGGGGTGTTACATAAGGTATCTACTGTTATACCTATTTTTACTTTGGAAAAATATCCTCACTTGATTGGTCAATTTCCTTCTCAAAGTCATCTTATGGCTTATTATCATTTAATCATATTTAATTATAGAAAATGTGCTTAGTAGAGTTAATTCTAGTTCGGATCATCACAAGTTTCAAGTGATCATGACTTTGTTTACAAATAATCCAAACCACATATGTGTTCAAGAGTGTATCTTAATGAATGTACTCTTGGTTTGAGAGGCATTAGATGGGTAATTATATAGTATAAGTATGATAATCAAATTGATTGGTGTGTGTTATAATTTGTCTCATTTTCTTGTATGATTACTTTAAAGTGCTTGATACATAACAATTCTTTGGGACCATTTGATCTGGGTATGCCTTCTTCACAAAGGTATGTAGGTGGAGAGTCTAGTAACATTAACATGAGTGGATTTATCAAGTAGTTGTAATTGGATTGATTTATTTTTTATAGAATTAAATAAGATGGAAGCAACATTCATACCATGTAAGGTGATATCCTGTTATATCCTGAATTTTTGTTGAGCTAAGCACAAGACTTATGTGATAATTTGGGATGATAAGAATGGAATTGGATTAATTGGAAATATTCGTCAAAAGAAATGTATTTTGAATATGTGAATTATGATGCTCGAATTATGTTCATATTTAGTTTCAGAAGTGATCAAAGTTATGGAGAATTGTATGATGATCATTGGAGTTAGATAGGAAAATATAAATTAGAATTATAGTTAGTGGAATTAGTAAGAGAAAAATATACTTGGACGTATTTGGATATTGTAAGGATACTGTAAGGATTGAAAGCTTGAAAATAATAAGGTTCTTATCATTTATTGGAAAAGTACTTGTATAGAATAAGGTTAAAAGTATAGAATTTATACTATTTTAAGGGCATATTGGATTTAATGAAGAATAGTGTGAGGGAAGAATGGTGGAGCATATAGTATAAGTCGATAGATGATATAAATGTTCATATATATAAATATATGGTTTTGGTGCGTATTGGTTTGAAGAAGATGAATTGGTATAAACGATATTACAATTTTGATTAAGACCTTAAATTATAGTTACAATATATAAATATATATTGATGTATATATATAGAAGACATGTGGATATAAGAGTCACGTTAAGGAAATAACGTGGGTACGCATGATCTGGAGAAAAATACATTTAATATCCATTTGGAGATAGCGGTCGATTGACGAAGTGTTGATCGACGGACGTTGATCGACCAACATGGAAATTGATGTTTTCTTGAAGAAATTAACAGATGTTTCGCAGAAGGGTGATCGATCGCCAATGAAGAAAATCGATCAACCGCCAATCTTGAACATCGTCTGAACATGTTAAACTATCGCTGGAACTGAAAAGTCTTCGATTTCGACGCTTCACTGATGCATGGAACGTTACTATTGTCACCTCTTCATCTTTAGAAGGTTGTTGGAGCGGCATTGGTGAGTGGCCATTTATGAGAGTATATGAAAAGATGATAACCGACGTAGAAATGAATGGTTTGCATCTTGAAGCATCTGGATGTTAATGGATGCGTCTTGTGGCCTTCCATCTTCATGCGGTCAATGGAACGTCGATATTAGTATCCTATAAATAGAGAGGGAAGAGAGTAATTTTTGACAAAGAGAAAGAGCATGTAACACCCCGATATCGTTTTTCCCATTCATGCGATGTAATTAATTTTGGAATAATTAATGTATTACATAGCGTACCTATACATGTTATTTTATGACGTGTATTTGTGAAAAAATTTTGGCATGAAATTTAAGTTGAGAAAAATTAAGGAAAATTTGTCCAGGGTCAATTCAGACGAATGCGGATGCCACTAGGACAAGAAATGGCATCCGCAAGTGCACTGTTGTTCGTGACTGAACCTTGGAATGATGCAAGGACGAGGATCTCGCGTCCTCACCCATTGCAAACTGGGTTCATTCGGACGATAGCGGATAATGGCGGACGAGTGCGGCTTGCGTCCGAATTGAATCTTATAATTTCTAAACAGTTTCAGACGCTTGCAGATGTTTAATGCGAACACCCTCCCTCGTCCAAATGACAAATTCTGACGAGCGCAAACGAGATCAGGACGCAAATTATCGTCCGAAAAGCCCCAGTTTTACGAAGAATAAGTTTTAAAATAACGAAATTAGGGATACATTTTCAGATGGAAAACCCATGTTCTCGAGCTCTAGAGATGAGCTCCTCCCACGACCGGACCACATCGCCCCAACCCTTCACGTTCCTCCTCTATAATTGGTGCACAACGGCTTTTCCAAGTAAGGTCCACTCTTTAATATACCCGATTAGGTCTCCTTCTGCCGGGAGAGATTTCCCCTCCGAAATATAAGTTCCATGCGAGTGTGAGAGAAAAATCTTCTGAGAGTTGGGAAATTTCAGAGTGGTAAGTCTGTCCCTAGAAGATTTTTGGGTGTGGAGTAATCGTGTAATTCCTGTAGGCTGAGGGTTTGTTTGTTGCAGCCACAACATTGCTGTCTGTGAGATAAATTCTTCAATAGAAGAAAGGACTTGGGTGAGTCTAGGCCATTTGGAGACCCTACCCACAAGTAGTGTGTGTGGGTTGGATGTCGATTTTTCTAAATTCATTGGATGATTATTCCTATATAAATTTCCTTGTTGTGTGTTCAGTTTCTTGCCTTTTTCTTTCCCTGAAATTTTATCTTATCCAAATGCATTACTTAGACGAAGATCGATGAGGTGATGAATGCTTGATATATGAATGATTTGTGTTAAGTACAATAGTGTAGAATGATGAACCAATGAGCATGAAAGAACTCAAGATTTTCTTTTAAAATAACCAGGTTTTGCAACATTTCACACGTCTACTTGCTGTAGTTTTGCTAACTTTTGTTGTAGTCTTTTAATTCCTATTCTCATTGCAATTATGTCTATGTGCTGTAATTTAATGCCTCGTGTGATAGAGATTGAGTACTGAACAGTTGTAATTGTCTCTTTGCTATAGTTTTATAACCTGTTGTAGTTTTCTTTAAGTTCATACTCTTACTACAATTTAATTGTCTTGTGTGATGGAGATTGAACACAAAACTGTTGTAATACAAATCGATGACTTAAATGGACGAATTGAAGATGATTCAAAGGAATGAAAAGCATGAATAGTTGTTAAATTTTGAAATGACAAATGGGTTTTGTTCTTCATATTACTTGTTAGATAATAGACTTATAATTGTTGTTTATTCTTGGTTCTGGTTAGGATATATAAACATATTTTTTTTAATTAGCACTAAATTATCTTGTACGTTTCTTGTCATTTCAAGTTACTACGCATGTTTTCAATTGTCATCCGTTAGATGGATTTCCCATTAATAGTTTCTTCAACATGTTTAGATTTGTTAATCCTTGAACATATTTCCAAGCATGTTTAGTTAAATAAATCGTTGTATGCTTTACTTGCAAAAGCATGATAAATGGAAACTCCTATAATCTAAAAACTAGAGCATGTTGTCCATAGTTACTGTTGTATAAATTGTTGAACACATCATTCATGCATGTTTTATCTTTTTTTGACTGTTTGTATCATACACCTTGCTATCATGAGTATTTATTTAAGCATGTTCAGTTATTAGTTTGTTTTCAATTTATTAGCATATTTCTAGTTGTTTTCGATCCCTAAACTTATTGTCGTCTTATCGTTCTTTGTTTATCAAGCATGTCCGTTTAAGTAGTCATCCACCAAGCATGTTCCAATCCATTGCTAAATACATGTTTTTGTTCAATTGTTAATCTTCACATCTACATAGTGTTAAAAGCATGCCTAGTAGATTCAAATAACTTATTGTCATTAATTTCAGTTTCTATTATTCTTCTTGTGGATATGAATTGTATAATCAAACATGTCCTTCATTGTGTGTTCTTAATTATAGTTGTTCATTATTTGTGCTATACATTGTAGTTCATTGCTTAATTTCTGTCATTTAATCTTATTCGTTGTTCAATTATCTCTGTTTTATTACATCATATCAACATGTTCATGCATCATGCTAATAGAAACAAGTATAAAGTGTCATCTCAAGATGGTGCTCACATGCATGATGTGAGGAAAAAAATGAACGAACGTAATGAACAAAGATGAAATGAGAAGTTGGGGTGTGGGTGAGTAGTGCGGATTTAGTCTGGCAGCTAGGCTACACTCCTACCCTGTCGGGAAAGGGACAAGTTTGCACACAGGAGGGTAGAAGCCGATCAAACTATACCATCACACATGTGTTCCTTCAAATTTTGACTCGAAGTACGAGTTATAAATGAATGAACGTAATGAAAGATTGGTTTGGGGAGGTACCCATTCCAAGTGTACTAAAGAGAGGCATAACATAGTGCATATCCCTTTTCCTTACTGAGCCTTTAGGCTCACCTATTGCTTGTGGTGTAGGTAATGAAATGATAATGTATGGAGCAAAAGAGGATGCATTTCTCGTGGAGCCTGCAGTGTATCCGGACGAATCGCAACCCGAGTAGGTGAATGGCTGAAGAAGAAAATAAGCAAGTAACTATGTTGGTAATTGACATGTTTTATAAAACCATATTTGAACATTTATTTCCTGTGTGTTGCCGTATTGAACCTTCAACTTTATGGATGTATGTAAATTGATTTTCGCGCTACTCTGATGTATTTCTACTCTTTGTCGTTTAAATTAAACTTGAGGTTTTCCATTAACTTGTTTTAAGTAAATAAAAAGAAAAGAAAAATTTTTACTCAAAATTTATAAAGAAGAAATTAAGAAAGAACGGTTTTTGACGTGGAGCGTTACAAAGCATGCAGAAGCTCTGTCAAAATTTGGAAAAAGAGAGAGAGAGTTACTTATATTTATCAAAGATAATATTATATTTACTTTATAATTTTATAATTTTATGTGGTATTTAGATCTCACTCATTTATTAGTATATATTTTTATTAACAATTTATACTTATTTAACTTGTGAATTAATAAGACGTGATCAATTATATATGTAAAATTCAAATTCATACTTTAATATTTTCTCCACATTGATGTGGGGGGTAGGAGATGATGGTAATTAGACAGGTATATGAATATTTTGAAAGATTCACTTGCTTATCATTTTGAGATTGCAAATAATTTTACTTGACATGCTTATAAGCGTGTTGTAGATGATGATTTCAAAAACTCAACTCTCGATGCAAATTAAAATTGTTTATAAGTCTTACTAAAAAATGATTGTTGTAATCTTGTATATTTCGGACAATAAATCTTTGTATGGTAGTTGCTTGATTGATAAAAGTAGTTCAAGAAAATAAAGTTCTGATTATAAATTGTTGTCAGAATAAGAGATGGGCCGTTGGAAGCCGAAGGGCTGATAATCCAACGACCCATACTGATGATACATAGGATTTTCAGAATTGAAGAATAAGCATGTCGTGTCTGGTAATTCGTCATAAAATAATGCAGCCAAGCTCTCACCATCACTACTTTCAGAAAAACTCTTGCAATCCCTCGTCTCCATGCTCTTCTCTTTGATCATATTACTCTCATTTTTGACCTCTGCAGGCTTGGCATCCAAAATTGGAACAACAAAATCCTGTAAACTGGAGCTGTTCTTTGTCAAATGATGAGGCTCTAATATGGGCGTGTCGTCATCAACCTTGTAAGAGCAAGGGATTGGCCATTGGAAACCAGGCGGTTGGTAATCAAAGAACTCAGATTCCAGATCCATAGTAATTCCATCGCCGCTGAAGAAGAAGAAGTTTGGGTCTGAAAAAGTTTCAGAAAAATTTAAGCAATTTCTCATCCCATTGTTCTTCTCTGCAATGGTGTCAATCTCATCTTCCTCCATAGCATCGAAAATCTGAGCAAGAGAATCCGACTCGCCGACGTTCAAGCTCATAATTTTATCATCATAATTGTTGTTTGGATGCTCGGAAGTTTGATTCAGAAAACCAGAGTTGTTTTCATTCAAATGCTCAGGCTTTGATTTGGGTGTATCGTCCTTACCCATGACAGACACAGAGATGGGCCACTGGACGCCATGCTGCTGATGATCAAACAGATCAGATTGATGATCATCGCCACTGAAGGAGTTTGGATCTGATATTTCATCAACCGCCGCCTGGTTCTTTCTCTGTCTGATGGTGTTAATCTTCTGTAGGACTTCCTCCTCCTTAGCATCAAGAATCCGAACAAGAGAGTCCAACTCATCCACATTCAAACTCATAATGTCATCACGAAAATTGTTGTTTGGAAGCTTACTTTGATTTTCTTGATTCAGAAATTTATTAGGTTTTAATTTTGCAGCAGGACCATATCTAGGGTTTGCCTTTAATTTTTTGATAATCCGAACGGATTCACCAGATTCCGACGGGAAAATGAGCGGACGATCGGAAAGATGGTCGGCGTATATTAAAACAGCGACATCAACGTCGCAGAGGGTGGAAAGTTCGGAAGCCTTCTTCAGCAGACAATGGCTTCTCCTCTGAAACGTGGCCAGACGAGCCTTGTCGTTCTGGATGAACTCCGTCGTGCGTTTGAGGCGTTGACCCATCAGAATTTGGAAAGAAGCAGAGTGTCGTCGGAGAAGAGTGAGTTTCAAAGAGAGAAATAGGAACGCAGGCGGGAAAAAGTAGGGGGGGAAAGTGTGGTCGTCTCCCTCTAGTCAGGAGCTGACCAAATGTAAGAAAGTCATAGAGCGCGTGTGGACACGCACCAACCAATGTCTATTTTTAGTTTATTTTAATTAATTAATCATTTATAAATATTAAATGGGCCCTGAACTGAACTATCATCCCCTTCCCCTCTATCTTCGCCTTCTCTCCTTTTCCGTTTGGTTCCCGAGAAAAATAATTATCGGGAGACTGAAATTTCGCAATCGAACCGAGTTTCCTCTATCCCCCACTCCATTTCATTCTTTATGCATTTCTTTTCTTTTCTCGCTCGTTCTCGACCGCCAAATGGGTATATGTAGGTGTTCAGATGGATTGATCAAACTGACGAAATGGTTAGTTCTTCTCTTCTTGTGTTTCCTATTTCGATTCATCAATCTCCGAAGAAGATTTTGAGATTCTATTTCATGAATGCTCTTTACCTACGTATTCACTTATAGGATAATCCTTGAAAATTTGTTTTCTATATATATTTGTTTTCTAGTGTCTGCGATGGCCACCATCATTTAACACATCACTCACCTTGGGTTATCATATGCTCAATGATAAGAAGCAGAAAAATGGAAGCAAATGAAACCATTGATTCTGGTAGGTGGACAGATTTCTATATGAGATGTAGGTTCAATAAAGCTTTGCTCATATCTGTTTGTCCCTGCTATTTAATGCACTGATTGTTTACTCTTTCTTTACTTTTTAAGATTTTGTTCTGAAAGCTACAAGAAATGTTTGGAGATCTCTTTTCTTATTAGTTGAGAATGATTGCACTAACTTGAATAAATGAGACAGGAATAAGAACCCCTCAAGTTTGCTTGATTAGACAGTGTAAGAGTTCTGAAAATTTTGAGTTTCTTATGGTCTTATCCTCACACATTCTGCATGGAAATTAATTTTAAATACAGCACAAGAGTTCCCCTGCTTAGAGTGCTACTTAGTTTAATGTTTTATGAGAACTTTTATGCCCAATAGAATGTTATTTTAGGCATGATTTCAACGTCACTTGCTATGTTTCAGGTAGGCAATTGTATCTTTGTGATAGCTATCTTTTGTAGGCCAAAATTGGTAGATGGCTAATATGACGGTGATGAAAACAAGCAGCTGGATGTGCTTTGCTTAGCGGTGGAGTTGGGAGCTGATTACGATGATGTTGAGCTTCAGGTTAATTTCTTTTTAATGTTTTATTACTCTTGCTAGTATTTACATGCTCGTCATGGAAAGTTTGAAGTTATATTTATTGGAGCAAATGAGTTGGGGACTTGATTTTCATGTATTTATTTTTATCAGACAACGCAAGAAGTAGAGCAAATTGAAAGAATCTCTAACGTCATAACTCATAATTATGCTGTTTTAAATTGCAATGATTCGGATACCATTGGTTGTGATTTGGAGAATATAAAACAAGGGAAAAATAAAACTCACTACTTTAAGTACAAGCAATCAACACCTTAAAGATAAAAATTAGAGTTTAGTTCATCACTCAAAAGGAATCCTTCTAAGATGAGAAACTAGCAAGAGATGATCACAAAGATTGTAAAATTCCCCACTTTTAAAGACAAGAAAGATCACCTTAAAGATAAGAATTATGGATGCGTAGCTTGAAATGTTGCTAATGCTATATTGTAATTCCATTGAAATCAGAGGAAGAATTCGTCTACTTTGTCTCTTTTCTCATTTTCTTTTTTTCTTAAGTTCACCCACTCACACATTGGCTATCTGCCTCTTTCTATGTTATCAATGTCAAGCTTTTAGAGCTCAAATACAAATGTCTGAAATGGGTGAAAGCCCAAACAATGTATTTATCTTAATGTGTTTAAAAACTCCTACCTTCACAACAAATCTTTTATAGTAAAAGGCTTGCTCTTCTTTCCAGCTTTCTTTTTCTTAAGTAGATGAGTTGAAAACTTGTGTTCTTTTAGCTTTTGATACCACGACGAAATTGTTTAACAAATATGATCAAAATATACCCTTATTCGCTTACTTCTACGCCTCATTTTATTCTATTTTTTGGAATCTTTTATTTAATGTTTTGCAATCTTCTTATAAAACTATGCTATACTACATGTTATATTTAAGTATTTTATTGGAAACTGGAGAATCTCTATGCTATATTTCTGAATTATGTTATACTCAAACTTATTATGTGTAGAAGATAAGTTATCTAGCATTTACATATGATGGAAGGAAACTAGAAACTACTCAACCTTGACCCCAGTGCTGTAATTATCGAAAGTTGAGCTTATGATGGGTGGTGCCGGAGTAAATGAGTGATCTTCTGTCCAGTTTTTCTCTCCCCGATGCTTCAACATGCTTTCCCATGAACATAATTTGTCGATGCATTTATTTAGCCGACCATCTTGGATTTTGATTCTCTAATGACTATCGATGTAGTTTGCTTGCTATGCCTTTCTTCGATTCCATTCCAAAATCGCCTTCTGCTTTTATCTCAACAGGCAAAATTGTTGTAAAAGCTCAGGCATTTCGTCGTCAACATTCCACCATGTATTATGGGCGACATCGCTAGCAAACTCATGCATTATATTGTTGTTCCAATTAAAGTTGTAGTCTCGAAAGCACAACCAGGGTTTGACTCCAAGATAGTGAAAAATGTAAAGGATCAGAGGCTTGGCATCGAAGAGTCAAGTTTTCATTTGTCTTGTTTCATCTTTATCGCCAACCCAAAAGTGCTTTAAGAAGTTAAGGTGCTTAGGAATTCTTTGCCACCAAGTGAAAACTTCATTCAAATACCCTTTGTCTCCACCATTATAGGACTCAAACTCATCAATATGGTCTATCATAAGATGAAATGTGCAATTCAAAGGCTCGATGACCATGACGCCCGAGTTAAACAGAGTTGCGTCATTTCTCGTGGCTGAAATTTCTGGCATCTTGAACAAGAAATCAATGTTACGAAGTATTAGCAGATCCGCATCAATGAAAATGATCTTGTCGTAGCCAGTGAATTGCCAAAGGTGAAATTTGTTGTAATTCAATTCATTATAAGTATCTTTTTCTGCCTTTGGGTTTCTAACTTTTTTAATTATTTGAATTTTCCACCCGACTGCTTCGAGTTCATTTTTATAATATGAATTGATTCTTTCATTGACGAGTATCACAAGATCTCGGCTGGGCAATGGCAATCGCAAGAATTGTAGCATATGTTTCTCTATGCACGTTTACTGGATAAACAATATCTGTACCAAAGTATTAAGAATATAATAAATTCAAATAAATTTAATTGAAGATTTTCATAATCTACAAATTTAAGTGACCTTTCTTCTTTTGAGAAAGTGACAACTCGCATGATCCAATTGGAAGCTTGAGCTTTTGTCGTAGCACATTCAAGTTCGGTTTGTACAACCACACGTTTCCTTTCCGAGCAACTTGATCTTTGCATCGAAACAAGTTAGGTATTGGGAAAAAATTAGTATCGAATAGTGTGTAGGCATCATAGTTTCCTTTTAATGAGGTTGCCATGCTAGTAGTTGCATGTGCAATCGGGCCACATCCCTTGACCAATTGTTCTTGTTTCGACGTGGAAGCTTGACGACAATTAGATCGAGGTGCTTTTTGGGGTTGCTTATCTTTGGTAAAGAAGGACACAGTGGAAGTTCATCGTTCTCTTCCTTGTCTATCCATTCTGGGTACAAGGAATTCCAAGTCACATTTTTATTTGCGTGTTTTAGATTCAAAACGATATGATCTAAATTTGGAGTGAGATCTTTCCAATGCTTGATTTCACTCTTGTTGAAGTTTAAAATGCCTATTCCGTGGAAGTGATTGCTCTTGTTTTTGCTTTCTAAAACTCTTATTATATCATCCCAGCTAGTGTCACGAATCTATGTATATCGATGGTCGGAACCTCCATTTATCCACCTTATTAAAACATTAGGTCTACATCAAACAATTTGTGATTGTTATTGTATTACTCAATACTTCGAAAAACAACGCAAGTTTTTGTTTTCTATCAACATTTTTAGACGTCCTAACGTGGGATCGAAAAAAATTCAAGGAGAAGAAGACTCACCCGGAACTTGGGTTTGATAAATTTGTTCTCCAAAGATGTGAAAGGATGACATAAAGGGAAGCTTGGAGAATTAGAAGACCAAGCTTAAGGAGAGAGAACTGGCAGCCTGTAACTTTTATCTGGAAATGTTTCTCCACCTCCTTCAATTGATTTCTCTGGAATCTTTTTCTGTGCATATCCAACGTACAGTGTCGTAATACGGATTAACCAAACTAAAGATGTTTTTAATGATTGGTTTTAGTTTATAAGGATCTATTATTTGGCTCTGATTAAATTGAAGATATAGATTTTGTTGATGATTTAATTATCTAAGAAAACCGAAAAACCAAACCACAAAATGGCTATCTGATTGTAAGTATGGCATTACAAATGTTGATATAGCAATGACAAATCTTTTGCATTTTTTTTGCAGGCTGAAAAACAGCTTTTTCAAAAGAGTTCTCCCTGCAAGGTTCTTCAAAGCGGTAGATGGAACTCACCCGGACGTGGATAATCGAAACCCTGCAAAGTCTTAGAAGGTTGCAGTAATCTTGGGGTAGAAGATAGGTGTAGAGAGAGAGAGAGAGAGAGAGAGGGAGAAATAGAGAGAGAGAGTGATCTTTGCATAAGATGACTGAGTTGAGGGCATTGTTCTCGTATAAATACAGGTAGGGAGAGAGGAAGAAATAACCAGTCTGAGAGAGAGATTATTTTTTAATTAATTGGTAGATTTAGTGCCCAACTACTGTGTTTTAAAACCAAAAAAAATGTGTATTCAATCACCTTTTTACAGTAAATCACAATAAAAAGCAATTTTTGTAGAGCTCTCCTATCTATTTTGAGATCTTACCTCAAAGCGCATTTTATTAGTTAAATAGAAAATATTATTTATGCATTGATTCTATACTTTTCTCACCAAATTTACAATGGGGCAACTCTCATGGATGATCTTTTTTGTTTTGGCATGTGTATCATTGTTGCAACTCATAGCTTATTCTATGACTATAGTTTCTTCAAAAAGTAAAATTAAATACACTATTATAACAAATCAAACATACTAATTCGAGTAGATTGAATAAGTTGGTAAATCACACCATCTTTACACCCTTATATCCGAAAACATAAACATTACAGGGTTAAGGGTGTTTTCATTAACCACTATGCCGAATCAAGAAATTAATAGGAAAAAGTATAAATCGATTCTAGGAAAAGGAGGTATAAATCAAACAAAGATTGATGAACAAACACCTAATTACATTATCGAAATGCCTGCGGGCTTATAAATAGTATCCAAATAAATTAAATTTTACTTGCAAAGCTTTCCACTTTAATCAACACCTTCTCCTTCCCCTACATAAAACTCCAATAGAAGAAATTTCGTTGTATTAAAATAAGCATTTTCCAACTGTGACATTCGCGTCATCAATACTTTGCTTTATCGACTAGTATTTATGTTGTCTGACGTGCATTTTTTTATTATTATTTTATTTCTTAACAAAGCTTCTACATTTTTAAACATTTTTTATCCCTATCATTGGCATAGAGTTGATTGGGGTGTTTGAAGCGAAGATCTTGAAAGGGTTGTTGTTCTATTTTCAAAGATAATTGGATTACTCCATCCAAGTGTACATAGCCATTAGTCTACTCCGGTCTCGTCTCTTCTGAATATTTCATAAGCTCCATAGGGAAAGCCTCCTCCTCTACGCCGGGTATTACCATTTCATTACATACACTATAAGTAAGGACGTGAGCCAATGACCCAGTCAAGGAAATGAGGAAAATGCTTATGTTTATGTCTCTCTTTAGTTTCCCTTTGGGATGGGGGCCACCCAACCCAAGTTGTTCTTTACTTTTTTTTCATTCTTTCTTTACTCGTACTTCGAGCTAAAATTTGGAGGTTTTTCTCGTGTGATGACATAGTGATCAAACCTAATTTTTTTCTTGTAAACTAGAACTCCCGTACTCTATGAGGGAGGGGCTCCGCCTAGTTTACAGACTAGACCCGCTACCCATTCACCCCCAATTCCCTTTTCTACTTCTATTAGCATTTTCTTAGCGTTTTTCCTTTCCCAATGCATGTAAGTACCACCTCAACGTGGCACTCCCTAATTATTTCTATTAGCATGATGCATGAAGACACTTCAATAAAGCATATACGGAAAGTAACAATGAAGCATATACGAAAAGTAAACAATAAAGCATATATAGAAAGTAAACAACAATAGTTTATAGAAGTGACAACTCGAAGATTAAAAGGGCGTAATTTAAAGTTGCACAGAAAGAGCGAGAGCACATCAAGAACGATGGACGGTTACAAAAGAATATATCTACATATAGACAGCAACAAGGCATGTTAATACACAAGGAAATAATTACATTGTTCATGCTTGAATCTAAGCAAGTAACAACTAATTATTATGTGCTACCAATGCCTTAACAATTTTTGCTAACTAACATGCTCGAATATAACACATTAGCAAATGAATGTACTTATGAATTTAAACAAGTGACAGCATGCTACCGCAGTATAAAGTACAAGGTTATGCAACGAGAGATTAGTATCCTTTACACAAGAAGCGCTAAAACGAGTAATAAGCAAGTACTAGGCATGTTGAGCAAGCAAGTAGATGGTTTAAAAATCTAACGTGCTGAAACGTGAATTGAGCAAGTAATAGGCATATTGAGCAAGTAAATAGACAGTTTAAAAATCTAACGTGCTGAAACGTGAATTAAACAAGTAATAGGCATATTGAGCAAGTAAATAGACGGTTTAAACAAAAACGGAAATGTATAACTAGAGTCATTTGTTTCTACATTCTCATTCATACTTCCTTACACTAACTTGTCATCAAACCATACTCTCAATTGTTAGCCTAAGTGTGTTAGGCATATTTATATTTTGATGATGAATAATAATATTGAGTTTTATAAGTTGTTTGTTAGTTGAATTTATAATTCTCGTATTTAACTCATAAATTGAAACTACCCTTGATAAGGGTATTGGTAATGTCTAATGCGTTGTTCTAAGTCCTTGCAGTGAGTAGAAAGATTCGTGGGACTTAGATGATTCAATTCGTGCAGCTCCGAACTCTGCTGAGTACGTTCGGACGACACGCGGACTGATGGCGGACAATACAGAGTCGTCCGCAAAAGCTAGCCATTTGTCCCGAGGATGAGACTAAGGACGACTTCTTTCATCCCCAACTGAAAACTGTTATTGCCGACGACTGCAGACGGTTACGGACGAGAATTCCCGCGTCCGATTTGAATCTGTAATAATTGAGATTCAATTCGGACAAAGGCTCGGACGGGGTGCGAACGAGATAAGGCGTCCGCACCTTCCCAGGGCTGCGACTTTAGGATGAGACTAAGGATGAGTTTTGGCATCCCCAACTGAGAAGCATTTTGCGGACGAGTGCAGACGACTGTGGATGAGGAAGCACCACGTCTGTTTTGAATTTGTACAAAATGAAGATTCATGCGGACGAGGTGCTGCGTCCCCAAATACACTATTTTGCCAACGGCTAGTTTTTAACGTTCGGATGCGGATGATCTGCAAGAGTTTAGGACATCCAGACTTAGCAGGTTTATAAATAGTTGGACTTTGAAGAAGGCTACCACCGAAGCAATATTAAGCGAAGCTCTGCTGAATTTTCGACTCGACATTGTGCACGAAATTTTATAGCAATCACATCCTCAAAAGAAATCGAGTGAGATTAATTGTTGTTGTGAGGATTGTTGCATTTGTGAGCTTGAGAATTTTCTGAGAGAAAATTGTATTCGAGAGAAAAGGGTAATGCCCTAAGAAATAGTTGTTTGTAACGATTCGATTGACACTCGCTCAAGATCAATCAAATTGTAACCCAGAACGGTTGAGGAATATAACTTCAAGGGAGAACCTTGAAGAGTGGACGTAGGCGAGCTTGGCCGAACCGCGTTAACGACTTGGTGTTGAATTCTCTAACCTTATCTCTTATTATTATTGCTATAGTGATTTCTTAATCTCATTATTGTGATAAATTTATTACCCCCCTCCCCCCTCTTAGATTAATTTCGATTCTACATCAATAACCAAAACATAACAGTGGCAGCAAAATACCTAGAAGATAATGGCGAAGTAAAGACAGTAAGAGTAACTACAACATAACTTCAAAATGAATTTAACAACAAGTTATATAGAAAGCTAGAGATAAAATAAAGGCAGTAAGAAATTTGCAAGAAGCAACAATAGGACATTATCAAGGAGCTCTACGGATTTTAAACCTACACTTATCATAAACACTACAATCATCCAAGCATCCAACCAAGTAGCTTAACAACTAGTAAAAGTAACTAAGCATTGAAAGGTAATAAGAACAAATGAAAATATATAGCAGAATCAGGCAGAAATGGTATAGTAGAGCCAACGTCAAACAACCGACAGAAGTTAAGAGTCTCAACTATCACAGTCAACACACACACATTATACTTGTGGGTAGGGCCTCCACTGGCCAAGACTAACCCATATTCCTTACCTAAGCGTTGAAGACCTTAATAGGGACTGCTGAACTCCACTCCACAGCCACACACTCACTAAACGAAGAAGAAGAAACAAAGGGGAGGAAGGAGAGAAAGGGGTTGCGCTGAATGGAGAAATCTGGAGGTTAAAAGGAGGAGGGCTCACCTAGAGGTAATCATTCTGCG
>CM039483.1:20994602-21196514 GCA_022433065.1 Begonia loranthoides
AAGCAAGGGGGAGGATGACGGACAAACTAATTACTATTTTGCTTATCACAATCCCTTTTACATTTTTAATCATTCTTATTTTTCTATTTGTTTGTGTTATACATTGTTATATAGAACATTAGTTAAGAGATACTTTAGGATAAATAACAGTTTAAGTGCAATTATAAAGCTGTAACGACCCGGGTTTTCGTAAATCCTTAAAATGCGTAAAAAACCTGAATTTTTTCTTTTTAAAACAAAATGTATCAAAGTGCATCTAACCGGATCGCTACTCACTCTTTCTTTAAAATCGTTGGAAAACCAATTACAAAATGTGGAAGTGTAAATAATGGAATGAAACTATTTGTTTAAAATCTTGTGGAAGCGTAAAGAAATAAACCTTTGTAAATCATGGCGGAAGCATACATAAATCATTCACGAAGGAAATACTAAACAATTTAAAGACAACGTCTAACAAATAAAATTTGGCAATTAAGTATCATTGATTACACTCATTTACTCATCTTTCTCTTTGCCTGGCCAGCCCCAAGTCTTGTGCGTGCGAAATCATCCATCCCTGTTTCATTATGTGTTTATCGCCTACTTATTATCTATTCGTCATTTGTACCTACACCACAAGTAAGAACATGAGCTTTCGCCCAGTAAGGAAATGGGGAATACAAATACTTATGACTTTCTTTAGTTTGTCTTGGAATGGGGGCCACCCAGACCAATCTTTTCTTACGTATTTTTCGTTTGTTACTCGTGTATCGAGCAAGAGATTGGAAGAATCCGTGGCGAGAGAGTAGATCTTTGTCGGCTTTAGTTACCTAGGGTAGACAATCTCGCAGTCCCGACAAGGGAAAGGTAACGTCATTTTTAATTCCTGTCTATCTAACTAATCCGTACTTACCCCCCTCCCCCCCCCCCCCCCAACTCCCAACTCACTTCGTTCTTCTTTATTTTCTTTTGTCTTTTTCCTTAGTCAAGGTGTACGGGTATCATCCCAAGGTGGTACCCCCTAATTGTTTCTATTATCGTGAGTGTATGCAGACTCTCTTTCTTTGCTAAGCACATGTAACACAAACAAGGATATCATGAACAAAACTAGAGGAGACTACCATGAGCACATGTAACACATACATAGAGATATCATGGAACAATGATAAAGGAGACCACAATAAAATAATGTAACACAATGCTCAATTTAAAGACTTCTTAGAAACAATAGGATATTAAAACATGATTCATTATCGATCGAGGTTAAAGAGGCTAACGAGCCATCAATAAATCGTGTTATTAAACGAGACTATGCCATTAAACGAGGTCATACTACTAGATGAAATTGCACTTCTAACGAAATCATGGTATTAAGCGAAACTATGCTAGCAAACAGAATCATGCTAATGAACGAAGTGAACGAAATCATGTTAATAACGAAATCATGCTATTAAACAAGATTGGGCAGCATACGAGCATTAAATTTTAGCAATGAAATAAATAGCGGAAATATGCTTCTTAAAGAGAAGGTAAACAATAGTAACAATCTCGAGGATAAATGGCGAATAGTATGCCTAAATTCCAAATAAACAACAATATTCCTAGTGGCGAGGTGGAGTAATGGGCATGCTTCTAGGGCGGTAATATGACGGGGAATATTATCGAGTGAAACAGTGTACATAACAACGAAAATAAAACAACGAATCATGCTCCTTAAAGAGGGAGTAAACAGCAGAAAATCACAAGGCAAACATATATTTTATCAATCCTATACAGCAGCGAATAATAAATAGTGATACATGCTTCTTAGATGATGATAAATAGCGGAAGGTAAATACTAATCATGCTTTTAAATCGACTACCATAGCAGCGAAATATCGAAGGTAAAACAACAGAACATGCTTATAAATTTACTGATGTTCAGCAAGAGACAATGATGAAACGAACATACTTTTAATCATCTAAAATAGCAGCAAGTATAAATCAAAACGACGAACATGCTTCCCAATCGACTAATATACAACAGAAAAATAATGAGGGAACGTGCAGCAAAATGTGCATCTCAACTAGTGATGTTCGACTATTTACGACTAGGGGTCATATTTTAGATGGCTAAACACAGCAGAAATTAATAACGAAGCGCAACAGTAACTCATACTTGCGAATCATGCTTCCTTACAGTTTTATCAGCAGTAAACAATCATGAAACAGAACAACAAAGTATGCGCCTAAATCAATAGTAACCTACGTCACTCCAATGATGAAATCGACCATCGGAACATGTTTCAACTGATAAATTTACAGCAGAATTACGTGCTTTACAAGAGAACAATAACAGCGATCTAATTAATGTGTGCAAGTTAATACTAACATTGGAAATAAGACAACAGCATCGTAATAATACGACAGCAGACTATATTTGTATTCCAATTGTTATTAGTTAGCTTTCCGCAGTTTAGCATGAGGTAAAGTCGTGAGTTAAGGTCATATAGTAGCAACAACGAAATTTAAGTAGAGGATTTTCTTACTATCAAGTTCAATCAAGTGTATGTAAGAGAAGGCAGAAAATGAACCTACGCATAATATATATATATATATATATAAACGTTGAACTCCTTAACATTTACCATGACTTTCTTAACTCATCTTTTACTATACAAGGAGACTTGTATTTTTTTTTGTTGAACATCCAGATAATATACAATGGCAACATTGTAACAACCGAACAACTTCAGCAAGCAAACTACAACACGTAATAATGCGGACATCAATGTAATGTAACAACAAAACAAGTAAGTAAACCACAACAAAATAAAACCGAAACATATAGGATAGAACAACACAGAGTGAAACATTCAATACACAAAAAATATGCTAACTTTTTCAACTTATCCCTACTTAGCAATCATCCGTCCATACTTCACAACTTCCCTTGATATCATCATCTAGTCCCATTGTTGAGCAAGTATGAAAACTATAACTACAGAGAAGCTAAGAGCATGGTACTATGAAAATATGACTACAGAAAGATTAAAGGCATAACACTAACTAGAGAAGGAAGCTACAGCAACAAGCATAACAAAATACAGCAGAGCAAACATGGAACCAACCAAATCAATACACACATTATACTTGTGGGTAGGGCTTCCTCAAGCCAACGACTACCCATTTCCTTACCCTTGAAGACTCTCCTTCCTTAGACAGTAGCTCTTTCGTATCCACACCCACGCAGGAAATGCCTCTCCCTAGAAGAATACCCAGCCTCCCTAGAAGTTAAAGAAGGGGGAAATGAAATAGAGGTTTACCTAGGGGCCAATCGTACTTGGAGGCAGGAGGAGCAGGGGACAAATCCCTATTGGTCAGCCATTGACGTGCGATTTTGTGTCGAGAAGCTGCATTCGTATTGGTTAGCATTGTTTTCATTCTGTTTTTGTTTTATTTTATCGCTGATCTGCTGCGATTCGGATTGGTGCGGATGCCAACCTTCGCATCCGCATCGTCTGCAAGATCAGATTTTTGGAGGGTAAAGCCAGCTTTCGGACGAAATTTGGTGTCCCCACCTTTGTCGTATCGTCCGCAGTCAGGGTTTAGACACCATTTGGCATCCGCATGTGTCGTCCGCATCATCCGAAAGTGTCCATAAAATGGACAGATTCGATGCGGACGCATCCTGTATTCATCCGCATCGTTCGCATGTGTCGTCTGCATACATTTTAAATTGAACAGATTCAATTCGGATGAGCGCTGCTTGCTAATCATATATTCTGAGTCCCTTGTTTTCGAAAGGTAATTTTAATGAATGGTAAGTGATTAGATTCGTTTGGTTGAGGAAGGCTTGTTGGCCGATAATCTGTCTCTGGAATTTCTCTGTTCGGATCATCAGATTGGATACGAAATTGAACGATTTGCTGTTATCCTTTTGAGCCAATTTTTGGCAGTTTATTCTATAATTAGTCCAGATATTCCCCTCCAAATTTGGCATTATTTGGACGTATGCAAATGGAGTTCTTTCCTTTTTAATTTCGGAGGTCAAATCTGTGTGGGTGAAACCCTAATTTCGGAGCTGTTTTGTTTCTGCCATAATTTGTGTTTTCGAGTGATTTTTGAGCTGGAATTTTGATATGATGTTTATGAACGTGTTGTTATGGTGACCTCCAAAATGCAGTTGTTCACGTCTGGATTAGGAGTTATTTCTGTTTGAAGTTTTCTGGTCAGATTATTACAGATTACTGCAGTCGATTTTCATCAAGTGCTCTTTGTGATTTTTGGAGCACATCATTTGGTATCAGAGCCTTACTCACGTTTTTACTGTATTATTTTGATAGTGGTTTATCATGAGTACTAGGGGTGGAGCTCATTATCATAATACCAGGGAGCCCAGGAACAATACAAGTGCGCCTCCCGAGGAAGTACATGAACAAGCCGAGCCTAGTATGCGAGAAATGTTTGAAATGATCCTTAAGCTTCAACATAAGATAGAAGCTTCTGACAATGATCAGGAGATTTGTATACATATTGATTAGGAGATTTGTATACACATTGATTGGGCTCTTAGATTGATATGTGATCTTTTCACCTGTTTATTGAGTCATTGACAAGAGTGTTTGTCCTCTGACATGTTTTAGGTTCAGACGAGTTTGTAGACTTTGGGCCGATACCTAAGGTAACTGTACCTTCGTATACGACAAAGGACCGCCAACGAGGTAGGGGTTTTATACCTAGTTGCTTTGCATATCCCATACCATCTATCTTTTAAAAAAAAAAACTAATATTTTGTGGTTTACCACATATGAATAAAAACCGACGGGGACTGTTCGACAACACATCTGATTTTATTATATCTATGTACGTGAGATTTATATGTTTAAATTCTGTGCATAGCTTTGATGGTACGTGATATCTGTTTTGGGGTGATGAATCCTCTTGGCACTCTGGAACGACCATGGCATCAAAGTATCATGAGGCATCCCCAGTACGTCTCATGCTATGAAGAGACGAATACTTGTACGCAATATCTGATAAATATTAGATTGGGAAGGTGATGACGCTTTCTTGGGTTCGACTCCCTAAACCTGGCCAGTGTGTACTTTTATTCAAGTTGTCGGCGCTGAGCTATGCTCGTCGGCAAACTTGAGATTGAGTTATCAGCGCTGAGCTTTGGCTCGTTGGTAAACTCAAAGAGGTGATTCGAGTTGTGTCGGCGCTGAGCTTTGGCTCGTCGGCAGGACTAGGGTTTATCTCAATACGAGTTTATTAGCGCTGAGCTATGCTCGTTAGCAAACTTGAGAGTTTATAAACTGATATGTTACCAGAACTGATCACAGTTTTCATACCAAATTTTCTATATGAGATTATAAAATGATATGATACCAGAACTGATCACAGCTCTGATACCAAATTTTCTATATGAGATTATAAAATGATATGATACCAGAATTGATCACAGCTCTGATACAAAATTTACTATAAGGGATTCTAAGCGAAATATAAACTGATATGATACCAGAACTGATTACACCTCTAATACTAATTTCTATAAGGAGTATAAATGATATGATCACAGATAATTGTTGTTGTAATAATTGTTTAAATTGATTTAAAAATCGTTCGAAGGCTAGAAATTCCTATCTAGTATATTCTTGTGATTTTGGTGTAGGATCTATATCATCAAGTAATCATTTTTCTAATTCTTCAAGATAGTCTTTTAAATAATCATTAATATAATTAATAAAATCTTGTATTTCTTTTTTATCAAGCCAATTTATGTATTCAAAATGTTTTATAATTATTTTGAATGACATATCTATAATTTTATTTAGAGATATTTGATAAAGTTAACTAAATTTTCTCTTTTTATCATGAGTTTTACATTTATTATATATATCGTTTGAATTCATATAATGAGTAATATGTTTTTCTAAAATTAATTTAAATTGATATAATATTTGTTCTAGAGCTGATAATTCTAATCGTGTATGTTCAATCATTTCTGTAGGTAGATCTGTTTCTGTTATTTCTTTTATTCTATTTTCTATTTCTTGAGGAAATTGTTCTAAGTATTTGTCTAAATAAGTTTTCATTCCATTTACGTCATTGATATCATAAAAATTGATAAAATGTAGTTTTTCAATAACTTTTGCATAATTTCTTATCATATTTGAATTGATTAAAAACTCTTTTTATGACAATTGTGGTTAGTAATATAATTTAAGTATGATTGTTTTTCGTGAATTTCAGACATCAATTTAATTAAAGAAAAAGAGAATGCTTAGAATATTAAAGTTATGTTTTTCAGTTAAATTTAAATCTGATTTTCTAATTTGTTTATTAATATTATGATTAGAAATAATTCCATCGAACATATATCCTGTATTTTCTTGTTCTTCATAAGATTCAAACATTGAATTGATTAAAGATGAAGAAGAAACTAAATTATCGGACATTAATAAATATTACCTGATTGATAATACCTGATAAACTGGCGATTGTAGAGATATTAGACATAGATAGAAGCTTTCGATCCCTCCAGAGTATTACCTCAAGGATCTTAACATTCAGCTGAAGCTGAATGGAGAGGAAACGCAGGCGAGACTTACACCAACTGCTCTGTTGCTTTCAACTCTGAGTATTCCCAACTGAGAATACCCTTATATATAGGAAGGGGTCAAGCTCCCTACAGACCCTTAGGGGTAACATCCCCGACAGACTCTTACATTTACATTGACATAAGGAAAAAAGAATATATTCCCTGATAAGGAATATATTCGTTACAATCCTTACATAAAGAAAAATAAAAGCTAAAGCTAAAAAGAAAAAATAAAGCTAAGGGAATATATTCCCTGACACACACTAATGTACAAAAATAAAAAGAAAAAGTCAAGTGATTCCCGACAGTGGGAATCACCTGTACAATAATTACATTACATTATTGAAAAAGATGATAGAAACGAATATATTCCTTAATAGTGTGTAAGGAATATATCTTCTGATTGTAGACATCTTGTCTTCATTCTTCTGCGAAGAGATTGTAAACTTCTAGGTGATCATAATTACATAAAACTTTTGATTCTTTGTTCTTCTTTTCTTTATTTTGATTCTGTCTCCATTTATGTCTTTCACAAGATAATAGATAGTCATTATATTTGATGTCCAGTTCGAATGCTGCTTGACTTCTGATAATTTGTCTGACGGCATTAGAAATGGTTCCTCTGCTATGCCATTTATTTTGTCTGATGGCTATGGTAATAAGACAGTCGGTGTATACACTTGGATTTGTATGGAGAATAAGATTAATATCGCTGAGATCAAATGCTGATATTCCGATTTGTTTGACTTGATTTTGAGCTTTTATACTGAGATAGATTTTCGGTCCTAAATGCTGATAAACAAGATCATATTTTTTCTTGATGTAAAGATATTCACAAAAATACCTTTGTTGTTCTTCACGTGGAGCTAGAGAGTAGTCGATGAGATCGTTGGGATCTGATAATAAATTGATTATTTCTTCATCACTGATATAAACTGCGACACTAGAGATTCTTGAAGTAGGAACATAAATTTTCATCTCCTGAGATTGCTTTTCCAAAAATGATTGATAATTTGATGATGAACTTGTGAAAATGATGTCAATTTATAGGAAAATGAAAAGTGACTAGGTAAGTGGTCCAATAATTGGGTTTAAATTGAAGTCTAAAGGTAGAGAATCACTTTTCATCTTTAGGTGTTTTGAAAACGAGAAATTGGTAAGGTAAATTTAAAATAGGATAATAGGAAGGTTATCACTTCCATTTTAAAAACGATGATTTGAAATAAAGGTATGAGTGATTGGTCAAATCCATCACTCTAAGGGTAAAATAGGTAAGCTAAGTGAGTAGTCCAGGACATACGTCACTTCATATGATTGTAAGAGGAAGTGTGAGCACAAGCGCTAATAGCTTATACGAACCAAAGTTCGATGAATGTAAGATTCATTGAGCAAAAGCTCTGTTTAGATATTTTGAACCGAAGTTCGTGAGCAAAGGCTCTGATTAGATATTGTGAACCGAAGTTCGTGAGCGAAAGCTCTGATTAGATATTGTGAACCGAAGTTCATGAGCAAAAGCTCTGATTAGATATGTTGAACCGAAGTTCCGAGCGAAGGCTCTGATTAGATACTTTTGAGTATAAAACTCGAGTAAAGTATTCATACCTGTTGAAGATATTAACTCTGAATATGCTTCCATTCTCTTGTAAGAGTATCTGCGAAACTGTTTTTTTCAGATTTGATATATTTAATATAAGGTTGATATTGATGCAGTTGAAGCTGCCATCTGATTAATCTGCCTTTTCGATAATCTTCTTGTAATTTATATCTCTAGAAACCTGTTACATACTTAGAATCTGTTCTTAGTTCAAATCTAGTTCCAAGTAAATCGATTTTCCATTTTTTTACAATTTTAAGACATGCATAGGTTTCTAGTTCTTGAATGGGATAATTTTGTTCCGTTTTAGAAAATGTTCCAAAAATATATCGGCATAATTTTGTTGGAAGTTTTTCTGTTTTATTCGTTAAATCGCTTTCAACATAATTTCCTTTAATGAAATTTCCTAAAGAGTCTAAATTAAGAATATTTTTTCCATTGATTATAGCAAGCATACATCTTGCCCACGTATCTTGGGAAGCATCTGTTTCGATGATAAGAAAATCTTGTATATTTGGATTATATAATACTGGGAATATTTGACATTGTTGTTTAATGGTTTTCATTAATTCTGTATCTTGATGTGTCCATGACCATGGTATTTTTTTTGATAATTTCTTTTGTAAAATCTTTCGTTCTTTAGCTAATGCTTTAAGAAATCCTTGATCAGATATATAATTAAGGCATCCTAAAAACCTTTGTATTCGTTTTCGGCTTGTAATTGATCTGGAAATTTATGTAGTCCTTCTTTAATATTTGATGTGAGTTGAAGTTCTCTGTTACGATTGATTTTTAATCCTAGATATTCAACTTCTGTTTGTAATAATTTTGATTTTTTCTGAGAAATAATTAATCCTTTTTCTTTGCATCTATTTAAAACTTTTAAGGCGGCATTAATATGATCTTCTTTGTTTCCTGATGTAAAAATAATAATATCGTCAATGTATGCTAGGTAAATATTGTCTAATCCTTCTAAATTTTGATCCATAAATCTTTGATATATTGAGGGTGCTTGTTTTAATCCGAAAGGTAAAACATTCCATTCAAATTGTTTTTGAGGTGGACAACTAAAAGCTGTTAATGGTTTAGTATTTTCATGCAATCGTAACTGCCAATATCCTGATTTAGCGTCTAATGTACTGAAATAAGTATTTCCTTTAAGTTTTTCTAAAATGTAATCTTTTCTTGGTAATTTATAACTATCTCCAATAGTAGCATCATTCATTTTTTTATAATTTATTACCATTCTTCGTTTCCTCTTTTAATTTCATTTTTATTTTCGACATAGAAAGCGGGGGCACTATGGGGACTATGGCTTTCTCTGATAATACCTAGATTTAAGAGTTGTTGACATTCTTGTTTAAATTCTTTAACATCTCAGATACTATAAGGAATTCTATTAGAAACATTAATTTCATCAAGTGGATGTTTAAGTTGAATAATAATTTCTTCTGTAGTTGTGTTTTTTAATTAATCTAATGGATTTTCACTACATACAGTTTGAAGTGTATTTTCAAGAATTTGTTGAGATGTATATAAAAAGTGAATAGTATTTAGTGTTTCATGTGCTATAAGTTTAACAATTTCAGTTTGAGAACTAATTGGTGTTGTTATTTGGAGAAGTCCCTTCCTCCCCAGAAAAGCGAGAGAAATGTTATGAAGTCGCTGAATAAAAGGTTGATATAATTTTAAGAAATTATTAACGAGAATAAGATCAACTCCAGAATCATGAAGATAAAGAGTTTTAGTAATAAAAGGATATCCTTGAATAAAGATGGGAATATAATGACCGACGTACCATATTAGATGGACTGATTTATCTGCTACAATGATTTTAAGAGGTTTGTCTAGTTTAGTCCATGATTCAAGTATATGTCATTTTGCGAAACATAAAGTAGAGCCAGTATCAATATAGGCAAAATAAGATTTATTATGAATAATTGTTTTAATAAAAGTAGCATTAGGATTTTTTAAAGTTAATCGTTTACTTAAAGCTAATGGTTGAGGTGTGAGATTCATAGTTATATTTATCCTAAATATCTTCGTATATAGGAATCAAGAGTTATTATCATAATTTGAGTATTATTGATTTTTTTTTAATTCAGAAATGTTTTGTTCAATTTTTTCTAATCTGTTATATATTCGTTTGTGTTAATCACATTATGTTGTATTTCTTGTAAATCTTCTGTATTATGATGGATCATAAGATATGATAAAATTTCCATAACATTGTTTAAAAGGGATTGAATTTTAGAATTATCAGATGTTTCTAAGGATGAATTAGAGGTTCCGATTGAATACTGAGTTCCTGTAGAAAGATTTTTTGGTAAGATAATAATTTTTTCTTGGAATGGAATTACAGGAAGATTACTAAATTCAGAAGTTAGATTTTTAATATGTAGATTATGAATTTGTAATTTTGTTATTTCATCTATATTATTCATTATTAATGTTATGCATATATTGTTCTAATGAAGTAGGTGGATAGACATTAAATGTTCTATTTGTGAATTCGGCTTTTTTAAGTAAACATTTAATAATATGGTAAACTAAAAAACAAAGTAATAATAGAATTAATATAGATACGATTATTACAATAATGGAATAATATATCATAATATTATATGAAAAGAACTATTATGATAATAGTAAATTCATAAATGATTTTTGGAAGTTGATGAGAAATCAAAGTTTTGATTATATTGTATTTGAAATTGTACTTTTATGATTAAAAGTAATAATTACTATTTGTAATTGATTGAAAGTTAACTATTGATGAATATGATGTGTAAAGACTTTTACGTATTGAAATGTCATAAATTGTAATAATTAATGTGAGTAGAATTTAATTATTTATTAAGTGAGGTAGACATTATTTAGCATGTGTGTGATAGCAATAGAGAGTGTTGATGTAAATTGAATTTGAATAATTGTTTAATTAAAATTTCTGAGTGATTTTCGAAATGTTTCTACACACTCTCCCCCCTGAGAAAGAAACCAGGCTCTGATACCAAATTTACTCCAATGCCCTCACTAACCGTCCGTAGATATGGCGTGTCGGAATCAGGGAGTTCCCCCGAGACTCGAAGCGGGTGACACTTTAAAATTCACCTATCAGTTTGCCACCATCTGGCCCATAAACAGATGGCGTCCCCTACGGAGAGTCACGCTACGTGTCCGGTCACGTGCGAGAGGATCGGGGCTCTTTGCTTAAAGCTTATGGCTCTGATACCAAATTTACTAAGAGGAATTCTAAGCGGAATATATACCAAATTTACTATAGCGAGGAATTCTAAGCGGAATATATACCAAATTTACTATAGCGGATTATAAAATGATATGACTCAAATAATGATACCAAATTTACTATATGAGATTATAAAATGATATGATACCAGAACTGATCACGGCTTTGATACCAAATTTACTATAAGGACGATAAACTGATATGATACCAGAACTAATTACAGCTCTGATACCAATTTTCTAAGAGGAATATTTAAATTCTTGTATTAATATTATTTCTAAGATCATCTAATAAAATTAAATGATTATATCTAGCAGTTGCTAAGGATTCTGGATATTCAGATAATTGTTGTTGTAATAATTGTTTAAATCGATTTAAAAATCGTTCAAAAGCTAGAAATTCTTGTCTAATGTATTCTTGTGATTCTGGTCTAGAATCTAGATCATAACGAAATCGTTTTTCTAATTCTTCAGGATAGTCTTTTAAATAATCATTAATATAATTAATAAAATCTTGTATTTATTTTTTATCAATCCAATTCATATATTCAAAATGTTATATAATTGTATCGAATGACATATTTATAGTTTTATTTCGAGATAGTTGATAAAATTATTTGTTGGATTTATCTTTTGAATCCATATAATTTGTAATATGTTTTTCTAAAATTAATTTAAATTGATATAATATTTGTTCTAGAGCTGATAATTCTAATCGTGTATACTCAATTATTTCTGTAGGTAGATCTGTTTCTGTTACTTCTTTTATTCTATTTTCTATTTCTTGAGGAAATTGTTTTAAGTATTTGTCTAAATAAATCTTCATTCCATTTACGTCATTGATATCATAGAAATTGATAAAATGTAGTTTTTCAAGAACTTTTGCATAATTTCTTATCATATTTGAATTGATTACAAATTTTTCTTATAACAATTGTAATTAACGATATAATTTAAGTATGATTGTTTTTCATGAATTTCAGACATCAAATTAATTAAAGAAGAAGAAGATACTAAAATATCAGACATTAATAAATGTTACTTGATTGATAATACCTGATAAACTGGCGATTGTAGAGATATTAGACAGAGATAGAAGCTTTCGATCCCTCCAGAGTATTACCTCAAGGACCGTCGATCCCTCCAGAGTATTACCTCAAGGATCTTAACATTCAGCACGAAGCTGAATGGAGAGAAAACGCAGGCGAGACTTACACCAACTGCTCTGTTGCTTTCAACTCTGAGTATTCCCAACTGAAAATACCCTTATATATAGGAAGGGGTCAAGCTCCCTACAAACCCTTAGGGGTAACATCCCCAACAGACTCTTACATTTACATTGACATAAAGAAAAAAGAATATATTCCCTGACAAGGAATATATTCGTTACAATCCTGACATAAAGAAAAATAAAGGCTAAAGCTAAAAAGAAAAGCTAAAGCTAAGGGAATATATTCCCTGACACACGCTAATGTACAAAGATAAAAAGAAAAAGTCAAGTGATTCCCGACAGTGGGAATCACCCGTACAATAATTACATTACATTATTGAGAAAGATGATAGAAACGAATATATTCCTTAATAGTGTATTAGGAATATATCTTCTGGATTGTAGATATCCTTCTGTTGAGAGATTATTCTGGTCTGATTGTAGACATCTTGTCGTCATTCTTCCTCGAAGAGATTGTAAACTTCTGGATTATCATAGTTGCATAGAACGTTTGATTCTTTGATCTTTTTTTCTTCAATTTGATTTTGTCTCCATTTATGTCTTTCACAAGATAATAGATAGTCATTATATTTGATGTCGAGTTCGAATGCTGCTTGACTTCTGATAATTTTTCTGACGGCATTAGAAATGATTCATCTGCTATGCCATTTATTTTGTCTTATGGCTATGGTAATAAGACAATCGGTGTATACACTTGGATTTGTATAGAGAATAGGATGAATATCACTAAGATCAAATGCTGATATTCTGATTTGTTTAACTTGACTTTGAGCTCTTGGACTGAGATAGATTTCCGGTCCAAAATACTGATAAACAATATCATATTTCTTCTTGACATAAAGATATTCCCAGAAATACTGTTGTTGTTCTTCGCTTGGAGCTAGGGAGTAGTCGATGAGATACTTGGGATCTGATAATAAAATGATTATTTCTTCATCATTGATATAAATCGCGACACTAGATATTCTTGAAGTATGAACATAAATCTTCATCTCCTGATATTTCTTTTCCAAAAGTGATAGATATTTGATGATGAGCTTAAAAATAATGTCAATTTATAGGAGAATAGAAAGTGATTGAATAATAGGTATCAAGATTAAAATGATCATAATTAGGTCTTAGGCTAGGCTTTGATAAGTCTAGGAAACCACTTTCTACTTTTTTGGTGTATAAGAAAGAAATGAGTTCTTGTAATAGGTTTTTATGAAAAAGATAATAGGTAGGTTGTCACTTCCGTTTTGAATAAGTTTATTTGAAATAAAGGTATGAGTGATTGGTCGAATCCATCACTCTAAAGGTGAAATAGGTAGATAAGTGAGTAGTCCAGGACATACATCACTTTATATAATTGTAATAGGAAGTGTGAGCACAAGCTCTTAATAAGATATTCGAATCAAAGTTCGATGAATGTAAGATTCATTAAGCAAAAGCTCTGTTTAGATATTTTGAACCGAAGTTCGTGAGCAAAGACTCTGATTAGATATTGTGAATCGAAGTTCGTGAGCAAAAGCTCTGATTAGATATTGTGAACCGAAGTTCGTGAGCAAAAGCTCTGATTAGATATGTTGAACCGAAGTTCCGAGCGAAGGCTCTGATTAGATACTTTTGAGTATAAAACTCGAGTAAAGTATTCATACCTGATTGAAGATATTAAATCTGAATATGCTTCCATTCTCTTGTAAAAGTATATGTAAAACTGATTGCTGATAATAACCAATATTCTAATACTGATTAGTAATTAGAATGATAGATGTAATCTTCTTTGTTTCCTGATAATTTATAAAATGGTTGATGATAAAATGATAATTATTTACTCATTCTCCCCTCCTCGACAGAGAGGAAAAAAAGGTTTAAAATGATGAATTACTACTACTGGTAGAAGTAGTAGAAGAGTCAGATGTATAAGCATAAATATCAACATCAGAACATATATCAGAATCTTCAATAGGAGTATATCCAATATGATAAGCTAATTTCAAGACTTGAGTATTTTTATTTTGATCAAATCGTTTAGGACATGTATTGGCATAATGTCCTGGTTGATGACAAAGCTAGCATGTACATTGAGATTTGTTAGTTGGACAAAATTTATCAGGTTGATATTGTTTAGTTTGACGATATTGTTTTTTATTTTTAAAATATTTCCTAGGATTTTTTTGTTTGGATTTTATATATTTTTTATAAAATATCTTTTTCCATTTTTTCTTATCTTTGTTATTACATCCGTATTTTCCTATTATATTAGGTAATTTTTCGCAACATAATTTAATTTTGGCTTGTTTTTTCGCTTTTTCTGCAGCACATGATTGCTGCATCCATACTCGTAATAATGTTATTCGAGCTCCTAAAGTATTAGGTAAGACTTCTTTTTCTACTTCTTTACGATAACTTTCTTCAAGTATTAAATGCATGTCTGATGGTAGTTTTTTAAAGAATAATTCTTTTGCTATATTCTTATATCTATCGTCAAGTTCATAATATTTGATTTTAAATTCACAAATAAAATTTTCTAAATAGCATAAATCACAAATTTGTAAATTAGTTAATTGCCAAAAAACATTATTGATATATGCAGATGTTCTTTGATTTTCATTTTCTTTCGAATATCTTCCAATAAATTTTTGAGTTAAAGAATTAATTATATTTTTGAATGTAGATATTGCATTTGTGTCTAACATTGCAATTTTTTTGTTATTTGGTAGAGTTGTTAAATAATTATATGCAATTTCAGTTGTTTGATGTGTTATATAATTAAATAAATCTTCTGGTGATAGATCTTGAATTTCTTGATTTAATTGTATAAATATGTGAATTCTATTTTTCCAATCTTCTAATATTTTGTATTCATTATTGACACAATCTAAGTTTAATATATATGATCCTAAGGAAGGTTCTATTTTTTGAATATATTTGTTAGGAATTTTAGTCCATTTATTTTTATAGTAATATCCTTGTTTATTCATATAATTGTTAAATTCTTCATCTTGAGTTTCTTCATACGTTCATTTCTTATAATTTTGATTTCTATTACTAGATTCTGCAATTTCTTGCTTGACTGGATAATGAGGATTATAAGGATTTTCATATGGATTTTCATCAAAGTCAGATTCAAAATCGAATACTATTTCATTCGTTTCTGCTTTTCTATTCATTAAAAGATATTCATCTTCTTTAGGTATATCTAATTCGAAAAATAAATTAGTTAATTTTTCTATTTGTTCTTCGAGATTTTCCATTATATATTTGGAGGTGGTTTAATAGTCAATGGTCGTTTTATTTAGAAATATTAAGATTTTCTAAATCTTCAAGGGTTATATATCTTTTTTTATCTTGATTTAATATGATTTGTTGCAGACTATCAATAATTTCAATAATGTCTTTTCCATTTGTTGATTTTGTTTTTCAGGATTTTTTATAAATTGATCAATACATTGGAAAATAATAGTTTTTGCTTCTGTAAGTTCTGTATATGTTTCTTGGTAATTTTTATGATATCAATGACGTAAATGGAATGAAAACTTATTTAGACAAATACTTAGAACAATTTCCTCAAGAAATAGAAAATAGAATAAAAGAAATAACAGAAACAGATCTACCTACAGAAATGATTGAGCATACACGATTAGAATTATCAGCTCTAGAACAAATATTATATCAATTTAAGTTAATTTTAGAAAAACATATTACTCATTATATGGATTCAAAAGATAAATCCAACAAATGTAAAAATTATGCTAAAAAGAGAAAATTTAGTTAACTTTATCAAATATCTCTAAATAAAATTATAGATATGTCATTCGAAACAATTATAGAACACTTCGAATATATAAATTGGCTTGATAAAAAAGAAATACAAGATTTTATTAATTATATGAATGATTATCTAAAAGACTATCATAAAGAATTAGAAAAACGATTACTTGATAATATAGATCCTACACCAGAATCACAAGAATACACTAGACAGGAATTTCTAGCTTCTGAATGATTTTTAAATAGCCTTAAACAAATATTACAACAACAATTATCTGAATGTCCAGAATTCCTAACAACTGCTAGATTTAATCATTTAATTCTATTAGATGATCATAGAAATAATATTAATATAAGAAATTATAATTAGTGTGTATAATCATATTATTGTATAATCCGCTATAGAAAATTTGGTATCAGAGCTGTGATCAGTTCTAGTATCATATCATTGTATAATCTCATATAGAAAATTTGGTATCAAAGCCGTGATAAGTTCTGGTATCATATCAGTTTATATTCCGCTTAGAATCCCTTATAGAAAATTTGGTATCATCGGCAGGACTAGGGTTTATCTCAATACGAGTTGTCGGTGCTGAGCTTTGGCTCATCGGCAAACTCGGGACGTGATTTGAGTTGTGTCGGTGCTGAGCTTTGGCTCGTCGGCAGGACTTGGGTGACGATACGGGTTGAGTCGGCGCTGAGCTTCGCTCGTCGACAAAACCCGGGGTGACGTGCCAGGTCTACGGACCGTCGTTTCTTTTCTCTGTACGATTGACCGGAGGAGTCCATAAGCGACCTCCCTTTTTACTGGGGATGATTTTTAGTGTGAAACCGATGAGAGAAATTTTGAGTATAGCTGTCTATGTATGCAATGGTGTTTTCTATGATATCTCGTCGGAGCCCTTCGAGGCTGGTTTTCCTTAAAAAGGATGTAAGTGAATTTGAAAATGTTTTGATAAAAATGCATAGCCCCTAAAACGAATAAGAGTTTTGACAAAGAAAAGGAAAAACAAGTTTTCTCACGTGCTTGGCAGTGAGTATAAGTTTCCTACTGAGCTAGTCACTCATCCCTTCGACTATATTTTTCCCAGGTAGAGATAGGAATACTTAAAGCGTGGACACATTAGACTTGTGGAGTTCTAACTTTGGTCTGCAGCAAACTTGTATCGTTTCCTTAAGCTTAATTATATTTTCCGCTGGTAAGAACAAATGGTTTCTGTAATATTTTATGGTTTAGGATTCTAGATGTATGGACATGGATGCACAGTTTGTTTGGACAATTAAGTTTATTATTCCGCACTTATTATTAATTTAACTTTTGCAATTACTACTTGGACCGTGACCCATCACTTATGGGTTGCAGCTGGATAATTTTTACAAGTCTTCTGCTAATTTCAACTAGCCTTGGGTTGGGCGATCGGGTCTTCTACGAAGATCGGGTCGTGTGGCTCGGCTTTTCTGTCCGGGCCCCCTCCGGGTCATGACAGAAATTTTTGGTATCAGAGCTCAAGATTCCACGATTTCCAAATAGTGATTGCTTGAGGAAATTTTTGAAGGGAAAAATTTGGACGAAGTTTACTGTGCATAGGAAGTTGCTAATCAAGTGTATTTCTCTTCTCAAATTTTTGAGAATGTCACCGAAAAGGACATTTCGTCGCCTACTGCAAGAAAATGGTTCCAAACCCATTGTTGCAATAATGGAGGCTTTGCAGAACCTAACTAGTAACAATTTTGCATAGGAACCAAGTATGATGAGGATGACGTGTTTCTAGGAGTTTGTTAAGATGAATTCTGTAATACCCCCAATTTCCCATATTGAACGTAAGTAAGGATAATTGGAAAATTGATTGAGTGTAATTTGAGTGTTTGGATAGTCATTGAGGATAAAGTATTAATTGATGGAGAAAGTGACTGAAGTGTGCTCGGACAGTATGTGAGCACGTAAAAAGCAAGGTGAAGTTGTAATGTATGCCTTTTGTCGGTAATAGATGTAATGAGTATGAAAATGTAATGTAGTTAACTAATACTGTGTCGGATGATCGTATCTGATGTGAATGATTATAATTCTTTAATAAAAATTTATTGATGGATGTAATAAATGATAGATTATACTGGAACTGGTTGGGATTTGATGCAGGACGTATGATTGTAGCTTTTGGGGGAGTAAATAAACAGGGGAGACTCTGTCCAAATTTTTATAAATGAGAGAAAGAAGAGTGGTTAAAAGCAATTTCGGGCTCGTGTTTGAGAATGGGGCAAATCCAATGAGAGTGGAGAATTAACTCTAGAAAATAGAGAAGAATTTTGAGGCACTCCAAATTCTGGAAATGTTTCAAGTGGGGATTGCTAGTCATTACTTAGAAAAGTTGGCATCTAGTTGGTGGAACGCCGTGAGATCTAGTTACGATGTCTAGTTGATGGATTGGAAAGATTTTTTTCGAGGTATTTATGGTGTAGTATAATAGGCATAGGCATTATGAGTCTATGGCCAAAGCCTTTCATGAGTTGACCTAGGGTCAGCGGTAAGTGGAGGAGATGGAATCTCCATTTATGCTCAGTACTCCTCTGGGTGTCCAGAGTGGAGTAGCATCTGTTTGCAAAGCAATCTATGTGGTAATCGACAACTGCAAGTTTTTTGCAAACTTGGTTATATTACTGATGAGTCAGTTTGACAGGATTTTGGGTATGGACTATCTAAGGAAGTGCCAATCGATTGTAAAGTGTTATCAGAAAAATGTTATAGTTATTGCGAATGATGGGCGGATTGTCGTCTACCGAGGTGGTCTTAGTATGGTGATAACTAACCCTATATTACTAGTTTTTCTGTGTGAGCGCAGTGGATTAGAGCAGTATGAGAGTCTCTAGTCGGTTGACGGTGATGGCGACACCTCTTGGCAGGATATGGATATCTCAATAGTAAGAAAGTTTCTAGATGTGTTTCCTGATGAGTTGCTAGAGTTGCCTCTGGATCGAGAGATTGAGTTTCGCATTGGCTTAACTCCAGGTGCTATATTAGTTTCAACTCTGGCATATAGAATGACTCCGACAGAGTTGAGTGAAATGAGGAAACAATTGGAAGGAATTGAGAGAAAGTGGATTTATCCGAGAGAGTTTGTCCCCTTGGGGTGCTCCTATGTTATTTGCAAAGAAAGCTTATAGGACTTTGAAGCTTTGTGTTGATTATCGGAGATTGAATCGAGTTACTGTGAAAAACAAATATCATTTGCCTAGGATCAAATGACTTTTTGACCAACTTGGCGGTTCACAATATTTTTCTAAGATTGATTTGAGGTCTGTGTATCATCATATGAGAATCCGTGAATAGGATGTTTCGAAAATAGCTTTTCGGACGAAATATGGTCATTTTGAGTTTCTGATTTTACCCTTTAGTTTTTCTAATAGTTTAGCAACATTTATGGATCTAATGAACTGAGTTGTCAAGTCGCACTTGGATTAGTTTTTCGTGGCTTTCATAGACGACACTCTGGTGTATTCGAGGTCTCGAAGTGAGCATAAGAAGCGTTTCAAAATTGTATTACAAACTCTAAGGAATGTAATTGTTTCGTTTGGGATTTGGCCCCTGCATTTTAGTTATTATGCATTTGATTGTCCTTACTATAGTGACTGTGAGGTTGAATACCAATAATTGAATGATTACTGTCAAACCTAGATATTAAGACATCCATGTAAGAATTGTTATTGCATATCGGTTAGTGCCTATGTCCATATGCTGTTAATTCTGTGAAATTTCTTATTGTTAGCTGGAAACTCTGTGAATACTTATTAGAGGGATTGTTGTAAGTTTGGGAATCTGTTTGATATTTATATCCTTCAAGTGGTTTATTGCCCGTATGTTTAGCTTAATGACCTAAATAATCACTTTGCTAGTAAATGAGAAATCTGAATACATGTAAATTGATGGATTTTGGAGACTTTGAAAACTTATGAGCTAGGAAGGATCATTTTCTATTTTTAGATTAGTTCAGAATTCGTAAATGCTTTGATTTCTGGATTTTGGAGACTGTTTTTAGTTTAGTAATTGGCAAACTATTGTTAGAAGTTGGAGTCTCATGAACAGGAATAAATTAAATTTTGATTTTGGTCAAGGATTGAAAATTTGTGATGAATTAGTAATTGATTCGATGCTTCATGGCAACTTAGCAATCTGTATATATATGTTGAGGATCTTGCCCATGTGATGTTGGAAGATGTCTGCCATATGTGCAAATTGTGGGTTTAGTAAATTGTTCGGACAAATTGTGTTATAATTGAATGAATACATTGTTCTGTTGAGGATTTTCATGACAACTATGTGATTCGGTATATGTGGTCAGTTACTCTTGAGGACGTGTTTTATTGTTAATGATAGGATATGATCTGTTAAAACTCAAGATATGTTGATATGTTACGTTTACCTTGAGGATTGGTAGCTTGCTTATTGGCTTAACGGTTTGGATATTCTGGTTATAGGTTCGAGATTGTGACTAAACAGTTTGGATATTCTAGTTATAGGTTTGAGATTGTGTTAACTAATTATATAATGCCGGAGGAATTGTTATATTTCTTCGACGTGTTGTTTGATAGTCTATGTTTCTTATTCTTGGACTCTGAGGATGGCTTGGTAAGCTGTTTGATAGAATATGTTCCTTTACTTGAGAGTCTCGAGGTTATGTTTACTATGATGCTGAATTAAGAGATTTATGAATAAGGATGAATCATTTCGTTTTGTTGGTGCGATTGGAAACTAACAATGTTAGAAAATTTAAGTTCCTAAATTTTGGAAACTGTTTAGGCTTAAAGGTTGGATTTTGAGTTATGGAAACTGTTTAGGCTTAACGGTTGGATTTTGAGTTAAGGAATTTTGTTGGACATAGAAGTTGTAGTTATTGTTAATTTCTCCACAGCTTCTAAGTTTGAATCGCAAAATGATTCTATTTGAAATTAGAAAATTGAAATTTGAAATGTTTGAACAAGGATGATTTGGTTTCTATTGGAAGTGGAGTTTGTGTGTAACAATAGCTATCAAACTAGCATCGGTGTCTTTCCATACAAGGCATTGTATGAGAGGTTGTGTTATTTTTCACTGTGTTGGGCCGAGGTAGGGGAGAGAGTTTCTCTTGGGCTGGAGATGATTTAGGAGACCACATATAAGATACGAATACTTCGAGATAGAATCAGGACCGTGTAAAGTAGGCAGAAGAGCTAGGCTGACTTGAAGAGGCATGAGGTTGAGTTCGATGAGGATTTGTTTTCCTTAAGGTACGCCCGAGGCGGGGTATCAGATGATTTGGGGTTAAAGGAAAGTTAGCCCCGAGATATATTGGCATATTTCAGATTGTTGAGAGGATTGGGGGGTTGAAGCCGACATGATGAGTTTTATTTTAAATTTAGGGACGAAATTTCTTTTAAGGAGGTTAAGATGTAAAACCCGAGAGTTTTCAAGATGATAAATTTTACATGAAAATTTTTCGCGTTAAAATTGGTCGTAATGTTGAAACGTTGACTTGAATTGTCGTGTAGCGACCACATGTGAAATTTTAGTCAATTAGTCAAATTGGTGAAATTAGATATTACCGAGCGATCAAATAAATTAAGAAATGAAGTTGGAAAATTAAAAGATCGTTGTCGATTTGCGTTTGGAGCAAATCAGGATTTACATCAGTGATTTAGAAATCTCTAAATGGAATAGAATGATTAAATTGGACTGATAATCATTGTTAGATGACACTTGGAATAAGTTGGAATTCAAGGTAAATAACATAATTTATATTATGAATTTAAATGAAAGATTAGGAAAAGAATAAAATAAAGGAAGGATGGGGAAGAAAGCAGATACATTGTTAAGTGAAAGAAATGTTAAAATAAGGAAAAGTAAAGTTATTAAAATAAGGGAAAAGATGTGAGAAAGGACGTCTGCATATGAAGAAGAAGAAAAGAGGATTTAAAATTTAAAACAACGGAGAGAGAAGGAAATAAAATGAATTTAAAAACTAAAAAGAAGGGAGGGCAGCAATTGGAATTGGAGAAAGAGAGAAGCAGGGCGTGGCAATGTTTAAGAGAAGAATTAGGGCTTCTCTCCATTTCATTAACAGCCGCCAGAGGAGGAAAAAAAATAGAATAACGAGGAAGGCAAGGGCAAACATCATTTTCTCCCATTTCATCTTTAGCCAACAGAGGTTCACGAGAGGGAGGCCGAGAGTGAGTTCGGCATTCCGAGCACGGGCGACGGCCGCAGCTCCGACGAGGCCGAGCTGTCTGGATGCGAATAAGCTGAACCGAGGACCTCCATTTCCTCCGATTTAGAGACTCCGGTGAGTAATGCAGAGTCGGTTATGGTTTGGTTTCAGTAAGGGATTTTCGTTTGAGTTTTCTACTCTGGATTCAGACAGTTTTGGACGAGAGAGGGAGACTAAGCAGCAGAGGAAAATCAGCTTCCTCCATTCTCCGAAGGATTTCTTGCATTTCGTCCGTCTTTTACGGTTCTGTAACCTGTTCTTGATGAGGAAAAATGTCGATGATATTACTTTGATTTTGCTTGGTTTATGAGTTCCATTTTGTTGCTGTTTTGGATAGATAATGCCCTGTTCTCTCTGTTCTGCGCTGATATGCCCGATTGTGTTCTGGTTTTAGGTTTCGATTTTCTGCCTCTGTTTCGTTTTGGGATTTTTTATGAAAGAGCCGATAGATTCATGCCCTGTTTTTGTTTGGGTTGTTTTTTTGTTGTGAAGAGAAAATGCCTCTTTTCAGTTTAGTTTTTATTGAAGGTTTCCATATTGGGTACTGCCTTGATTAAATTTATTGGGGATATATATGTTGCTGAGGACAATAATCTGGTGAATTAGGGGTCTTGGTTTTGCTTCCTTACGGATGGGTGGATATGGATAGGATAGAAATCTGTTGTTTGGGTTTATCCCTTGTTCTGATTATCGATTTGTTGGTCCTGTTGGGTGAGTTTGAATTAGTGAACGCTAAGTTGTAGTCTTGAAGCAGTGGGAAAAATGATATTCAAGATGGTCTATGATGGATAGACTCTTTGAGTGTTCTTAACTATTATTCATTTGATTATTGTTTGATGGACAATATTGAGATTAATAACCTATGGTTTTGGGAAGGACTTTATGTTTGTTCACAGCTTTGATAAAAGTTATTGAGGATGAAGATCTATTGATAAGGTTTTGTTGGGAAATCTTAGGAGATTTGTATACACATTGATTGGGCTCTTAAATTGATACGTGATCTTTTCACCTATTTATTGAGTCATTGACAAGAGTGTTTGTCCTCTGACATGTTTTAGGTTCGGACGAGTTTGTAGACTTTAGGCCGATACCTAAGGTAACTGTTCCTTCGTATACGAGAAAGGACCGCCAACGAGGTAGGGTTTTATACTTACTTGCTTTGCATATCCCATACCATCTATCTTTTTAAAAAAACTAATATTTTGTGGTTTACCACATATGAATAAAAACCGACGGGGACTGTTTGACAACACGTCTGATTTTATTATATCTATATACGTGAGATTTATACGTTTAAATTCTGTGCATAGCTTTGATGGCACGTGATATCTGTTTTGGGGCGATGAATCCTCTTGGCACTCTGGACGACCGCGGCATCAAAGTATCATGAGGCATCTCCAGTACGTCTCGTGCTATGAAGAGACGAATACTTGTACGCAATATCTGATAAATATTAGATTGGGAAGGTGATGACGCTTTTTTGGGTTCAACTCCCTAAACTTGGATAGTGTGTACTTTTATTCAAGTTGTCGGCGCTGAGCTGCTCGTCGGCAAACTTGAGATTGAGTTATCAGTGCTGAGCTTTGGCTCGTCGGTAAACTCAAAGAGGTGATTCGAGTTGTGTCGGCGCTGAGCTTTGGCTCGTCGGCAGGACTAGGGTTTATCTCAATACGAGTTTATTAGCGCTGAGTTATGCTTGTTAGCAAACTCGAGAGGTGATTCAAGTTGTGTCGGCGCTGAGCTTTGGCTCGTTGGCAGGACTAGGGTTTATCTCAATACGAGTTATCGGTGTTGAGCTTTGGCTCATCGGCAAACTCGGGACGTGATTTGAGTTGTGTCGGCGCTGAGCTTTGGCTCGTCGGCAGGACTTGGGAGACGATACGGGTTGGGTCGGCGCTGAGCTTCGCTCGTAGACAAAACCCGGGGTGACGTGCCAAGTCTACGGACCGTCGTTGCTTTTCTCTGTACGATTGACCGGAGGAGTCCATAAGCGACCTCCCTTTTCACTGGGGATGATTTTCGGTGTGAAACCGACGAGAGAAATTTTGAGTATAGCTGTCTATGTATGCAACGGTGTTTTCTATGATATCTCGTCGGAGCCCTTCGAGGCTGGTTTTTCTTAAAAAGGATGTAAGTATATTTGAAAATGTTTTGATAAAATTGCATAGCCCCTAAAACGAATCAGAGTTTTGACAAAGAAAAGGAAAAACAAGTTTTCTCACGCGCTTGGCAGTGAGTATAAGTTTCCTACTAAGCTACTCACTCACCCTTTCAACTATATTTTTCTCAGGTAGAGATAGGAATACTTAAAGCGTGGACATATTAGACTTGTGGAGTTCTAACTTTGGTTTGCAGCAAACTTGTATCATTTCCTTAAGCTTAATTATATTTTTCGTTGGTAAGAACAAATGGTTTCTGTAATATTTTATGGTTTAGGATTCTAGATGTATGGACATGGATGCACGGTTTGTTTGGACAATTAAGTTTATTATTCCGCACTTATTATTAATTTAACTTTTGCAATCACTACTTGGACCGTGACCCATCACTTATGGGTTGCAGTTGGATAATTTTTACAAGTCTTCCGCTAATTTCAACTAGCCTTGGGTTGGGCGATCGGGTCTTCTACGAAGATCGGGTCGTTTGGCCCGACTTTTCTGTCCGGGCCCCCCCGAGTCGTGACATTATCTAAATCATATGCCTAAACATTTTTACATATGCACTAAACACTTCTTACATAAAGAAGTGTATCACATAGTTGATATATTAATTAAAATATATAACGATCTAGATAAAATGTATATTTTGGGATGTGTGATTATGAAGGTTGTTCAAAAGTTATATGTTAGAAGTTAAAGATGTGAGAACTAATCATGTTGGACTTTGTAGATGGTTAGTTGTGATATTATATGGTTTATTGAATCCTTAGATTATGATTCTTACTAAGCTTAAAAAGCTCACGATTTTATATGTTGATGATTTTCAAGAACATGTGGTAGCAGCTGTGGAGCAAAAAGGTAAAGTTCAGTTAGACTGATGATTTGCAGAGCATAGGTCCAGTAGTATGATTTAAGTTTTTATTTTGATGTATTTAGTTTTAGTTTGGCTTATATTTGTAAAACAAATTTGAATATAGCTTTGTTAATAATAATAGTGTAAAATTTTCCTATTTGGGTGGATTTTATTTTTATGTGGCCCAATTGCATGAGAGCATTGTGTGAATGTAATAATGTGAGCTTCCGCTGTGATTTATAAGTTGCGTGATTGTTCTCTTGGTGGAGAATCTGGTTCGTAGTGCAGTTCCCCAGGATATTGGGGGTCGGGTTGTGACACTTATGGCCTAGAGTAGACAGAAAAGCTATGATGATCAAAGAATGAGAAATTTGGAATTTGTTGTAGGAGATCATGTATTTCTAAAGATTTCTCCAATAAGAGGTGTGATGAGATTTGGGAAGAAAAGAAAGTTGAGTTCGAGATGTATGGGGCCGCTTGCAATTTTAGAAAGAGTAAGAGAAGTTGCTTAGCAGTTGAACTACTTGAATAACTCAAACATGTGCACAATGTGTTTCACATCTTGATGTTGAAGAAATATATTCTATATCTATTTCATATTCTACCAATGAGTTCCCTCGACTTTGTGATCAACCAAAATTTATCATATGAAGAGATGCCGATTTAAATTCTGAATAAAGAAGAAAGAGATCTAAGGAACAAGAGGGTTTTGTTTGTAAGAGTATTATGGAGAAACTGAAACATTGAAAAAGCAACCTGGGAAAGAGAAGAGAAATGAGAAAGGTCTACCCGAACATTTTTAGATAATAATTTAAATTTCGAGGACGAAATTTCTTTTAAGGAGGGGAGATTGTAACATACTATGGTTTAATTTCAAAATTTTAATTTTTAGATTAAGTTCCCCAAATCAAAAACAAACTTTAAACCTTAATCTGTAATTTGTCCCAGAATCTCTTAGAATTAGAGAGAGAATCAGAACTCAAATTGACAACAAATAGCCTAATAGTTGTTTAGCAGTTCCAAAAATCTTAAACAATGAATGTATCATAGCAAAAGTAATAGGAAATTTATCACAGGGAAAAATTAAATTTAATATGAATATTCAATTAGACTAAGTTTAAAAGATAAATACTTAAGTAGATTAATAACCCTACGCTATGAATTAAAAAGGAAAAATTTTATGAAAACTAAAAATCATCTTTTCACCATTACATATAATATTAATTATGCCTTAACTAATAGTCATCATAGTTTAATATTTAAGCAAGATGAAAAAATATCCATAAAAGTTATACAAATTTGAAGTTGGATGAGTCCAAAATTGCATTGTTTCTGAAAAAGTCTTTAAATTAGACTTTAGAGTGAAAAGTTGGAGAAGTTTATAAAAGAGAAATATTCCTAATAAATTAATTATGTAATAAAATTGAAAACCCAATAGGGTTATGACACGTGTTACTTTAGGATTTATAATTATGCATGTGATTAAGGTGTAATTAAGGTTAATTAATCATGATTATTTGTGATAATCATGAGGATTAGCTTAGAACTAATTTATATTAATTAGTTTAAGTTAAGAGTGGTTAAAGATAATTAACAATGGTACTTCTACGAATTTGCATAATTTAAAGGGTAAAATGATAAATTAGAATGACAAAATGGACAAATTTGTAAATTACCCTAAGAACTCCCTTGAAGCTCGAATAATAACTAAGGATTCGTACATTTTTGTGTTGAACCAATGGAGAAGGAAGAGAAAAAAATGGAGGAGATTCCAAAGAGGTAAGAACTCTAATCTAAGTATTTTCTAAATCATATTGAATATTGCATGGTTTAGATAAGAGAAGTTGGTTTATTGGATTAAAAGTAAAATTCATGGAATTATATATGGATAAATTCTTGATAATGTTAGTTGAATTGGATTCAAAACAATTAATATTGATTTGTTGTAGGTTGAATGTACGCATGAATTGAATATGTTTTTGGAGGTTTAAAGATCCAATAAATAGAATTCATAAATAAATATATAGATTAAGAAAAATAAGAACACTTTCATGAATATGAAATTGTACAAGTTGATTTGATGTAGATCAATTTAAAGACATGCTTTTATGTGTAGCATGCTTGGTAAAACATTAATTACATACTAAATTTTGATGTTGGTTATAATTGTGTTTTAGCATGGAAACGTATGAGAACGTATGAATTATGGAGTTAGATAATTACATCTAATAATATTTTGGGTTATATTAATTGGAAAAGAAGTTTTAATGATTGATAAAAGGCATGAAAGAAGTTCAATTTGATAGATAGAAATGTTAAGGGAGTGAATATCCACGGATTTGTAGCGGAAGTATGAGTATCTGTCACGACCCGGAGACGGGCCTAACAGAACCGCCGGGTCAGGCGACCCGATCCTCAAAGAGAACCCGATCACCCAGCCCAAGGCGTGAGTTTTAGCGGAAGACTTATAATATTTAGTTCAGCCCAAGATAATATGGGCCTAGGTCCGAGTAAGAATCACGAGAAGATAACAGTGCATAAATTAAAATGAAATCCAAGTACTGTGCAACAAATCCAAAACCAACTGTGTTTAAGGTTTACAGACCAAATGTAAATATTCTTACCAAGTAACGATAAACACCATAAATGTAAATAACAGAACACTTCAGCTCCTAATCCTCAGCTGCTCTTGCCTTTACCTGAAGTTTTTGGGGTTGGAGTCGTTTGGGGTGAGTGACTAACTCAGTAAAGTATGGCTATACTAAATGCACCTCATGCAAAACTGGTATTGTACATTTTTCGAGAACAAGGTTATGTTTCATACTACCGTACATGGATTTTTAAAATCACTTCAAACTCTTTATCATTTTACCAAACCAACCCAAGGGCCATCGATGAGGCTTTTATTAAAAATCTTGTTGTATACATAGACAGCTATACCTCGCAAAATAAGCCATCATCGTTTTCCAATTTGAAAACGTCGTCAGTGAAAAGGGGTGGTCACTCATGGACTCACCCGCCACACAACATAGAAGAGGTGGTCACCCGTCGATGACAACACCTTATGAGGCAGGAATAATGACGACGATCTGAAGATTCCGTACGTCACCCGAGTTGCCAGCGCACCTGGCTGCACGACACAATCCGTATAATCGTATAATCGTGTAATCACATAAAACGGATATAGTTGCTCGCTATATGTGGACTTAGGATAAACAAGTCTCAGCGATTGACAACCGTCTGATCCGTGGGACAAATCCTGGCCAGGTTTAGGGGCTTGCAACCCAAGGAGGCGTCGTCACCCTCCCATATGAGGTTTACGACTTTCAGGAGTTTCAACCTGAGGACACGTCACCAATGTCCCACCTATATTTTTCGCACGTCAAACAATCAACCTTCACGCAGCACAAGGTATCAAAGGGGATGGCGGATCCATCCCTCAACATGTGCACAATAAATCTCAAACCATGTACGGAATTAAACTTGAGAAAACATACTATTAATAAAAACGGACGTGCTGTCGAACAGTCCCTGTCATTTTCCAAGTGTGGTAGTCCACAAAATAATTATTTTGGAAAACGGGATAGGTTGCAATGTAACACAAGAGGTATAGAAATCCTTACCTTTTCGGCGTTTTTTCTTGTTGAGCGGAGCAACTATCTCTTCAAGAATGGTGGCACACTCGCCGAAATCGTCAAAGCCTGACAAAGGTAGGAATGCGGGAATTTATAAATTAATTCTAGAAAATAATCGGAGGTCCTATACAGAGCCCAACCAAAGTGCGAAGAATTCCAATAAAGTTTCCAACTTTATCTAACAATATTTCTTAAACTCATAATCCAAATCATGAACACCTACACGGCTTTAAAAATCAAAAGTCTCATTCCTTTAACATTGATAGATTCCATTTCAACCAATACAGAAATTAGGACCAAGGTGCAGTTCATACTCGTTGAATTGCTAACCTTCAATTATAACTAAATCTATCATTCAAAATAACAATCCAAGTTAGAATCTCCAAATCCAGATTTCGACAGAACAATACAATGTAGCTTCCAATTCAACTATACAAGCGATTCGAGTATGTATAATGTAACAATAACTATCAGCTTCTCAACCTTATCCTAACTTATCCTTTTATTCAGCAACCCATAACAATTTAAATCTATCCATGGTATTCAACTCAACAGTGCTTAAAACCCAAACATACGACACTTTAACAAAACACAAATCACTTTGCATGGATATTACTTTCTGCAAATTTAAGCCTAACGAATCCAAGCAATATTCAAATATTTATTACTAATTCAGAAACCACTTTATCAGCTTTAGCCCAATCAATAGATTAGAACAGGATTTACATCCATTTCCAAAGCAAGAATCCAACTAAACTTTTCACACTCAATAGACCACAATCACAATGCACTACTTATCCAAAAGAGGGATTCGACAATAGCACTTTCCTACGACATTATTTCATCAAAATAGTTTAATGCAGAGATCATTCAGTTCTACAACGAAACAGAGCCACTAACAACAAATCCCTCCTAATCAGAAACAAATCACATTCAAGACCAAATATCGGAATGAAATATCCAACTCACCCAACAGAACAAAACAAAACCAAGTGTTCTGTTTTCGCCAGAATCAGATCCGGAGTTGCCCTCGCCGGAGAATGTCTGTCCGGGACCTTTCGATCGATCGCTGTAAACCCACAACACAGATCAACCAACAACCTCTCAAAAACAAACTTAACATCGGAGCAAAACTCATTCAAAAATCTCACCCACCGAATAGATCAGATCTGTTTGTCGTCGGAATCGGGAAATCGGCTTGATTTCGGAGCTCTCGTCACGGATCTGAGACCATCCAGACGAGGCCGCTCGCTGTCGTCTTTCGTCGCCGGAGCAGCCCTCGCACGGTCGCCATTCGTGCTCGGTTCCTGCCGGCTGCCACTCAGAACGCCTCAGACGACGTCAACCGTCGTCGTCCAACCGCGGGTCTCCCTCTCTCTCGCGAAAATTGCCCAGCCGGCGCGTCTCTCTTCCTTTCGATTTCTCTCGACTGGAGGCTGGAATGGGGGAAGATGAAAAGCCCTAATTTTCTTCCCCCCTTTTCCTTCGAATATTTCAACAAATTTCCCCCCTTCATTTCACTTTCTTTTATTATTTTATTTCCTTATTTTATTAGGTCTTCTCTCTCTTCAATTGCACGCCATTTCTTCTTTGTCTTCCACTAACTTTTATTCATTTATTTTTCTTATTTCCACTTTGTCTCACTTCAACGTCAATCTCTCCCTCATTTCTCAATTCCTTCGTCCAATTACATAAATGCCCCTATATATATATCAAGATACATGTCATACATCAAATAATCTGACTTCTTCCTATTATATGGACGTATCAAATACACATATTCTATACCAATTTATTTATTTAAAATCTCAATCCATTTCGAGCATAGTCAAACATTACTTATAGCTTTAATTTAATTCATCAATTTCACTTCTTAAAGAAATCTTTCGTTCAGAAAATTTCAACTCCACTTATTTGACTAATTGACCAAAATCCTACGTGACCACTACGTGATAAATTGGGTCAACTTTTCAACGTTATGACCGATTTTAACGTGAAAAATTTACATGTGGAATTTCTTATTTAAAAATTTCACTACTTTTACAGTATCCGCAGAATTGTGTATATTCGTGGTAATGTTGATGTTAATTAATTATGTGAGGAAATGTTGGTATTCATAGCAAAAGCATGGATGTGTGATTATCCATAGATGTGTGAGTATCAGCGAAATGAGGTGTCCACGTATGAGAGGTGGAATCTGTGGAATGAGAGGTCCATAGAAATGTTGGTATCCGTAGCGGAAGCTTTGGTGTCCACAAAAATTTGGGTGTCCGCAGATACTTAATTTTGAAGGATACGTGACCACGTATAAGTGGGTGTTCGGGGAAGATTATTATGTGAGTGGATATTTGTAGTGGACACGTAAGTTTTCTTAAGCGAAAAAGTGGATATCTGAAGATACTTAGGTTCGAAAGGACATATGGCTGCATATTAGATGTGTTCGAGGAACATTATATGTGCAATGGGTATCCGCTAGAGACATGTAGGTTTCCGCAAGCGGATGTGTAGTGACCAAAATTTCCCTAATAAGGGCTTGTAAATATTTAAGTATGTCACGCGATGCAATGAATTATATTGATTGTTTTATTGGTGGGATATATCATTTTATGGTTTGTTGAATTGAAGTAATGATTTGTGATATTTTATGGCTTCTTGGAATTGGATGATGATTAAAGTTTTTGGTGGGGTGAATATTCTTTGACTATAAAGAATTGGATTGTATTAGTTTCTAGAACAATGCAAGGGTGTTCAAGAATAGAATTGAAGTTGAGTGCGGAATGGAAATGTATTTCACAATGAAAAAGGTAAGGAATAAAATGCCGTCATTGGGTGAAGTGTCCGCTAAGGAGGAGTGATCCACGAGAGATAATTTATTAGTGAAATAGATGTGAGGAGCAGGTAAAATAATGGTCGTTGGATGGGAGGAGCAAATGAATTATTGACCCGTTGGATGAAAAGTGCGAAAAGAAACTTGTTTGTGAAATGGATGAGAGGAGCGGATAAAATAATAACCGTTATTTGAAAAGAGCAGTCAAAAGATCGACCGCTGGATGAAGAGGATGGAAGGAAAGATGTTTTCGCATAAGAAAAAGATTATGTTTCAGAAAGTGAGTGTCTCTAGAAAAGAATGTTTCCGCAAAAGGAAGACAATGAGTGGATAAAATAAAGATCATTGGATGGAAAATGTGGATGAAAGTTCAACCGTTGGATGAGAAGAATGGAAAGGGAAGATGCTTCTATAGAAAGAAAAGGTTCTGTTGCGGGGGTTTAAGTGAACACAAACATCGTCGTTTGGATTAAGAAATAGGTGGAAAAATGAGTGACCGCAGCAAGGAATGCATCAGTGAAAAGGATGAAAGGGGCGAATGAAATAATGGTTGTTAGATGGAAGTAAAGGATGAAACGCTGACCGTTGGATGAAAAGAGTGGAGAGGGCATATGCTATAATACCCCGATAATATTTTCCTTGTGTACGTGATGTAATTAATTTTTAGAATAATTAAAATACTACATTGCGTCGGTACGTGTTAATTTATGTCGTGTAAACATGGGGTAAATATTCTGGAATAAAATTAAAGTATGAACATTTGATGAAAAGCTATAATTAGAGAATTCGGACGCACGCGGATGACATGAGGACTCGGGGGTGCGTCCAAAAATGCATGGTATGTCGTCCCCGAGTTTTGGGATGATGCAATACGAGGACTTTGCGTCCAAATTCGTCCCTGTCTTGAACTTGACTTTTCGAACGGGATCAGACGAGCGCGGACTGTCGTGGACACAGAGGTTTTGAATTTTTCCAATTTTTGGATAGTTTCGGACGCACGTAGATGAGGCAAGGATGACTCCCCTCGTCCAAAAACGCAACTCTGTCAGGAAAAATGGGGATTTCGGACGCACGCAAACGAGGCAAGGACAACTCCCCTCGTCCGAAAGTGCCCATATCTGTGAATAAATAGGGTTTAAATAATAAAACAATTTTTCGTGTAGTCTATTAAAACCCACCTAGGTGACCAAGGAGACGACTCCCCATGCCTGGACCACGCCTCCTCCACGTTGAAGCAAGCTCTCCCTTTTCGTTTGGTGTACGAATGTCGCTCCCGGGTATGGCTTCATGCCTAAGTCTACCCTTCCAGGGTCATTTGCAGCTTGTCAGCTTCCCCTACGAGAGAGAGAGATCCCCGGGAGCAATCGTGTGTGTTCTGTGAGTTCTAAGTGGAGTGAAGTGTGAATTCGTGAAGGAATACGTGAGTGAGTGTGAAGTGCTGTAAGCTAAGGATTTAGCTAGGTGTTGTTGCTCGTTCTGTCTATGTAGGAATTCTTCAACAAATTAGCAACAGAGGTAAGGATTTGGTAGAGTCATGGCCAGTGGAGGCCCTACCCACAAGTAGTGTCTGCGTGTTTCCTTATAATTCTGTATTTTCTTTACTGCAAACACATGTTTTGACTGATAGAGAAATAATAATGCTATTGCTTGGGTTATAGTTTCTGATGCTTAGACCTATGTTATGAACTGATGAACTGGGCTATTGAGATGACATGCTACGTATGAATAAACTATGAACTACTTCATGAATAATAATTTTGTTTTGGTTGAATGTGCTGCATATTACATTGCTCGTTAATATAGTAGACCTGAATTATAATGTTGTTAATCTTATGCTCGTTAGGAGCTGTTAATTTCCCTTTAAACATGACTGTGTGTAATACCCCAACTTTTTATATCAGAATTTAATAAGGATAATTGAAAGGTAATTAGATGTATTTAGATTAATAGGATAATTGACGTATTCGTTAAATTATAATTTATGAAAATTAATGTAATTAAAAAAAATATTACTTTAATGAATTAAATTAATATGTTTGGGAGATAAATAATTTAGAAGGAAAAATTAAAAGAAATAATGGATAATTAGTAAGAGATAAAAATTAAAATGAGATTAGAAATTAAGTGGAATTAAAATAAAAGAAGGAATTATGATGAGGAGGAGGAAGAGTAAACCAGTTCACAGAGTGAACCGGTTCACTCTGTGAACCGGTTCAGTTGGAAATAAAGAATGGCCTTCGGCCATTTTGACGTGGGCAAACTTGAGAGAAAGAAGAGACGAAAGAGAGAGATCGAGGGAGAAGGAGATCGTGTAATACCTCGACTTTTTAAGTAGGTTGATTATCGGGATATTATCACATTCGTTAAATTATATATTATGGAAATAATCGTAATCTTACATAATATCAATACATTAAATTATAAAATATTACATTAATATAAAGAATTAAATGAGTTGTTTATATATATATATAAAATAAACATATATATATATATATATATATATATATATATATATATAATATAAATAAAATAATAATAATAATTAAAATTAAAATTTGAAATGAAAAGGAGAAATGGCAGAAAGCCATTTCTCCTCCAGAAGAATGCCGAAGAAAGCCGAATGGGGAGGGAGAACTCCAGCGATCGGGTGGACGCGCGATCGGAGCTCGCGACGATGAACGACGAACGACGACGGCGAGGAGACCTCCTGGCGAGCTGTGGCGGCGAACGGAGAGCGAAGGCGACGCGAGTCGCGGCTAGGGCTCGAAGTCGGAGCTCCCGCTGGCGTTCTACTGGCGACGGGTTCCGGCAGCAATTACGGCGACGAGTTTAGGTGAGCTCCGACGAATTTTCCTCCTCCTTTGCATTTGGGTGTTAGTGTGTTGGCAGGGGCCGATTTCAAGAATGGCAGGGGCGGCTCGCGACTGAACAACGGCTGGCGGCTCGGTTGAAGGCTGTGGTTTGGTCCGAGTAAAATTTGCTCTACCGACACACGATGGGGAGCCCACCTTACTGAAGTGGCAGTCGGGCATGGCAAAAAAAAAGGGGATATGCTGTCAGGTGTGATTATTGAGCTGAGCAGGAGTGAATTAACGCAGTGGTTGGGGTTGTTGACGAATTGAGGAGGCTATCGTGAGAAAAATCATTGACAGTAGTGGATAAAATGGGCAGAGAGAAATTGAGAGAGAAGGGAGGGAGAACTCTTCTATGTGGCCGTGAGTCCTTTGGAAGTGCAGCAGGCCGTGAGATGCCTTCAGTTTATGGGTATGTGTTGTTCCTGTTGGTGATAAATTTAGTTGAGATTTAGTTGTGGAATTCTGGATGATGATTGTTGGGAGAGATAAAATGAAAATGGTTTTGCATGTTGTGTTTGAATTCTAGCATTTGCCTATGTGCCTTTAAGATTTAAAGTCATGTGATACTAAGATATGTTGGTTTTGTTAAATGAAAGGAGCCATTAAGTTATTTTGATTTTGAAGCCCTGGTTAATCATAGTGCGAAGTTTTGTTACGAGAATTAAGTTGTTAATTTCCAGTATTGATTCTACTCTTGTGTTGAATTCTAGAATGTTGGAATGTACTCTGCTATTAGATGAGATAGCTGTTGTGGGTTTGATTTAGCGACTTATATGCTGTGATGGTCCAGTTTCGATTATGAAGGTTGATTAGTGATATATGATAGTTAAAGTAGATTGTTTTGGGGTGTTGGTTTGGTCATTAGCCATGGTGGGTGTTGTTAGTGTTTCGTTCTATTATTTGGAATGTTATGTTCCATTCATGGATCTAATGGAAAGAATAGGGTACAATGAAAGATAATGAGATGTGTTAGTTGTTGTTGGACATCTACTGTTGCGTTGTTTGGTTATTGTTGGCTGCATTTTTGGACGTTAATATATGAATAATGCTCCTTGTTAGATGACTATTGGTTTTGGTTTCGGTTCAATTATTGGAATAAAGATATCATGAGAATTTGGTAAAATAGTTTATGACTCGATTCAAATATTGTTATTGGGCTTTGGTATATGGGCCAGTAATTTATGGATAGAATCTTATTGGTTTTCGCTATACGTTAAGCTTAGCTTCTAGACGTTATTGATTGAGATTAATTAATTAAGCTAAGTTATAATTAACAAAACGGTTTCGTTTAGGAAACTCTAGTAAGCGATGTATAAGAATTTAAGATAGAAAAAGAGGACGAATGATTAATTGATTTGATTAATAATTATAAGTTATTAAATTGTGAAGGTACAAAGAAGAAGAGAAGAAGAATAACGGCTAACCGCTAATGCACGTTAAAGCTTCGAGGTAAGGAATGGGTTGTCTTGGCCTTGTGCCCTACACCCAAGTAAAGTGTGTGTGAATTGCTTCGTGTTGAAGGCGATTATTCTTATTGTTTTACTAGGATGATACTAGGAAATGAGAATGAATTAAGTTAGAAAAAGTACGAATAAACTAGATGAATGATGAAATGAAAAGAAAAGTATGATGAGAATAATAAATAATGAAATGATAAGAAAACGTATGATGAGAATGAATGAACGAAAGAACGAAAGGATAAGGGTTTTAATAGCATTGAGTAAGTTGTTTCAGATTTTACTGTTTCTGTAAATTATGGATTTTGTACATGTTATTTTTGGATCTGGATAGGAACCTTCTGGTTCTAGGTTATATATATTCAATTATTGACGCTTAACCATGTTTCTATGTTAGACTGTTTTCGAGGAACATGTTAGCTTTCGATAATAAGTGTTGCACGTTACTTTATGTTCATGTCATTTCAATTAGTATTTCTATGCGCGTTTACTTATCATTATATATTCAAGTTCATGTTATGCAGTGTGTTTCATGATAATAGAAACCAAGTAGGGGGTAACCATCGAAATGGTGCCCACATGCATGAGTGAGGAAGAACGAAATGAAAATGAAAGAACCGTAAAGGCGGGTATATGCCGGAAATAAAATAAAAGAACACTAAAGGTGGGTATATGCCGGGACAGAATGAAAGAACCCTAAAAGCAGGTATATGCCGGGACAGAATGAAAGAACCCTAAAGGCAGGTATATGCCGGGACAGAAAGAAAAGAACCCTAAAGGCGGGTATATGCCGGAAATAGGGAGTTGGAGTAGATGGGTAGCCCAAATGGCTAGGCCATCTCAAAGGAAAACCTCCAATCTCCAAGCTCGATGTACGAGTAAGAAATGAACAAAGAAAAAGAACGTAATGAAAGAGTTGGATTGAGTGGCCCTCAATCCAACAAAGACTAAAGAGAGAATGCATGAATTGTTTTCCCCATCTCCTTACTGAGCGTAAGCTCACGTCCTTATTTATGGTGTAGGTACAATGACGAACAGATAGTAAACAGATAAGAAGTAAATGAGAAACGCATAACGAGGCAGAGATGGATGATTTCGCATGCACAGGATTCGGGCTGGCAAGACAAAGATAAAGGAAAGTAAACAATGATGAACCAACGAAACTAAAGAAAAGAAAAAGGTTATGAATTAACAATTTAATTTTCAAGTTTTATTTGATAGACGTAATGTTTGAATGTTTTAGTAATTCTTTTGAAGGATTTCTTACGTTTCCGCTATGATTTACAAAGGACTATTTATAACGTTTCTGCAAGAATTTAAATAGATAATTTTAACACTTCCGCATATGTATTAATTTCACAACGAGTTTTAAGAAAGAGTTAGTAGCGATTCGGATTTGCGCACTCTGATTTGTTTTAAAAAGAAAATTTCAAATTTTTACGCATTTTAATGATTTACGAAAATCCGGGTCGTTACAGATCGGGTGCGAGAGGGGGACGGGCGACGAATGGCGGACGACAAAGGGCTCGAGCTCGGCTAGAGTTCGTTCTAGCAAGCGTGCAAGCTGCGGGTTGCCGGTGACATCACGGGTCGCGACTGGTGCTCAGGTTCGCCGTTGGTTCGGTAACGCCAAATCGATGTATGTTAGGCTTTTTCTGGTGCGTTGTCGATTTTCCAATAGCCGACGTCAATGGAATGGCGATGGCGAGTGAGGCAATGGTGAGGCTACGGTTCCTGCCTTGGGTCGTTTGGCAGGAGCTCGGGTGCTCCGACCCGATTGCTCCAACCTGGATGCTCTAACCAGGTGTGACCGGGTTCGTCTTGACCGGTTCGGGTGAATTGTTGTCTGCTACGCAGACAACCCCATGCTTCTTTCCAGCTTGGAATCGCACCCTGCGTGGTGGACAACCTCTGTAAAACTGCTGGAGTAGCTGTCGGGCATGCTGGAGAATTTCGCTCTCTGCCTTCTGGGAATTGGCAGAGAGTATCCTTTCTAGTGGATTGAAAAGTCGAGAAGGAGGAGAGAAGAGCAGAATACCTCGGGTGTGCTGAGCTCTGGAGAATTTGATAGGCAAATACTCTCTGGGAGTTGTAGATTGCAAAGCAGAGGAAGGAGAAGCTGGAGCTTGCTGGTGCTTCGGGTCTGCTCTTGTCTTCTTGGTAAGTGAAGTTCTTCACCTTTATCCTGGAGTTTTATGGATTTATGATATGCTGTAGAGGTTGGAGATAAAGACTTACTAGACGTTGTTGGTGATTTTAATTATGGAGTTTGAATTCTGCTTAGGGAATTTGTTGTAAAATAGAATTTGGTTCTCTGTATGTACTATGCTTAGATTAATATTCTATAAAGTTAGCTCCTTTTGTTATTGTCTGGATGAGATATTAAAGAGATGCTCGATGAACTGCAGTTATTACTTTGTGAAGCATGCTGGTTGGTTGGTTATCCTACATTTTAGAGTGTTGTTATTGAAGGATAGGAATTTCGTATGCCCTTGTTATGTAGAAATATTACTATTTTGAATTTGGATATTAGTCATGGTTGTGAAGATTAAGATCTATTACAGATTTTATAATAATTGAGGTATGCTTCTGTTGAGTGATTTTGTCTGTTGAGTGATTTTGATGGGATGTAATAATCTGTTGTTTTGGATTCGAGTCACTAAGTGGATAAATATTGGTGTACTCTGTTGGATAAATATTATATTGCATCTTTACGTGCACAATTTTGGTTAGGAAATGGATATTGATTATGGATTATGAGACACTATCAAATGATAAATGTTTCTAATTGTGAAGGTATTGGAAAGAGAAGAAGGATAGCGATTAAGTGCAATACGCAATAAAGTTTTGAGGTAAGGAAATTGATGTGTCTTGGCCAGTGGAGGCCCTACCCACAAGTAGAGTGCGTGAGTTTTACATTTAGTTCACTGTAAATTCCTTATGCTATACTGTGATTGCTAGTTAGAAAAGTTGATAAAGGTGATGTTTGTTGTTAGTGGCTATTAGTTTCTTGGATGATTTACTGTCGTTATTCCCTTGTTGATTTTCTTACTGTTGTTATTTCCCTGTTGGTAGTGTAGATTGCTTGGTACTCTGTAGACTTTGATAGCTTGTGATATTTATTGTTGGTTCTGCAACTAAATGCTTGATTGTTGATACCCTATAGATATTTCTTTTTGTGATAGCTTTGTTCTTATTGTTAGCTCTATTTAGTTTTGTTATAAATGTTTTACTTTGATAGACAATTGATAAATGATTAAAGGAGTTAATGACTTGAAAAGTATGAGCAAACAATGTTAAGAACTAAGCTTTTGAGGATGACCCTGTTTTCATAGTTCTACTTGCTATAATATTCTGTTGTATTTAGTTTAATTCCCTGCGTTTAATTTCTTCGTTCTTGCATATATATTGTTCTACTATGTATAACTCTGTATGTTTAATTGCTAATAACCCCTGAGCATATTTAATGGCTAATTAATTAGAATCTTGGGATAATGAACTAAATAATAATCCGGAGCATGTTAATCAATTTACTGTAGTTTAAGTGATCAATTAATAATCTAGGCATGTGAACTAATTAGTAAATCTAAGCATGTGAATAAATCTATTGGGAGTATGTTAACTAATTAGTTATAATCTTCTTAAGCATGTTTAATTAACTAGACTTAATTAATTAGACTTGAGCATGATTAATTAACTAACTAGTTAACTAGTCGTTAAATAACTAATCCAAGCATGTTTAACTAGTTGTTTATTTAATAACTAATTTACTTGATCATTTCTTGATGAACTAGTTGTTTAGTTAATAACTAATCATTGAACATATTAATTAACCAACTAGTTGAGCATGTTAATTAACTAGTTGAACATGTTTAATTTACTTGATCATTTCTTGATGAACTAGTTGTTTAATTAATAACTAATCCTTGAGCATGTTAATTAACTAACTAGTTGAGCATGTTAATTAACTAGTTGAGCATGTTTAATTTACTTGATCATTTCTTGATGAACTAGTTGTTTAATTAATAACTAATTCATGAGCATGTTAATTAACTAACTAGTTGGGTATGTTAATTAACTAGTGAACATGTTTAATTATCTGGATTATTTCTTGATGCATGTCAATTAATGAGAGCTATTAACTAACTAGAATAATTAACTAGACTCAAGCATATTAATTAATTAACTTAATCTTCATGCATATTAGTTAACTATCACTTGTTTAATCTTCAAGCATGTTAATTAACTATTAATCTTCATGCATGTTAGTTAACTATTATAATTTGTTTGATATTAACTCCTTTGTTGTTAGTTTCCTGCAATTCTCTTAATTTCCTTTATTACAAATGTTTTACTTTGATAGAAATCAATGCTATAATGAATGTTTAATGGTTGAACGGAATGGATGCTTAGTGCGTAAATGATGATAGCTTCCTTACTTATGGTTTCCTTCTGTACTTTTAATTTCTTAACTGTTGTAGCGGTAATTTCCTTATATGTTAGTGATAATATTATTCTGCTGTCGTTAGTTTAGAACTCCCCGTACTAATTAGAATTCAACACAGGTCAATAACCTAAATCTCGAGCATGTAAATTATCTAGGGTAACTAACTAGAATAATAATGGTAATCTTTCTTGAGTATGCTAAGTAACTAAGATAACTAATTAGTATAACGAATGTAAATAATGTTGGTGATAGAAAAACATGAGATATGATTTGAGATTAGATATTAAGTAGAAATGTCTAGTTTGTTTGATAAAAAGCAAACAATGGAAATAATGAGAAAAATGTGCATGATTAGCATAAAATAAATAATTATGTTAGAGTTAGAAGTGGGAAAGAAGGAATAAATATTTCATGGAGTATAGATGTGCTTAAAATGGAATAGCACGTGAGGAATTGTGATGCACCACAAGGCCCGGTTTCCAGAGCCCAAGCTAAGAAGATCCCTAACCCTTTTTCACTCCTTATTTTGCAGGCCAAGATGCATTTGAGGGGCTTGATATTGAGTCAAGCCATGAAGCTAAAGCAAGGACAAATCATCTCCTCACATGACATATACTTGTACCTAATCGGCCATCTCGTAGACCCGAGAACCATATTGAGGAGTCTGTGGCTTAAAGTGGATCTCAAGCTAAAGATATGTTGATCCAACGTTATGACATGTTTATTTACTTTGTTTTTTGCTGGATTAATGGTTTTTGGATAGATTATGGTTAGAATTATTGTTGTTAAAACTTTGGATGTCTTGTTGTGCTCGGTTAGGGTGTTAGCCGAGCACTCAAGTCAGTTTTTATTGTCTTAAAGATATTTTTGTAATTTTTTTTAGGGCAACCCTTAAGGAAGTATTTAAGCTTCCTTAAGGTTGTTAGAAAAGGGGAATATCAGAATTTTGAATTGCAGTTGCATTTGTGTTTGAAGGTTTCCCTCTCAAACTCTCGGCTTCCTCTTCTAAGGTTCATACCCGAAACTTGGAACCAAAAAGTGCTTCACTCTTTTTTTTTTTTTTGTCTTGGAGTGAAGTTCTTAACTAAGTTATCCATCAGCTCTTCTAGAGGTGATATCTAGCATGGGAGCTTAGAGGACCGGCGTGAAAACAAGGTGGAGTGGTTCCTTGGACAATGAATTCATAAAAGTCAAGAGTGGTTGATTATCCATTCTTGGACCAGCTTATAGCTTTGATTTTTTTCTTAATTTTATATTGTGATATGGATTCTGAAATTCTGGAGTTTGCTTGGTTATTGGATAATGGAAGAGAGTTTAAAATTTGGTGTTATTTGTTTCATAATGAGTTTGATTGTGATTTTTGGAGGAGCCTTTTGACTCTTTTATTTGAACTTCCCCTCCAATTTTTAAGTCATTTGGATATCGGGAGTGAAAGTTATTGAAGATTCATTTTTGGTGTCAAAAAATTGTTTCATTGGTACCTCTTCTAACATATTATTGCTATCAGCATAACTTTTGCATTTTAACGAGTTTAGTCATGATTTTTGGAGGAGCCCTCTTACTCTATTATGCGGACATCCCCTCCAAATTTTGTGTCATTTGGATATTGGGAGTGGAAGTTACATGGGAAACAATTCGGGTGCACATTTTTTGAATTAACCGTTAACCCTTTTCCTCCATTGTTGAACATTGGCACCCCGTGGTGCATCAAATTGAGAATAAGATATTTGGAATATATAACCATGAGATAAGGTTGTGCCTAAAAATATATAGCACATTAGATTGTGATTGAGGTATTGGGAATATGTACTCATGAATTAAGTTGTGCATAAAGAAATTGCAAATGAGATTTGGGAAATAGTTAGGTTATGAATACCTAAATTATATATCTAAGCATTCACATGTATGCACTAAAAATTTCTTACATAGAAGTGTAACACATAAATAAGATATTAATAAGAAATATATTGATATTTAAATAATATAAATCATAGGATGTGTGATTATAAGGGTTGATTGTAGTTGAAAATTGAAGTTAAGGTTGTAAGGACTAATTATGTAGAGCTTATTATATGGTTAGTTGTGATATTTTTATAGTTTATTGAATCCTTATATTATGATTTTTATTGAGCTTAAAAAATTTACATGTTGTTCTTTTACTAAATTTTTCAAGAACAGGTAGGACAAAAATGTAAAGATATATTGGATTAAAGAGTTCACGTAGCATAGGCTCATAAGGAAATTTTGAATATGATTTTTCTTATATTTAGTTAGTTTGACCCATATTTGTAAAATAAATTCAGATAAAAGTTTGTAAATAAGTAATAGTATGCCTTTTCTGTGTGAGTTGGTTTTATATTTGTGTTGCCCAATTTCAATAATGCAAATGTATTCATGAATTATGAGTTTCCACTGTGAGTTGTGAGCATTCTCCGATTGGAGAATCCAGTTCACAACACAGATCCCGAGGGGATTGGGTCGTGATATATATTTTGTTCATAAACACACCTATTGGAGAAATTTCCGCATATGGTGGAGTTACATGATTGTGTGCGGCTTTATATATGATAATTTGTGATAATGCGTATTGACATTCACATATATGTTAATATAACATTTGTTAATAATATCACCATTTAAATAAAATGGAGCATGTGTATCAATTCAATTATCATTGCATGGATGTGAAAAGAGATTCATTGTTAGAAGATCATGTTGCATACTTAAAAGTTCTTCATATAGAGGATGAAAATGAAGAGAAATGGTGAATTGGAGTGTAATGATATCTAGACAATGAATTATGATATCATGTATCTAGGCATATTCATATATGCATTATATAGTCCTGCATATAGAGGATAATGATATGCATAATTTGAGAATAGACATCAATTAGAAATGTTTATATGATGCTAGTTATAAATAAATCATAAATAAATGTAAAATTAATGTTATACCTAACCCTGTTGGAGTTAAGAATGAAGTATATGGAGTAATTTACTCAAAAAGTATGGGTGTGCATGAAGTGATATTGCACATGAGAATTGTGTAAGATAGACTATGATTTCCTAAATCGTATGTCTAAGCATTCACACATATGCATTAAACACTTCTTACATAAAGAAGTGTGACACACTGATGTGATATTAATAAGAAATATCTAAAGTATTGAGTAACGTATAGATCATGGAATGTGTGATCATGAGTGTTGATTAAAGATGAAAATTGAAAATAAAGTTATGATGACTAATCATGTAGGGCTTTAATACATTATTAAATGCGATATTTGCTTGAATTTTTGGATCCTTGTATTAGGATTCTTTAGCTCATTGTGTTGTTCCTTCAATTTTTGGAACAGGTAGAAGCAATTCAATAGCAAAAAGATAAATTTGGCTATTGAGTTTGCACAATATAGGTCTATGAAGTGATTTTGCACTTCTTGTATTTAGTTTATGAGTAATGTATATAATAAGTTTAGATAAAGTCTTGTATGTAATAAAGTTGTAACATTCTTTGAATTAGATTTTTATATTTTGTGTTTCAATTTTGTAAAGATAATGATTGAATGAGAGCTTTCTCTGCTCTGTGCGTTCTGTGGGTGGTCACCACCTCAATTCCCTAAGGAAAACAAGGTCGAGGTCATGACAAAAGAGATGGTATAGAAAACTAGAAATGATTCCAACAGCAGTAGGTGGGACTAAAATACATGATCAATTACACCAATAGGGAGAGTCAATTAATATATGCCAAGCCAAACTTCCCAAGAAAATAAAAGATTCATGCATTTCTCCGAGCCCATACTTATTGTTTATAATCTATGAATGAACTTAATATTCATTATAATAATCCAAGCTCTCCTGATACATTCCCCGTTGCATTGCACGAACTTGAAGAATTTCATCTAATCAAGTTTTCACCAAGGAGTTTGCCACATCGATCACAAATCGATACCTGACGTCCGATTTGGCTAGCCTTTCAAATGCGATGTTGATTTCATCAATCTGAATCAATTCGATATCTGATGTGATGTTGTGTTTTGCACGTTTAGCATTTCTTGCGTCTCTTTTACTCCTCCGATGTCGCTTCCCCCCACCATCTTCCTTCCTGCAAACACAAGGATTATTAAATTGACAAGTATCATTTGATTGGCTTGATGATTTTCAGACATAACAATACAATGACTTTAATGAGAAAAGGCAAACTACAATGATCAAATTGAAATCAAACTCCAACTATGAGGCTTCTTTTTGCACTTTCAAAAAAAAATAATAATAATTAAGCATGTCCGGTCTACTAAGGCCAATATTTGCCTACATTGTATATTCTTTCACGGAAAATCATGTATGTAGAACTAGATTATATGCAACAACATATCTATGTCTTGTAATCTGTAGATACCTAATAAAATTCCTGGACCTGAATTCTATTTGGACGGGATTGAAAAGCACACAGTGCAAAAAAAGTGATAAAAAAATTTATGGATTTTTTGTATAGTGGTCAAGTGATAGATTCCACGTACAAGTTCTCATTCTTGACCTTATTTACGCATTATACATTATGTACTGTGGTTCCGGAGACATAACCTTGCAATATTTACCTCATTTATTTCATATTTGTTATCTAAGATTTCTAAGTGTTTTACATATTTTGCCACACATGAAACTCTCATTTTGTACTTCAATTTTCACATGAAAATGTGAAGCAACGACTGGCCAATTGTGAAGCTTACCAAAGACACAAGGGGAAAGATTGGGAGCTCAAGAGGCTGCAAGGGCAGACCCACAGTTATGAGCTTTCCATTTATCTTCAACAAACCAAGCAGAGGAGCAAGAGAATGAACAGCAGCCACTGTGTCAATTATAAAATCCATGCTACCCAGAGCAGCCTGGCATTTGTAGACGACAACCTCATAAATAAACCAGAATATAAGTTCTTGATTATGAAAACTGTTAGGAAACGAACATTTTTCAAAAACCATTTTTCGAAGAAACTGTGTAATCTGAAGCCAATTACGAAGAGTTTTCAAAAACCCTCGTTTGTTAAGTAGTAAAAACATCTTGTTTCATTTTTTACTCTTTCTCAAGAACACTTCTATAAAAATCACTCTCAAACATGCTCTATGCATTAGCTAATCAGATAAGATTCAATCTCCAAAGTTGTGTAGAAAAAAATGTAAAGAAACCAGCTTACCTTGAGTTTGAGAAGGTCAGTGGAGACAAGAAAAGAATCAGCTCCAAGTTTGTTAATGGCCTCATCTTCCTTAGAGGGGGAGGTACTAACGACAGTAACTTTCAACCCAAATGCCTTCCCAAGTTTTACAGCAATATGGCCAAGTCCACCAAGCCCAACCACGCCCAAATGCTTGCCTGCCTCTGTCACTCCATAGTATTTCATTGGGCTGTAGACTGAAATTCCAGCACAGAGCAGAGGAGCACCCCCATCAAGAGGTAGATTGTCAGGAAATTGAAGGACAAAATGCTGATCCACCACAATTATATCAGAATAACCCCCATAGTTTTTCGATCCATCATAACAGTGTGAGTTATATGTAAAAATAACTTTCGGGCAGTAGTTTTCCAAGTCCTCATCACATTTGTCACAGCTCCTACAAGACCCCATCATCACGCCAACTCCGACTTGATCGCCCACTTTGAATTTCTTCACATTGCTTCCAAGCTTCGTTACAATACCCGAGATTTCATGCCTTGAAGAAAAAAGAAGATATCATGTATAGTTTTCAACTTATCATGGAAGGTAGACCCAAAGGATTCGATCTTGAAAAGTGATCTTTCTTATTCCTGGTTGGCAGATAAGGTTAGCTTTGGATGATACTCACATGCATTATTTTGAAGATGAAAGGTATCAAATTGAGGTAATTGGAGAAAGCAAACTTTTTTGTAGAAATTGGAGTGTCCGTGAAATTGGGAAAACAACTGTGTGTGCATGGCTGTGAGGGTAAAGTATAGAAATTGTAGAATATTGTGCAACAAGAGGTTTAAACGACGTCAAATTAGAGAAAAGAAACACTGTGAACAGTGGATTCGAGGATGGGATTGTGTCTGTGGATGTGTTGGCGTCTGCAACAAATGGACTTAAGGGAGGAAACATCGTCTTTTGTTAAAAAATGGGGGGTACAACGCTGATTGCGGGAACTTAGGCGTCCACGAAGGGATTTGGTACTGTGAAGGTTTGGATAGACGGCGTCATTCTGGTGTGTTGAGCACTAAAAAATTAAGGAAATTAAGTGTAGGATGAAGTTTAGGAATGGCTGAGATTGTTTAAACAAAAGGAAAGATGGTCTTGTGGATATTTCCTTTCGAGAGAAGTTTTGGTCGTTGAATTGAGGGATCGAGAGTATTGATAACCGTTGGATATGGATGACGTGGATTGGAAATGCATCCGCACTTTGCTACGCATCTATAACTTAAGTTAGACGTTGTCATTTCGCGGGAGGTCTTTAAGTTGGACGACGTCGTTTCATGGAGTTAGCGCGAGATAATCCACGTCCGTGGGAACGAACGCATCTGCGATTTGACATAGCGGCTATTGTTTGGTCATCGATGGAATATTCTCTGTGCATAATTTTTAGCAGGAGTGTATGTAGTCACCGTTGATCATCGTTTTTAGCAGCTTCTAGTTGATTAAGAAAATGCATATTCTAGTTAAGCGATGTCGTTCTAGTGATTCCAAAGGATGTTAGGCCACATTTTTAGCTGCTGAAATAAGGTAACATAGAGAAGTTACCATGAGATATTTCAGCCGATTATGATTCAAAGTGGCGATTTAAGAGCAAGAATTATGGACCTGTTAGGATGAATCTAGACGTGAATAATGAGGAGAGAGACTTGGACTTAAATGGTAACTGCATATTTAAGGAAAATACTTTAAGAAGTTTCTAATAGATTATATAGATGAGTCTTGTGTTGGAAACCCTAGAAGCCACGGGGAGAGAGAGAGAGAGCCGACTCTCAAACCTCAGGTAGATCTTTCTCCAAAATTTACTAAGGTAGGTTCTCCGGTGTCATTTTGAGTTATGCAAGTTAAAGTTATTATTTTAATATTAGTTCCTTGCTTTTAAAGGAGAAATCAATGTACGAGAAGAATTAGGGAATCAAATATGCAATAGAAAATTAAGGTAAGGAATGTTGTTTGTGTTTTGCCCTTTGGGCCTACACCACAAAATATTAAGATTAAGATAGTGATGTTCTACAGTAGCTATTATATGATAAAATGTATGTCTTGATGATGATGGACGTTAGTACAGCTTCTATTAATTGTTGTGATGTTTTCTTGAGGATTTGATAACATATTTCTTCTTTTATAAACTGAAGATTTTATGATGTGTTAAATGATAATGTTTTAAGTTGTTTGAGGGTTGTATGTCAATGCCTTATGTTTTCAGAAAAATGAACGAAAGTATTTTCTCATGCATAAGTTTTCAAAAAGAAAATATGTAACATTTTTGGTGATACGGTACTAATGGAGCTTTGAGTAGTTGATGCCTCCCAATCGAAAACAACACAGCTTTGGTGTCGTATCCCAATGTTAGAACAAAACAAAAAGAAAAGAAAGAAACAGTTTTTATGATGATTTTATGAAAATGCATTTATCATTTATGTATATAAACATTTTTTGCTAAGCATTAGGCTTGTAGATGAATTATGTGATGTAGGTAACAAGAAAATTGATGATTTTGGACCAAAGGAGATTGACAAAGTATTCTCCATGCCGATGAAGATGACTTGGCGTTGTTACAATAAAAAAATTTCTGTGTATTTTATAAGAGAGTAATTTTATAGAAAAGACAAGTTTTATTTATATTCAATAGGGTAAGTCTTCGGCTATGTGTGTGTTCTCCAAGAAAGAGATTTCATTCATTTTTTAGAATAAAATATGTGCTTTCAAAAAAAAAGTTTTTGGTTTACTGTTTGTTTCCATATCCATCCCTTGAAATTTCTTTTGATTTCAGTTTACTTGAATTTTTGTAATACTATTATGAATTCAAAACTTTTATAGCAAAAAGAGTTTTTTTTTTATTTTATAAAAACAGTTTCTAAAAACACCTTTTGAAAAACTATTTTCAACAGTTTTCTTTTAAAAAGAAAAACAACATACAATCAGGCAACCCAATTTTGATTTTCATCATCCAGTCAATCATGCGCTGAAAAAACAATAAAAGTTCTACTAAACACACAGCAGTTTGGCTCATTTTATTCGATAGAACTGTCACCGCAATCAGCCTTAATGATTAATAAAGATCAGAAAGGGTGATTAATATTCAGCTGAGACAAAAAATGATACCCAGGAACAATGGGATAATCTGTGAAGCCCCACTCATTCTTAACAGAGTGTAGATCAGAATGGCAAACCCCACAATAAAGAACGTTCACAGTCACGTCGTCCTCTCCATTCTCCCTGCCAATATTTCAAACAATTTTACCAGAAAAAAAAAACAAAAAAAAAGAGAAAGAAAGGGCAAGGAAGAAGGAGGAGAGAGGTACTCTTACGGTGGAGCTTCCTATATGTCTAGTAGAGATTATCTTACAGTACACATGTCTCCAATGAGAAGACAGTAAGCTAACTATAAAAGGCAGATAGGGCAGCAAGGAAGAGTCGTCGATGAAGAATTGTCTTTTCTTATTTTCTTGTAATTTTCTCTTTTCTCTGTAATTCTCCTTCCTCCTTCCTCTGTAAACTCTTCATTCTAGAAATTACTGAGCAATACCATAACAAATGGTATCAGAGCTGTAACGATCCAGCAATGGCGGAATCTCGTTCCGAAGCAAATGAAGGAGCATTCCAGCAAGTTGAGGAGAAAATGAAAAGAATAAACTCTTCTTTCACCTCTGTCTTCTCTCGACTGGAGGTATCAGAACAAAATCTTCAGCAATTGTTAGCTCACCAAGATCGATTGGAAAGCATTCTTCACAGGTTCGTTCAAGATTCTAATTCCAGACACGATGCTATTATGGCTGTATTAAATCGGCTACGTCCAACTCAATCGGACAATCAAAAACACACTGCAGCATCTACTTCCAGTTTCAAGAATGTGGATCTTCATACTAATGCTCTTGATAGTGAGATGACGAAAATGGCAATCTCAGCTACCATTGAGGAAGAAACCGGAAGCAGCGATGTTGAACTCGTCAACTTGCAAACCAATGTAGAAGTCAAAGATAATGTAGGAGACAAGGATGAGTTCACAGCCAGAAACCTAAATCAAAATTCAGGTCCGATCCAAATTTGTTCTTCCATTATTCCTGTTTGTTCTTACCATCTGTTGAATATTGCATTCAATAGAAATTTAAGGTATACAGACATGCTAGCGGGCTTAGAACTTGAGAAAGAGCCTAAGTTCTTGGGAATTAATTTTGTGGGATTTGTTAATCTGATTTTTGGCTCTATCTTAGTTATGCAAACCTTCTCGGAGAATATATGGAGCTGTGTTTCCCCAGATAATATGGTGGTTGCAACTGAATTTTTCATTCGTAAGATTTGGAACTTTAGATCGACACGAAAGAAATTTTATTTTGAGCTTCAGTTGGAGTTGCTTTTCAGGTATATGACACCATGTTCACAAGTTTCGGTTGCTCGGCACCTGCTACATGAGAAGAAGGTTTGTTTTGCAGTGATATTGCTTAATTTTTCAACTGTTACTGACTACTTGAATATGAAAATTCTTAATCATCGGTTACAAAAAATTTTGCGGCGCATACTAAGTGATCAAAATGGCTGTCAACATGTGCTAAAAGCTTTCCAATGTTTCCCAAATGATGCATGCAAGCTGGCACCAACAGTGGATTGGTTTAATGAGCATGCCAACTCGACACGACAGGACTTGAATCATTCTCATTATGAAGCTAGATCTTACTTCACTGAGCATGGCACATTTTGGGGCTATATCAATCAGTTTGATGGCAACGGGAGTCAGACCTCTGATTTTGATGCGCCTGGTTTAATGAACTGGGATACTTATGAAGTGAAGAAGAAACGTTCTCAGCTTAGTACAGTTTTATGTGGACGGTGTCGTCTTTTGTATCCTGGGCGCATGATAACTGCTGTTGGTGGCAATGGAGGTTATCTGGGTGGGAGACTTTTTGTTATAGCCGAACAACTTCGTGAGAAGTTAGCTCACTTACTTTATGAGAAAGCTTTAATAATCAAATTAGTGGATATAGTGGATTTCAACGGAAGCTCTTTGGCTCGTGTGCATGCTCTTGCTGGTGCAAATCCAATAATGTTGGTTGTAACTAAGGTTGATCTTCTTCCTAAGGGAACTGATCCAATCTATATTGGTGATTGGGTTGTAGAGGCCACAACAAAAATGAAGCTTAATGTTTGGAGTGTTCATCTGACAAGTTCAAAATCATTAGTTGGAATAGCTGGATACCTGAATCAAATTTCAGGTGAAGTTCAAAATTCTTATTTCCATGCCTTTGATGATTCTAACTATGTCCTAGATATATCCTCTAGTTGGATTTTAATTCATAAACTAGTGGTACATAATTTAGATGTTGAAAATGAACCAATTTTCTGGGAAACTAATGTGATAGAGAATGTTGAACTGAATTTCTTTCTTCATGAAGTCTTTAAAGCTGTTCCAAATAGAAGTTGGAGTTGTCATCTTGCTGTGGATATTGTAAACATTAAAGCTGTCTCGACTATACAATGCCATGGTAAGCCCTCTGCACTCTTGTCGTTAATTTATTCCACTTTTATATTTGATCCCGGTGGAATATTGTTTAACACGATGGCTAGTGAAGGACAATTAACAACAGTGGGGTGTTATATTGTGAAAGAAGATTTAGATGAAGAGGGATTTGAGTTTTTCTGTCAGAGATTTTGTGTGGGGATTCAATATTGCAATTCTGTTATGTCCTCTGAAATTCAGGGAATGAGAGAGCTAAATGATGGGAAATTACTCTTGCAAGCTGATGACCTGCGTCAACTAATATGGCTGTTAGAAGAATTATTTAGGAAAACTAATGAAGAGCATCAGTCAGTGAGGGACGACTACAAAGAAAAATCAGCTGAGCTTTCTCGCCAGTTAGAAAGTAACAAGACCCAGTTTGCACAAATGTGCGAAGAGCTTGACACGAAGTTTAAGCAAGTGACTGCCAAAGAAAACATGGGGAAGAAGTTTGCTGATCTTAAGGAGACTGAACTTGGACTTCTACAATCTGAGTTTGAAACTTTCAAACTTCGTTGTAATGATTGTTTCTGCAAGTCAAGGAGAGCACTTACTAAAGCATTTTTATTCTTTGTGATTGGATTATTGGTGGGCTATCTCTTATATGGGGCAGCAACCCACATTGTTAAAGTAGAAAATGACTTTCATGGAATGCAGGAATTAAAAGTTCTTGCTGTGGCTGCTGTTGTTGCAAAGTTTCAGTTTCTTGCAACCGTGTCTCATGAAATCAGGACACCCACGAATGACATCTTTGGAATGCTTGCTCTACTTCTTGATGCTGATTTAAGCTCAACACAAAGGGACTATTCTCATATGGCCCAAGGCTGCAAAAAGGCACTCATCGCATTGTTAAATGAGATCAAATTTAGTAACCTCAAATTCAGATTTACTTCAGTACAGAATCAAAAGGGTAAAGTGACAGAGGAGTTGAATTCTTCTATTGACTTCAAAGGTTATAGTGGGGTTCTCTTGCATGAACAAAAGTTAATTCAATTGTGTTTGAGATTTGCTTTTGGAACGTCTATCAAAATTCTTCTATTGATGGGTCAATTTTTATATCCTTGGGGACAAGGATATTGTGAGGGGGAGGATTGTTACGGTGGAGCTTCCTATATGTCTAGTAGAGATTATCTTACCGTACATGTGTCTCCAATGAGAAGACAGTAAGCTAACTATAAAAGGCAGATAGGGCAGCAAGGAAGAGTGGTCGATGAAGAATTGTCTTTTCTTATTTTCTTGTAATTTTCCCTTTTCTCTGTAATTCTCCTTCCTCCTTCCTCTGTAAACTCTTCATTCTAGAAATTACAGAGCAATACCATAACAAGTACCTTCTGGAAAAATGAAAGGGAAAGAGAAAACCAGAAGAATCGGTAGCAGCCCAACCAAAAGCTTTTTGTGGGTGTTCTTGCTCTGGCGATTTCGCCATTTCTTCCTTCTCTCAGTTGTCCGTGCCACTCGGTCAGATGAAGAGAAAGTGGAGAGCAGCAGCAAGTGTAAGTATTTGAGTGGGAAGGTGTAAGGATGAAGCATGCTTTTGTTCGCTAGAAGGAGCCCCCACTCTCTCCTCTCCACTCTCTAAACGTATCTCTTAATTTATAATGTAAAATGTAATATAGCTCCTCTCATTATGGTTCAAAATCAAATAACTGATACTTGAATAATTTTTTAAGCAAAATTGTCTTTCTATTCTTGTCATAATAAAAGTAATTGTATTATCGTTTGTATGGTCGACAAACTGAATACTAGAAAATAATTGAAACTTTTTTGTTCAAAATTAAGTGGGAAATTAAGTGTATTTAATTGTGATGAGTTAAGATTGTAATCACGTGCAAAAAACAAAGGAATTTTATCACAGCTAATGACTCAAAAATTACTTAAGAGTATCATTTATCATTAACTCCTAAGTACATAGGTTATATTGCAGTTTATCATTCTAATTAAGTATAATTTATAAAAATTACTTCACCTATGAGTAAAATTTTATTAGAATATAAGATTGAATCGGAAGATGAGTTTATATTTATTTTTAATTTCTATGAATATGTATCATATGAGATAATGTACCGAAAGCACCATGAAATATGTTTTTGTACAAATTAGACAATAACATACACATATGTCCCATGAGTAATTTACCGTCTACTGTTAAATGATACATGTTAAACGCACCTATGGAAAACAAAAAAAAACAAAACCTTATGTGCTTTGCACATGTGTCAATCACGTGTAGAAGATCCTGTACATTTTGTTGAGAAATGAAGATTGGTTGTCTGAGACATTGCCACCTCAATCGATGTTCAAGATCCTTTAATCTCAAATTCCTTAGCAAAACATGTCTCATCTTCAATTTCCAATCACAATAATGTAATCTTGAATGTAATTAAGGTCGAATCTTTTTCTTTGGATAAACTTTAATCAAAATTGTGCACCATCACTTTGAACTTTTTTTTTTATATAAAAAAAAAAACCTATGATTTATCAATGCATAAATCATACGCTTGGTGATTGCTTCTTTAGGCCTCTTACTGACATTTCCAATCCAATCCATGAAAACCGCCTCCGAGTCCCCTCGAAAAAAGTGCAACCTTGAAATGATTCTGCAAATACACGAAGACAATCTAAATTGAGAAGGCATTTATGTCAAACACTAGATATAACAACAATCATATTCATATAACAAAACATTATCATCATTCTCTTCTGCAAATACGATGGAGATTTCTTTTTTCATTTACTCATCTGTGTTACCAGCAATCTGGAATTATAATTCTATTCTACCATGAATGAGAATAATCAGAAAAAAGGAATTACCTCTGTCGACATTTCCCATCCCAAGGCTAGAAAAGACTTGTGGATCTTAAAAACTTCAATGAGATGGAATTTTATGCGGGTTTCAATGATTCACATGCGCAGCCTCGACTCGCTAGATTGCTTCAAGCTATCGATTATGCCATCAATGAGCTTCTCCTTGTTATTTTCATCTGGGTCTAACACAAAAGAGTAGCTCTTTTGAGGCCTCTGCTTTCTTCTATTTGCTTCACTTATGTTGCCGGTTCCTGATGGCTTGAAATTATCGGCAGAAAAGTCGATCATCCCATCAGATTTCTCCCTCTTGTTTCCATTAACTCCCATATTTGTTTCATGTATGTGGCCAGTTTCTGATGAACCGGATGACATGAAATTATTGGCAGAACAGTCGATCATCCCATCAGAATTCTCCCTCTTGTCCACTTTTTTATCCAACCCTTCTTTGCGATTGTACCAGGAATCAAGAATTTGCAACAAGGAGCTATTTTCCTCATTCTCTCTTTCCTTGATCTTCTCAGCAGTTCGAGCAGAAAGGCTCTCTTCTTCAGAGTCTGTTAAATAATCATCTGAAAAGGGGGATTCATATTCAACCTGAGGTAATTTCTCACTAGTTTTTCCTCCTCCTCTTCGTACTTTTTCTTTGTCATCTCTTCTGAAGCTCGTGGTGGCAATAGGTCCCAATTCTTCCCACGGAGAATCAAGATCATCATCCTTTTTCAAGGAGTCTGATGATTCGCCTTCAGAATTTGTCATTGTATGATCAAGTTCTTTCTTTTCATCAAAGGGAACACACGCAGGGGAATGGCCGGAAGGAAAAATAAAAGAGGACTCAATTTTCACACCAGGTAATGTTTCAAGCATGGATACCAACTTTTTATAACCCAGGCTTTTCACTTGAAGATGATATCCATATCTCTCCAAGAAAAGATTTCTAAACAAGCTTATATTATATCCATGAGGGTGTTCTTTTAAAACCTCATTCACAAGCTTTTGACAATCCCCTAATATGTCACTTGAAGAAGACCTTTCTGCAGATTTATTTTTGGCAACATCTGCTTGAAGTCCGTTTTTATTGTTCTTATCCAGATCACTTTCTAGAGATCTTTGCAAGTTCGGCTTCGCTGGTGCATTAGAAAAAATTGATCTCAACTGAGTTGAACCGTGGATGGAATCTTCACAACTACTCTTTCGAACTGAAAGAGTTAGCTTGAAAGGCAACATATGAGATGGGTTTTCCTCCACCCATTTTTTATCTGATATTACTAGATCCACCAGCTCAAGTAGAACACAATTACTGAGCAATCTAAGAGCCAAGGGTCCTTCCTGTTGCAAATTTTGTGCCATCTCCTTCCTGAAACAATGACAGAAAGATGAAGATTTATAACATATCTCAGCTCTCTGTAAATGAAATTTGAATCCATCAGCAGATATCTTTTGAAGAGGAGAGCAAATGCAGTCATTGTAAGAAATTCGTCAACATCAATAAGGAGAATGCAAAAACTATTGTTAATCCTATTCAATTATCATTATTAATTTATTGGAAGAAAATATCTATCACTGAAATGGAGGTGGGAACTTAAAAGTAAGTATGATTGCATCAAACATCTGTAAAATCTTAACTTATAACAAGATTAACTTGAGTAACAGTTACCCGCTACCTGAAAGAAACCCACAAAGACAACTCCAAATGTGAAGATCTAAGCATATTATTAGTCAAACATGGTAAATGTAACTTTTTGCAGTACATTAAAAACGAAGTTTCATACCAATTTGGAACAAGATAATGATATATGCTACCCATTTTTTAACAGATTAATTACATAAACATGTCTAGTTTCTTTATCTTAGTAACTTGTAACTTGTAACTTAAAAGTGAAGCATGGAGCCAAGCAGTCAGAAGCTGAACCTCTAGATGTTCTACAATACGATCGCTGAAAAAAAAAAAGAACACAATAAGAAGAAAAAAAAGTCACCTTGTTTTTGACCCTGAAAAGAGAACTGATGCTTTGGGAGTTTTCATAAATGATTCTAGGTCATGCCAAAAAGAGTTATCAGAAAGCAGATGATGTCCAGATTGATCTTTTTCTTCATTCAGTTGTGCAGAATATTGATCGCTCACTTTGTCACTGCATTCACTGGCCCAAAATCTGAACCATTTTCTTCCTCGGCCAATTATACCAGACTTTGTATTGGTTTTGTCTTCATCTTTCACGACCAACTCCCCACTCGGTAAAGCATAAACAGGATGGTCATCTTGAATCGTTGATTTCAAATCTTTTTCTTCAGCTTTTTTTCCCATATATTTCTCAGTAGAAGAATGGTTTTCTACATGGTTGTGATTTTCCTTCTTCGATGTAGCATCTGCACCATAACTATTGTCAGGTAAACTACCACTTTTATTCACTGTATTGCTATCATCTTCACTAAACCATTTCTTCCAAATCTTTCTTAAAAAACCTACACCAGACACAGAATCCGGTCCTGAAATGGGTGGCAAAACCTGTCCTGAAATGGGTGGCAAATCGCCAGAAATATCCAGTCTGCTAATCACATCGTGTACTTCACAATCTGATTGCGAAGGCTTTGAATTTTCAATGGTATTTGGCTCAGGAGCTAGGGAAACTGAAGATTCTCTTTCAGATCTCCCTAAATGAGAACTTTGTTTAAAATCTTCTCTCGGAAGACTCACATTATGACCATTTGAATTAGTATCACCGAAAGTTTCACTAGATGTACCTCGACTAGACTCTAAAGGTTCTATAGATCTTACATTTACTGCTAGTACTACATATTGACCATCACCAGAAGGTTGAAGCTTTAAGATTTGCGGCATTGACAAGAGAAAACGGCAAAATTTTTTATAGCCATACAAGTCTTTATCGATGGAGACATTACTTTTTGCCAACTGTGAGCGAAGCTCTGAAAGGAGAACTCCTTTGGGATATGATTTCAAAATTTGACGGATCTGCTTCATGACAACCTTGGGAATGGGACGAAGCTTTGACTCAGAATCCGGCTCAAGAAACTCTTCTACTCGCGAAGAAGATGGTTGCTCGATGGCTGTATAGGGATCTTCAAGAGGGACTTTATATTGATTATACCAAGAACCAAATCGACCATCTGGTGGTTGGTTAAAGCACTTTCCAACAAAAGTCTCTCCTTTAATCAATGCATTCCAGTGCCACATTATACTTGCAGCACTGCATAGAACACCAGGAGCCCTTTCTGTACTTGCAAGCAATATGTTGTAGTTGTTCATTCTTAATCGGTGTAAAATGCTGGCAAAGTCCCTGTCGCTCGAGATCAAAAGGAGATGTGCTGGTGGAGGATTTTGAGAAACCCAATACATGAGATCTACAAGAAGAGACCTGTCAGCACTATTTTTTCCACCTGCATCAAAGAAAATTTGAAGAAAAGATCTATTAAAGTGTTATAGTTTTGATTCATGGGGCAGCCAAAATCAACTGTATAAATATTTCATTAGTGTTTATAAATCAATATCTATTCACCATTTAAGTACAATAGAAAAACTGCTTGAGTACACTAAATAGCTAAATTTTCTTGATGTGACTTGTCTTTACCTCCATTCAAAATGATACAGTTACTGAAAACATTAACATTCAACAATCTTAAAAATCAACCAAGCAATTTGATAAATCAACGCAGTCACTTCTACTTTTCTTAAAGACAAAATCTGTTCTTGATGATCTTTTGACAGAAGAAAATAATTGCTTTAAAGCTATAGAACTCTGCTAATATTCCCCCTTCCCTACAAAACAGTCTGAACAAAGTTAAGCTTCAAAACTCTAAATTCAATATCAAGCCCAAGGTGTCCACCAACCGAAAAAAATTGGGCGGTATTGGCCACTCAATAATCTATCCTACTAATCCCCTCCTTCATACATTTTTCAACTCAAATCCATTAACATAAGTAGCAATAGATTTAAATTTTTAATCGTTAATCATTTTGCATCTTTACAATGAATATCTTTCCCAAACATTCAATCATCTGTATTCTACTAGAATCCTCCAAATGACTAATTCATTGTCGTTTCAAATCTACCTCTAAAGTACTCAGACGAACAACCACTTCCTTCCCAAGATTTAAGTTTCACTGCTTCTCAAAGAACAAAATCAGCTTTTTCGAAAAAGATTATTATACTAACGATGCTTTAAGAGTAGACACGGAGAACTCACCTTGAGGAACATGGGTAAGATTGATCCCCGTTGAGGAGAGAGCCTCCTGATTCGCCCTTGAGAGCTGCATTACATCCCCAAATGCTGTAATCTGTACAGGACCCTTGATTCCATTGAATCTAAGCGCTGATGTAATCAAATGGGAAACCTTGAACACGTTCACTCCAGCAGGTAAATGGCAATTCTCAAAGTCCCACCACACTGAAACCCTCACATCTCGGGAATCCACATCGTGCCGCTTAGAAGTAGAAGAAGAATGGAAGGAAGAAGAATTTGAAGTTGAAAAGCGGGAAAACTGAAGCAAGAAAAGAGGGGACTGTGAGGATGAAGGAAAGGAAGAAGAAGGAAAAAAATGGAGAAGAAGACTGGAAGATAAAGGTCTCATGGAGTACCAAGTGAAGGTCAATTAAAGATTGAAACTAGGGTTTTAGGATGGAAAAGGGAAATGGGTTTTCCATTTCAATGGCGGTCGATGGAGTTTGAAGAAGCGAAGGGTTCAGGTGAGAAGAGCTGGGGTTTAAAGGGCAAATGTGAAAAACTTAAAACCCATGAAGCACGTGTGCTGCACGCAATCCCGGGCTGAAACTTGGGTTTGGACCTGGCCCATACTGTTAACTTTCCTCCTTCCATGACCATCAATGGCCGATCAAAGGGGACGGACCGACAGTTAACGAAGCTGCAGTCTGCAGAGCAAAACTCGGCCTTGGTTTCCTTCCATTCCAAACGCCACTAACACGAGGAAATAGCTGTGGTTGATAGTTGCTTTTCCTTGCGAGAATTAATCTCAATCGTTTTAGAAGAATTCCAGCTTAAACTCTCCTTATGCGCAGCGCCACATTCAAGTTTGAACATTCCAAACTTGGTTGGACAGATTGTTCGTTTTTCATGGACTATGCAAATCCTAGAATAATATAGAAGGATGAAATTGAAAAACTGTTATTGACAATCGTTTTTTAAAATATTTATTTTTTCAAGTAAGTTTTTAGACAAAAAAAAAATTAGAGGCAGAGTCACAAATGTTTTAACTTAAAATTTAGTCTCTTTAGACAAAATTTACTTACACAATATAATTATATCACTAACTGGTACAAAAAATGATAGTAGATATGGTCCAAAAATATCAAAAAATATTTTTTTTATACTGTTATAATGTAACAGTTAAGAAGTAAGTCAATAATAATAAAAATAGGCATTAAGAATTTTTACGTGAAAAACTAAATTGGGAAAAAACCACAGGAATTGAGTAAAAAAAAATCTCATTACGCAAAAAAAGATTTACAATATTCTTCTAAAAACCAAATATTCTAGAGAATATCATAACCTCTTTCTTTTTTCTCTCTCGAAATAATCAGCACTCTATTTTCTTTCTTCCTCTTCTTTTCCTTATTCTCTTCTTAGTTGGATAGATTTTTTATTCATCAGGGGCCCACTATTTTTAGGGAGGGAGCCCTGCTTATTAACTAAACCATCAAAATCCAAAGAGAATACTAGTTAGAAATGTGTAGAATGAAAAAATATTTCTGTATTATCTCCATTAATAAGGTGGTCCCTCATAATAAAGAGAGACCAACCACTTTTAAATATCCTCTTACTAATTTATGATAAGGTAAATCTAATTCAACTGAGCTTCTACAGAATTTATGTTTTCTTTTCTGCAAAATCTTTGTCATTATATATGAGTTGTTTTCATCCATGTGAATTTTCTCAAGATATACTTGTTTAGTGTCCAACAAATCTCATATCCCATGATATCTGATATCTATGTCTTTGACTTCAAATGAAAGCTTAAATTTTTGCTCAAATGAATAGCACTTTGACTGTCACGATACAAAATATATTTGTCTTGTTTATGACTCATCTCTGTTAGAAATTTTTGCATCCACAAAACTTCTTTATAAGCCTCTGTAGCTACTATAAACTTAGCTTTCATTGTCGATAATGAATTTTTTCCGCTTAAATTGTTATGAAACTGCTCCCCATCCAAATATAACTAAATATCTCGATGTTGATTTTGTGAAGTCAATGTCTTCTGCCATGTCTACATTAGTATAGCTTACTAACGAAGTCTCTTTACTCCCAAAACTCAAACTTAATTTAGAAGTACTTCTAAGATATTTGAAAATCCACTTCACTGCATTATAATGCTCTCTACTTGGATTTGATAGAAATTGACTGATTACTCTAAAAAAATGTGAAATATTAGGTCTCGTACAAACCATAGCATACATTAAGTTACCGACTACGAAGGCATATGAAATTTTTTGCGTTTCTTTTTTCTTTTTTAGTAGAAGGACTATATTCGAAAGTAAACTTGAAATGTTTAGTAAGTAGAGTACTTATTGCCTTTGCCTTATCCATGTGGAATTGGATGAGAATTTTCTTGATATATTTCTCCTACGATAACCATAACTTTTCATCATTGCTATCGCGAGTGATATGCATTCCAAGTATTTGTTTCGTTGGTCCTAAGTCTTTGATGGCAAAAAAATTGCTAAGTTCTTTCTATAACTTAGCAATTTTTTTTTTGTCTAGGCCCACAATTAGCATGTCGTCAACATAAAGTAAAATGATTATAGATGTTGTAATGACCCGATTTTTATTACCTTTTTAAAATGCGTAAAATTTAAAACTTTTCTTTTTATAAAATCAAAATAAGACTTAAAACCGAGTGTTAAATTCATTACTTCAAATCATTTTCCAATTTATCACGTTAAGAAATAACAATTATTTAAAACATTTATATCAATTGCAATGGAAATAAATAAGATATTTTTCATTTATAACTACTACCTTGCATTATTAAAACGATAATTGCCTTTTAGAAAATACAGCGGAAGACTTATTAGTTAAACAAAACATTTAAGAATATAAATTAATTATATTACAAAACCTTTTACAATTTGTTTTCATTTAAATTCTTTTAGCCCAACCAGCCACAAGATTCGCGCGAGCAAATCCTTCATCAACTGCTCCAAATCTATTATTATACGTATACCTACATCAACAAGACTTAATCTAATGAGCCTAATATTCAGTAAGTGATATAAAATAAAACATAAACATGTTATGCTTCTTTGAAATCCTTTTTCGTTTTTCGTTTCCGTTTCTTTTCCTTTTCTTTATCTTTTCTTTTTCTGTTTTCATTTCACATTTCTTTTCCTTTTCTTTTTCAGTCTCTATATACATCAATACACTTGGTTCCGACATCAATCGACAAACCGTCATAATTATGCACATCAATGCACTCGGTTTCGACGTCAATCGGTAACCGCTATGTGATAAGGGCTCGACATCGATCGACCCGCATGTTAGCTACTGTATACATCAATATACAACAACCCCACACACTCGGTATAACAACTCCTGCATCGACCAAAAGCTCTGCTAGTGGTTGTAAGCATCAACGCACAACAATCGGCTCCGACATCAATCGTAGCGCAGCAGTGGTTGTGCGCATCAACGCTTAAACAACCTCATATACACCGTTGCATTGCCCAACCTCGACGTTGATCAAGGACCAACTAACAACTCACATCCTTACGGTTTATCATTTATTCATTTTTCATTTCATTTACTTTTATCTTTATCTTGTCATTCATTTTCTTTTTAAAACCATGCATGAAAAACTATTTTCGTATCGTTTAAAAACCATGATGCTCGTGAATGCATACAATTCTATAACGATCCAAATTTTTATAAATCCTGAAAATGCGTAAAAATTTAAAAATTTCCTTTTTAAAACAAATTAGAGTGTGTAAATTCGAATCGCTACTAACTCTTTCTTAAAACTCATCATGAAAATCAACTTGTTAATTATGCGGAAGCGTTAAAAATTATCTATTTAAATTCTTACGAAAACGTTATAAAATATCCCTTTTTAAATCATAGCAGAAACGTGAGAATTCTTTCAAAAGAAATACTAAACAATACTGAACTATTCAATCATTTCGTTTTCTCAAATAAAATTGAATCATTACTTCATTGATTCAATACCGTTTACTTTTCTTTTGTCTTTTGCCTTGCCAGCCCGAATCCTGTGCGTGAAATCTTCCATCCCTGCTCCGTTACGTGTTCATCATTTTCTTCTTATCTGTTCGTCATTTTTACCTACACCACAAGTAAGGACGTGAGCTTACGCCCAGTAAGGAGATGGGGAAAACAATTTATGCATTCTCTCTTTAGTCTTTGTTGGATTGAGGGCCACTCAACCCAACTCTTTCATTACGTTCATTTTCTTTGTTCGTTCTTACTAGTACATCGAGCTTGGAGATTGGAGATTTTTCTTTGAGATGGCCAAGCTGTTCGAGCTATCCATCTACTCCAACTCCCTATTTTCGACATATACCCACCTTTAGGGTTCTTTTCTTTTCCCGGAATATACCTGCCTTTAGGGTTCTTTCTTTTCCCGGTATATACCCACCTTTAGGGTTCTTTCTTTCTGTCCCGGCATATACTTGCCTTTAGGGTTCTTTCATTCTTTTCCGGCATATACCCGCCTTTAGGGTTCTTTTCTTTTTCATTTCATTTTTCTTCATTCATGCATGTGGGTACCATCCGAAGGTTACCCCCTACTTGGTTTCTATTATCATGAAATAACGTATACATTCTACCGTACAAAACATACATTGAAATAAACATGCTCATTGAAATAAACATACTATAAATGCTTATTGAAATAAACATACTATAATTGAACCTACGCATATAAAGAATTACATTCACTAAATTGATATCGACTTATAAAAGAAATAAGAAAGTAAAGCAACGTATGGCATGCTCATCGAACTCTAAACTACCCATAAAAGCATGCTTAAATCGGTTATCATGAGGACATGCTCAATTATTTCATTACTAACATGCTCATTAAACTAAGTTGGTGTTATATTTAGTCCATACTATAATTTAATGCTTAAATTTATTAACATATGCATAAGAGTCTAGTTAAGGAGTTCAACGTACTTTTCCTAGGTAACAAGGTTTATCACCATTTTGCTATAAAATCATGCTCATTAGATTGCCTTTAACTAAATTAGAGGGTTCTTATCCGGAACCAAGATACAATCCACATTAAAGAAAGTAATAAAAGCTAAATTGACTTACACCTTGTTCTTTTGTTTCATTCAATTTCATCATAGCAGCTTTCATCTTTCATCTTTCGTTCGTTCTCATTATGCATTTATTTTCCATTTCATCATTCGTAATTTTTCTCTTTTCTTCTTTGCTCAATTCACTTTCTTTTATTTCATAGTACCGAAAAGGAAACTTAGCATTTATCATAACAAGAATAATTTAGACACGGACACGAAACTACTCACGCACACTTTACTTGGGTGTAGGGCACAAAGCCAAGACAACCCATTCCTTACCTCGAGCTTTAATACGCAATAACACTTATTCGTTTGTCTTCTTCTTCTCTTCAACACCTTCACAAATTACCTTCACACATTAACACATTATCAAGGATAACTCATCAAAATCTATCCATCATCAGAGAACTACCATCCAACTAGTGCACCAACATGCATGAATTAATCCAATATTAATTTAACATTTCATGCTTCTATTCAAATCTAATTTAAACCACTATATCCTTCATTACCATATTTTTCACAATGAACATAATGTAACTTGCAGTAAAATTGATATCCAACATGTTTATGCTTCGAAATACCAACAGAGCACGTCCATTAGCAGACATTTCTAAGCCAAGTGTTTCATAAGGTCTATTTATTTACTTACACCAAAGTAGATAATCTATAACACCCAATAATTCATACAAACACCACCTAACGGCATAACCATCCATTATCCAACAGCAGATCAACAACTCATACACAAAACCAAAAGCAGATAATCCATCATCAATTAACAACCCAACAGAGCATGCTTATTATTTCTACCTCAACATCATAACCAAGTTGCATATTCTTATCCAATTACATAACCACCTCTATCATTTACAATTACAACTGGGTAACACAACCAATAATTCGTCGATTATTATCCAAATTTAAAAGTTATGGTAGATGATAGTCACTTGATCGAACCAGTACCCATTTCATAGTAATTCAAATTCTCAAAGCATACTCAGTCAACTATTTATCAAATCCTCCATCCAAGAACATACATAACAACTATAATTCATGGCATAAATTCTGTTTAACAAACACTGATCCACATTCCTCAACCTAAATCACCTGTAAAGAACACCTCAAAAACAAAGGAAGAGGTTAGTACCTGTTTCTGCACCTAAGAGCAAGCAATCCACCATTTTAAGCTCTCGGCCATCAACACCAGAAAACAACGAAATCCAGAAGAAATCGCAGCTCCAACCTTTAGCCTCCTTAGCTCACCCGAGAGCTAAAAGCTCTCAGCTCTCTGTCATTTTATGCCCTTTTTCCATGCCCGACAGCCACTTGATTTTCTCCTGCGGGTCGACAGCCATCTTCATGAGGGTTGTCCCCTCTTAAATTCCTCATCTACCCTGCTCCCCATCGTTAGTGTCGGCAGGACACAACTGGAAGGAGGGCTACGTCGAACCGGGTTTAGTGTAGAACCATAGAGCCAAGCCGTTCCAGTCATTTCCACCCAAACCGCCAGCCCCTGCCAATGACGAAAATCGTCACTGCCCAACACCAACAACGCCGACAACCACCCCTGCAGCACACTTCCAGACACGCTCGATGGATAAAATGCGAAGGAGAAGAAGTCGACGGAAACTCACCTCAACTCGTCGCCGGAATCGCCTCCGCAAGAGATCGCCGAATCGCAGAACTGCCGAGCGAACTCGTGCCCTAGCTCCGCCGTTTCGCGCCCACGGAAGCCGCCAGGAGGTCGCCACGCCGTCGGACAGCGTCGTTCGTCGTCGCGAGCTCCCCGGCGCTCGGTCTCTCTCCCTCGTCGCTTCTCCCTCTCCCTCTCGTCGATTTCTTTCCCAAAGAAGAAATAGCTTTTGCCATTTCTTCTTTTTATTTTTATTTTTTTATTATTTTATTTATTTTTATTAATTATATATATATATACTAATTTTTCTTCATTAATCTATTATATGAAATCCCCACTAATTTAAATCACACTTTTCAATCAATTAAAATTATTTTTAATAATTTAATTAAATTATTTTTAACTTGAGTCCAAATTCTCGATTATTCCAAGTATTGCTTGATGATTATGATTAACAATTACAATACCCGATAAATTATCTCATTAAATCCAAATATTTCAATTTACTTTTCAATTATCCTTCTTAAAGTCCGATATAAAAATTCGGGGCATTACAATATTATTTTAATAATCTCTAAACATGCTCATCTATGAAACATATCATTAAAAGAACCTCAATATAGTAAACATCCAGCAAACAATAGCACAATATACGGAACATGCTCAATTTGTGGTAAATCAGTAAACAAAACAAATATTCTATGAAAGCAATAAACACACAATATACAGCCCCTAATTCTTGTGATGTAGGGTCTGAAGACCAAAACACTATAAGTATCAACTTACCTGTAGTTCGTAGCGTGTTTAGCTCTTTATCATTTTTCTCGTTCATACCTTCAAAATAATTATCATTTATTTATTAATATATTTATCGATTATAAATTTCATCTTTGATACCGGTATTACTCGTTTATTAATAATTTAATTATCATTAAATTATTTCACATTTTTCATTCATCGACCAATTTAAACAATAGAGTCATAACTATTATTCTAAAGGGTGAACAAAACTACCAGAGCATATTTCCAATTCCAATAGACACAAAGATTCCAACTTTTCTACATACTCGCCAATTGAACAATTTTTATTAAAGAATATTGTAACATCTCAATATTTTTAAGATGGATAATTATCGGAATATTACCAAGGACGTTCGGAACGCTAAATCAATAAACATTTCAGTAACATTTTTCCCTGTATACGTGATGTAACTGAAATGTTGGGATTACGAGGATATTTCATTACGTGTTTACACGTGCCATTTGTGACGTATATCTATGAAGGAAACGTCGTGGGGATCACGTTGAGTGCAAAAAGATAGTGAAAAGTGAAGAAAATAGACTTGAGGACGCCTCGGGACGCCAATATGCATCCTAAACTTGCTGTTTTGAGAAGTTGCGGACGCTGGATGTGGAAAGTGCAAACGATGCGGACAAGGTAGGCCACGTCCACAATGAATCTCTTTAGATATGGAGTTTTGCGGATGATGTGGATGGCTCGATTCAACGTGCGAATGAATCTGTCCAATTTTTGGGACAATTCGGACGCCACATGCAGAAGATGCGAATGACAGCACGTCATCCGAAAAGAGGGCTGCGGACGGTACGGACACAGTGGGGACGCCATTTTTCGTCCAAAGCCAGGGATTCGCTGTGTGATTTTAGGTCTTGCGGACGCATGCGAACGACAGCATGACGTCCGCACCAGTCCGAATCGCAGCAGATCTGCGAAAATTAAGGAAATAAAAGTCAGAAAACTTGACATTTAGTGAGTTAATACTCACACTTTCGGAGAGAAAAAGCGTCTCCTCCCGACAGTAGCCCACAAAGGAGCCTCCCTAAGGCATGCTTTGTCTCCTTAGGTAGATTCTTCATCTATTTATGTACTACAAACTCCTCCTCCTGCATTTCTTCGTCTTCTCATTTGTTTCTGCTGAGGGGAAACTTTGCTGGAGCTGGGAGGCCAAGGAGCTGCACGGGAGATTCAAAGGGTAAGAAATGGGTTGTCTTGGCCATTTGGAGGCCCTACACCCAAGTATTGTCATGTGTGTGAGTTGTTTCGTGGTTTAGTTTTGGTTATTTCTATAGTTGCCTCAATTTCTATATGATTGTTTTCTTTTAGTATGTTACTGAGCTTGAATAAAATAGAGGAGAAACGTATGTTACTGAGCTTGAATAAACAGAGAAGAAATGTTTAAAACGGAAGAAAAGTATGAATGAGTTCTTTACAGATTTTTCTAAGTGATGACAAAGAAGTTATGATGTAACAATTCCATGGTTCCTTTACAGATTTCTATAGATTTCTAGTGATGATAAAGAAGTTATAATGTTAGATAAATGATCAATGCTTCCCATTTTGCTTTAGATGACTTTGTTGGTGGTGTTTAAGCATATAGAGTATTCCAAATGTTATTCATTTGCCTGCTGTAAGATTTTTGATGAGCTCCATTGATTTCCTGCAATAGTTGTTACTGCTTTTACTTTCTGCCTTATAGATATTATCTTTGTTATTTCTCTTTTATGTATGTTACTGTAATGCTCAACAAGTAAATACGTGAAACAAGAGAAAAAGGTCCAGACACTTCTAAAGGGAAAGTGAATAGAAATGAGAACCATGACTAAAATGGGAAGGAAAAATGAAGGGAATGAATGACTATGGTGATGACTTGATTATTTCATCTTAAGCATAAGCCTATTTCGTCGATATGTTTATTTTCACCGTTGTTGGTATCATATGAGAAGCATGTTGTAGTAGTGTTGCTGATGTGATTATAGTATAGAAAGTAGGATTATCCAAGTATATTCTCTTCCATTGTTATGTGTTTATTGTATATGTTTTTCCGCTATTTCATGTAGTCATTAAAAGCATGATAAGTTCCCTTGTGTAGTCAATTTAGAAGCATGCTAGGTGTTGTAAATCTGCTGTTATTTGGTTGTTAAAAAACATGTGTAGCCCGGTGAGATAATGAATCATAATCTGATATAGTTCATTTGTTGTATCTTGTCCACCAAAAGAGCATGTTTAGTTTCTTGTTGATTAAGTTGGAATGAGAGCATGATTGGTTGAGGTACGTTTTCCGTTGTTAAGCTTGATTTATAGTAGGATTTAATTGGACGAAATACTGCTGAATAGTCGTGTAGAAACTATTAGTTGACGAATGAGTTTTGTGAAGCATGAAGTAGTTGTGGAAAAGTAGAGAATGATGAACTGAAAAAAGGATGTATGATGAGCACGAATGAACTTTGAATTCCCTATTGATATTCCTTTTATTGTCTTAATTTCTAAGTGATAGATTTGATGCCTATTGAATAAGGTATGAACTACTATGATGTGAACTGTAAAATGAAGGAAAAAAGGTTTAGTTAACTAAACAAACGAAAGAAAAAAGTTTAAGGAGTTAAGATGTATGAACACTATCATGAGTTCAATTAAAAGTATGATTGACTAAACGTATTTCTGCTGATTAGTCGAATAGAAACACATTTCGATGACTTGTATTTGCTGCTGCATAGTTAATTAGAAATATGTTATGATATCTTATTTTGTGTGATTCATCGCTATTCACCTTAAGTTACGAAGCATGTTCGTTATTCTTAGCCAGTGTTTACTATGGATTACCTAAGGTGTTGATATTATTTCTCACATGTGCTTATGAATTAGAAAGAAGTTAAGTTGAGTTCATGTTAATAGAAACCAAGTAGGGGGTAACCTTCGGAGTGGTACCCACATGCATGAGTGAGGAAAATGATAAGAACAAGTATGTTCGAGATGAGCGGGAAACGTCCGTCACCGAAGAAACCCTAACGGCGGAATACGCCGGTAGGGAAGAAACTCTAAAGGCGGGATACGCCGGAAAGAGGAAGAACTCTAAAGGTGGGATAAGCCGGAAGAAGAAAGAACTCTAAAGGCGGGATACGTCGGAAAGAGAAAGAACTTAGAAGGAGGGATAAGCCAGAAAAAGAGAACGAATAGGGAGTTGGGGTAGATGGTGTAATACCCGTGTTCCTCCATTTTCCTCGTTATTGTAAATTGGATCCATTTTTGGTNATGTTTTTATTTATGAAAAAGGGGTTTTAAAAGACGGGTCGTTACAGATGGATAGCCCAAATCTAGCCTAGCTGCTAGGATACACCCTCACCAAATCAAGAAAAGGGACTACTATGCACACATGAGGTTAGAAGCTGATATGCTAGCTTTCCCAGGAGTATACCCTTTCAATTGCCATATCATTCCTTTGTCTCATCGGGTTCATTAAAGATCTCATCCTCATCTACACTACAAGGTTCAACTAATGAGTCACAATATATATAAACATGTAATGCAGTTCATAAGAAAATCATGTCATGTTCAATTTTCAATATTTCTTTTTCTTTCAATTTACAATCCGGTCGTTGTGATCATTTAGTCTAAAAGAGAGAGTGACATCATTTTTTCCACCTTATACAGAACAGTCAACTCGAGTCCATGCCCACAACAATCATTTACATTTATTAAATTTCTTTCTTCTTTTTCTTAAATGAATGCATGAACGTACGAGTATAATGAACTTCAAAACAATACACATAAAATAACATAAAATAAACAGAGCAGTAACAAAAAGCAAGTCGTCAAGTAATCTTCATTAAATATAAACATAAACTAAATAACATTCATGATGGTAAATCATTAGTTTATCAATTCACATCTTGTCCTAAACTACCTGCAACATCCATGAGCATACTTGTCTAGAAACAACAATTCATCCATATTACAATATAATCATACAGTTTATGCTTACCTTAATACCTTATGATGTAGGCCAAAAGGCTACACAATTAAAACATCTCTTACTTGTGCTACTTAGTAGAACACATAACACTCTACTTCCAAAACCCGCGGTTATCCTTAACATCAACAAAAAATAGGAAGAGGATTAGAACAAAGGGTGGCTAAGGACACAATTTACTTTACTAAAAAATTATTTCATGGTTTTCATCTTGTATCCCTTCCAAAAACTTAAGCTTTTAAATGTAAAACCTACCTCTAGAAAACTTGAAGAAAATCTTGAGGAGAGAATAGTTCTCCTCATCGGAGCGGCCGAGGAGAAAATAGGGTTTCCTTCGCAATAACGTTTGTATAAATAGACGGTCGAAGATAGGGTCTCACAAAATGGAAATTTCCTTTTAGTTCAGATAGGCAAACCCAACTTGCATGAATTCTAGAAATTCTTTGCTTAAAGTCTGTTTAACCGAGTAGTGGACGTGAAGTGTGTAGAAAAAATGTGGAGTTAATCATATGAAAAGAGAAATGTTGAAAAAAGGAAGGAAAAATGTTGTGGAAGGTCGGAAGGGGTGGATTGATTATCGACTGTCAGATGAAAAGGGCAAGAGAAAAGTCAACCGTCGGATCAAAGGAGAAGACACTCCCGTGGAAGGAAAGATTCCTTCGGGAGAACGATTGGCCATTGGATTGAAGAAGTGATGAGCAGATGAAACACCAGCCATTAGATGAAGTTCACGGAATGGAATTTATTAGCGGAAACAATTTTAAGAAGCGGGTCGGATGGTAGCGTGATTAAACGCGGACAATAGGATGCGCGGAAAGATACTTCAATGGTGTCAAAAGATTCCTCACAGAAGGGAAACCGCGGTCATGCTATAAGTCGAACGACGTCGTTCAATTAAAGAAAATGTGTGGGCAGGATAGAACGTCATCGTTTTGGCTTGTGACTTTAAAGGGAATGATGCCATTTGGACTCAGATTGCAGGAAAAACTCGGGTCCCGTTGAAGCGTACCTGTTCGCAGAAGCAAACGCTTTTGCGAATGGCGAACACTCTGCCCTAAACCGTGGGTATAAAACGGCGCATTATTAGTTGAGCCACATAGTTTATTCGCGAGTGTCATTGAGGGCTTACTGTCAGAAGCTCCAACATCGAGACAGAGCTTGCGATGGACAGACGAGCTGCGGAAGAAGGTTCTGCCATGGATGAACTATTTACTCCATTTTATGGAGCTCAAGGTAAGTAATGCTGCATGTTTTTGGCCTCTCAGCCTACAGTGCAAGGTGCTAGGAGGTTTATGTTTTGGTTTGTTATTGTTTTTCTGAATGATGCTCGAGGATGTGTAGCTATTTGCTGTGTTTATTTTTACGCTTACTGTTATACTAATGACCCTCGAGGATTTTGTTGCCTTGTTCTGTAACATCTCGTAACCTTTTCCCTAATAAATATGTTATCGTGCACATACAATCCTATCTAACGTTATCGTGCACATACAATTCTATCTAATATGTTCCTTAATCGTAATCTTAAAACGTGATTTGTCCTATCTAAGGAACTAAACTTAATTCTAATAAATATGCAAGAAAATAACATACAATTCCATATAATAACATAACTTATGCATTAAACAAACAACATCAAACAAAACCCTAAATTCCCGAGATGTAGGTTCTTTCGAACAAAGCACATGTAATAGCACGTACCTGAAGTCCTTAGCTTTAACGAGTTATCACTTTAAGATTCTTCACAAAAGCCTAGTTATTAACAACATGAGATAATAAATAAGTATCTCCAAATAAACAACCCTAACTATTAACAATTCAAAGCCCAACATATCTTCTCAATGCATCTTAACAATCTACTCCAACAAGGCATAGCATACAATATATCTGTCCAACAATGACAAATCTTTAATAAACCTTCACCAAAATCCCATAATATAAATCCAATAGCATGTACTAATTCTCCATTCATTAACCAACTTAATAACTAAGCATACATAGTATTTTTTCCAAAGACTACTTGTCTATTAACCATAAAATAAACTAGTAGAATACCCACAAATCATAGAGTGGTAACCAAAACCTAATTATTTTCCAGACAATAATCTTCAGTAATAACTCGTTGAAATAATTACCAATTGATATGATAATCATTTTCATGCCTATAGACAAACCCAATCATTAAACTCCTCTATAATTTGGAAAAACTAATAATATATACTCCTTATGTAGAAACTAAGTAAACGAGAAGCAACAATTCATGTTCACCGAGAGATAAATAAAATTGAAGAATACCTTCAGAGTCATCGACCTTTGGAACCCTTGCTTAAGACTACTTCTTCTGTATATCTCACGTCTCTAAGGAATATCCTTTCTCCAAAACCAAGGAACTCTCAGGTTTCATCTCTGTCATTCTCAGACCCACTCCTCAAGCCTTCAAACAGCCAAGCAACCTCTCCATTTCACAATGCTCACGCCCTCAGACCTCACACTCATCATCAGTTTATAAACCCTTCTCTCAACCTTCCTCTCCCTCCTTTAATTCTAAATCTCCAAAACTCCCCCTGACCGTTTTCCTCACGCCAGTTTTTCTCTTCAAATAGCGGCAGAGTAACGTTATCTCTCCTATCTCTCCACTCATGCTGCCATTCACTCATATATATAGGCAACAAAATAACTCTTCAACCTCCCACCATTTACTCTCCGAAGATAGAAAGCCATGGGACACTCCATTAATGCCCATAAACTCCAAAGAGGTTCAGACAACCAAGAGACGATGCATCCATCAACTTCCAGACGTTGTGGACGACGTTTCCATTCGTCTTCCCTATGTTTAAACTCTTCAAAATTCTCTTCAATAAATGGCAATTGACAGCCTTTTCTTTAATATGATCGACCTCAAAAACAAAAAATCGTCTGCCAACATTTCTTCAAATATACGGTCTATGACGCCGGTCGATCGACGCTCGTCAATCAACCGCCAAGAGTGAGCGCAGTTTCCTAAGGCTAATTCTCTAGATTATTTCGATACTCCATGCAATTAACGTGACAATATCTACAATATTCACCTCAATCTCTCTTTTCCAATAACCAACCTTAATCCATAGTATTTCGTTATTCAAAAAATATATATATTCATACTATAATCCACTCTTCCACCGTATACTTCACTCTTATAATATCCAATTGTGTCCAAAATTTTTTCTCTTAGTATTCTTTCTGACTATCAAACTAAATGATATCAACCAATCTAACTCCAAAATCACTAAATATCTCTCCAATTGACTTCAATCCTTCTCTTCAATCCAATTACGAACATAACGAGGTATCATAATTCATTTATTCCAAATGCATTTATGTGACCAATATCTTTACCTATCTAACCTAGCTCCTACTATCCCAAAAATTATCACTCAAGCTCTTCTTTCAGCTCAACGAAGATTTGGGATATTACTTGTTCTGTTCTACCCGATAAATGATTGATAGCTTCTTGCTGCGTTTTATTTTTACGCTTGGAAATCGAGGATATGTGGTTTTATTATTGCATTGACTGCTAGGTTGTCCCCTATTTTAATGATGGGTAGGATGTTTTATGTACTCATAGTTTTGGTATTAATCTCGAGGATATGTTGTTTGACTTGCTGTATCTTAGCTGAACCGTGAAAGGATGTTCTGTTGGGTGTTGATTCTGTTTTCTTACTGTTTTTACTGATGACCCTCGATGGCAAGTTGTTATGCTCATTGAGATGGTGCTTTGGTTATTGGACTAAGTATATGATGTTATGCTTATTATGTTATATTTTTATAAGTTTAATGGGACTGTTAATGTGATACTTGGGTGATAATAAGGGGTGATGTTGTGTTCTGGTAAGCTAGATGATGTTGAGGTATAATGTTCTATTGTTATATTTAGTCTGTGCTTATTGAGCTGAGTAGGTTACTGTTCTGTGTGTGCATAAAGATGGACGTTAGGCTAAATCCAATGTATATGTTGTTTTCTTGGAATTGTTAGTTACTGTTAATGCATTGTTGAGGTTTACCGAATGTTGATGTTTGAGGATTTGTTATAGCTACTACATGGTGCTGTTTGTGATGATAAATGCACTCGAGGATCTGTTGTTGTGGTTGTTTAAATATTGCACACTGTATTTATGGTTTATTGATGTAAAAATGTTCATGTTGCATTATGATGTGTGTTATGCATGAGTCTGCATTAAAAAAGATAAAAGATGATGAAATATATGTAAATAAGTACTGAGGACAGGTTGTTCCGATGGGGAACCAAAGGGTGAATGAATCCTATAGTTTGCCTCCATTTGATGATGGGATAGATCAGTAGATGTCGGTCGTTGTGCATAGATGTGCGCAACAGCTAACAGATGACTTGGTAGATGTCGTGTCTATCCCCCCAAAAGTTATGACAATGCTTTGTACCTATTTGTTTGCCTCTGTTTGATGAAAAGGCAGATATAGTAGATGTCCATCACTGTGCATAGATGTGTGCAGTAGCAAACAAAGGACTCGGTGGATGTTGTGTCTATGGTTTGAAAGATTAGTTTACTCATACTCAAAGAAAGTGAAAGACAAGAAAGAAAGAAGAAAGATTAAACGATGTCACGAAATGTCAAGTTCACGATCTCATGCATTACTTGCTAAGCCTTAGACTCATAAATGAACCTTGCAATGTAGATATGGATATTACAAATGAAATGGAAAATGCGAAGTTCACATTGACCAAGGTCGCCATGATGAAGACTTGGTTGTAGTTGGGTATGTGGATTACGGTCTACGGGTTGAGTGTGTCAACCCACCTTTGAAAACAATTTTTATGTCAATCTTGTTTGTATTTAGATACTTTATGCTATGTAGAGGTTTACTATTCATTGTAAAGAACTTTTAAACTTGGTTTTTGGCAAGAAATGTATTTTAATTGATAAAGTCTTCTGCTATAATGATCTTTGAAATGTATGGTTTAATAGTTGATTTAGAAGATGCTCCTATTTCAAATGGTTTTAAGTGGAAGGTTTTATGTTCGTGTTTTTAAAAAAGAAAAAAATATATATTATAAGAATTTGCTATAAAATTTAGTTTTATGAAAAGGGACGTTACACGTACACTACCATGCAAACGCGTTCCAATCTTAAACGACGTTGTTCGACTTAGAAACTCTTTTTTTGCTCAGCATCCTTTCTTTCAGTGGAAGAATATTTTCCTTCCGCCTTTTGATCAAACGATCGATACTTCAATCGCTTTTCCCTTTTAATCCAATGGTCAACAAGTCACCCAAAAGGAATCTTCCCTTTCCGTGAGAGCATCTTTTTTCAGTTCCAATTCTCCGCTTTCCTTTCTTAAATCTAATATAACAGCTTCATATTTATTTGGCTTCCAACACTTCTGCGGGAGCATCCTCTCCAATTTGACCTGATCACAGCCGTTCAACGACTTAATCTAACAACTGTTAACTCATCCGGCCGTCCACTTGTTGCATGAAAATCTTCGCTATACGACGACATTTTCCTTCTCTAAAACAATTGTCGCGACTAAGTTTCTATCCTTAGCCAAAAGTCTGATTCTCAATTTATTAAATTACTTACTTAATTATTAATTTACTTTATTATAATTTATAATAAAATCTTAAATACTCTAAGTATAGAATTTACTCAATTGTGACACAAAATATTTTTATTAAATTCCAAATATTACATTACATAGCTTAAATTATCGAATGAAAATCCAAGTGTCACACACACGCACAAATACAAACACACACACACACACACACATGTATGTATGTATTATGATTTCTAATTATCCATGTGTTTGAATCCAATTTTTAAGCTCCACAGCGATTTCTATTCAAATTTTGAACTCTATCGATTTTCTTTTAGGTAATTACAAATTACGTTGAAAGATCAATATATTTTGAAATTGGGATTAGAAATCTCCATAATCATTATATATATAATTTGATAGATAAGTTGATGAGAAGTATAAATTGATATTTTGTAAAAGGTTGAGGTTTAATTTATTAAGAAAAAGAGAAATTAACTAAACAACTACAAAACAATGGGGTCATTGATAAAATAAACAATAAAAATTTTTTATTAACAAATAAAATACTGAACTATAAGAAATGAATGTCATAAGCATTGTTGTTACGTTTTTCATAAAAATTTTATTTTTTTTTCTACAGCGAAAATGAAATATTCCACAGCAAAAAATGTATATTTTGAAGCGGAAAGTGTCTCAGAAACTTATTTTTCACAGCAGAAACATATTTTCTACAAATATTAATTAAGTTGGTAATTAATTTTTTAGATAATTGTCCAATTTGGTAATTAATTACTAGATAATTAATTGTAAGGTGAAATTAATTACCAAATTAAATACTAATTTAATTAATTTTGAAATTAATTACTAAGTTAATAAATAAATAAATTATCAATTTAATTAATATTTATTGTAAAATACTATTTTTGCTAAAAAAAATAAGAATATTAATTACATTAGTAATTAATTTGATAATTAATTTTAAAATTAATTAAATTGATAATTAATTTCATTTATAAATAATTACTTAGTAATTAATTATCAAATTGGATGAGTATCTCGAAAATTAATTACCAATTTAATTAATATTTTGTGAAAAATATGTTTATTTTGCGAAAAATAAGTTTTAGTTGCGAAATATACACTTTTTGTTATGAAAGATACATTTTCTATTGCAGAAGATACACTTTTACTGCAAAATATAGTCTGTAAAGAGTATTTTCAAAAATTAATTTAGTAATTAATTAAACATTAATTAAATAGGTAATTAATTTGATACTTAATTTCAACTTATAATTAATTACATAGTAATTAATTTTTTATAATTAATTAACTAGTGATTAATATAATAATTAATGAATCACAACTATCTCAAAAATTAATTATTAATTTAATTAATATTTTACGAAAAATATTTTTCTTTTGTGTAAAATAAGTTTTCTCTGTAGAATAATATACTGTATAAAAAATAATAATATTTTCTACAATGTAAATGTGTCTTCCATCAAAGAAAAAAGATTAACTTTTTTAACAAAAAAATGTGACAATAATTTTTGTAGCATTCATTTTTCATAGTTTTTTTTTCTTTGTTAACATTTTTTTTAATATTTGTATCATTGGGGATCCCATTGTTCCACGGTTTGGTTAATTTCCGAAAGAAAAAAAAATTAATGTTGGAAATTGTGTTTTTTATGAAAAGATAATATAACTGTCTTTGGTTCGATAATTTTTTAGTATGCCTTGGCAACGTTGTCCACCAAAGTCGAATCTCCATGTGAGGGCTCCTTGAAAGTACAGACGCTTACAGTCGGAAAGAAAAAAGAAAGAAGATCGGGAAATGGGGATAACCAAGGAACAAGTGGAATCTTCATTGAAGTCTCAACTCAATCCTTCGTATCTGGTAAGCTCCGCTCTTCTTCTTGATTCACCTTTTCTTCCCTTTCCATTCATGTAATTTTTATATGAGTTACCGTTTTTCGTTATTCACTTCGGTTCATTGTAGATTTCAATCAATTTTGATACTGGGTCTCATCCGAATACTTCCACAGTCGAATCTGTGAACTCGTTTGAGAACATGCGTAACAGCCATCTAACGCTCCCTCAATGACCCAAAACATTGGAATTCATGACTGTCATTTTATGACCTATAGTCACAAATTGAAATTTATGAGCAAAAAATAATCAAAATCTTAATGGGTATACGACTTTAATCATTTGAGAACTCTTCCCCTTTAGGACTGGCCTTTGCGATTTGTATTAAAGAGAACTACTCGTTGGGTACACCTCGTGGGATTGATACCCACCTGCGACCTTCCCTGTCACGATTGCGGCAACATGTCCCTATCGGGATGTCTGTAGAGGGGAGTTCTGAGGAGGTGGATTGTGATTATCAAAATTATTCTATTGCTTAGTGAAAGTTGGGTGGTCTACTTTTACTTGAACGCCATTCCTCTGCAAGCCGATTTTCAAAATTGGATTCAGCCAAATGTGGCTTTACAAGCAATCAGACTGTTCAACTTTCAGGCTTTTCTTCTTACCAAAAGAATGTGGATCTTAATATTTTTATTGCTCAAATATCATGTTAATGCCAGTCATGGCTGAAATTTTGTATTTCAACTTTGCTGTCGTGTTAATTGGAGGTAAGACAAAGGTTCTTCTGTGCCTGTTATAGTAATTAGTGCCACTTAATTTTACTTTTACTCAGTTTCCAAACTAGATTTTAGAGCCAGAAATGAAATTTTGTTCCAGTGAACTCTATGAAGCGGTTTCTGGTCTTACTCCGCTCGGTTTCTATTTTGGTCGGGATTCTATGATTTTGGGGATTGGAGAGAATACACTCTAGTCATTTAATTTTGTCTATCTAAATGATGCTTATGGTAGAAGATGAACAACCATTATCACAACTTAGTTGAAAATTTCCTGTTCTATGCTCGGCTATGAAAAATCGAAAGACATGTAAGTTTGGAGGGGATTCTGTTTCATTCATAAAGCCCCAATAACACTTTTTCTATGCATTCTGCTCTTCTTCAACACTGTAGTACTCCTTAAACCTTTGGTTTAGTTTTATTAACAGTTTGTTTTGTTCTTTCAGGACGTGATTGATACATCAGGAGGGTAAGTTTTCCTAAATGTGAATAGATTAGTCATTTACTTCTCCTTCCCCATGTTTTTTGATTGGAAATTTGAACTCAATAGCATCACCCGTTATTCAAATTAGAAAAAGATATGGTTTCTCCGAAGATGTGCATTATGCTTATTCCCAACATGGAATGTAAAGGCACATAAATTCACGTGTAAACATGGAACGCAACATTTATCGATCTTTAGATGGATTAGCCAAACAAAGAGTAAGATCATCGTCTTACGATTGTCTGAAAAAGTGAAAAGTAAGGATTTATTCATAAGATTTCATGTCCAGTTAATTCAATGTTTTTTGTGACAAAAGTCAAAAACAAAATAAGGTGAACCAATGTGGTAGAGATTTGATTGTTATATTTAGCTGTTAGAATCTTTGTTGTATGTATTCAGATGCGGGGCGAGCTTTGCAATAGAAATAGTGTCGAAAGAGTTTGAAGGAAAGAGCTTGTTGGCGAGGCATCGGCTGGTGAATGCTGCTCTGCAGGAGGAGATGAAGGAGATTCATGCGCTCTCCATCAAGAAGGCTCTCACCCCCGACCAGTGGAAGAAACAGGCCCAGTCTCAACCCTCAAACTCTAGTGTGTGAACCGTGCTCTCTTACTTTCTAAAGCTACTATCATCTTTTACTTTGAATAAATGACAAAGGAACAATGTAACCTATTCTCATTTTTCTATATATTGTTTGATTTCAATCTAGAAACTAAGAACTCTTTTCTAATTCAAAAACTATATATATAATTTGGTCTCAAAAAACTGGATGGAGCTGCACCGAGCCCACCCCTAGTTGTCGATATCCTCACAAAACTCAGGAATTGCTACTTTATATCCATAATTTCAAAGACAATTCTCAATCTTCAGAAACGGGAAGAAACAAGTAAAATTGGCAATTTTTATGGTAAGAAAATTTGTATGACAACTAAAATTGTAGTCAAATTAAGATTATATGCAAACCTTCTACTTTATTTGACGACATCACTACTAAAATGAGCGTAAATTTAAAGTCTTTTATCGAACCTAAACTTGGGTTGTTGATCCCAAGACAAAAAAAGTATTTTTATTATTCACAAGAATTTCAATCTTCTTGAAAATGTTTACGGCAATTCTCTGCCACTTGTTTAAGCTAATCTTTAAAAGTACAAATGTTCAATACTGAGACCCCGAGTCAATGTCTTCGCTACTCAGCCTCTGTCAGTCCATTCTATTCTTACCCAATCAACAATGGAGATAAAGTAATCTCTGAAAGCCCATATTTTTGTCATTTTCAAACGTCATAAAGTAAGCTTATCTCCAGCTTCTTCATCTTGGTCTTCAGCTTCAGTTTTCAGTCGCGTCTCATTTCTTCTTCTTCTTCTTCTTCTTCTTCTTCTTCTTGGAGGCATGGCCAGTAAGCTTGTTCAACCACCAATACAAGCTCTGGCCAGAACCACAAACAGAGCCAGAGCCAGAGCCGACAGATTAACTCCACAAACTCCGTGGAGATCCAGAAATGCAAGTTTTGGTGATTTCCCATCTGAGTTTTCGCCCATTTACACCCCCAGAGTTGCAGAGCAAACCCCTGGAATTATAGGCGACGACACACTTGTCCAAATCAAGTCCGAGCTTTATCAAGCAGTAGAAGGCAAGCCTTTCATCTTCGACATTATTGATTTTCCTTTTCTGTAATGTATAGTAAAGGAGCAACTGTTACATGAAAATGGAGGTCAAAAATGGTGTTTTAGGACTCAACAGAGGGATTTTCGGAGTTACATCTGCAAAAAGATCTGAGATAGAAGGTTTGGTGAGCCTGCTCGAGTCTCAAAATCCAACCCCAGAACCCACTTTGAATCTAGAAAAGGTATATAGTCTTTGAATCTAAAAAAAATATACTTTTTCAGATTCTGATTTTGTTACCAAATGCAGCTTAATTCTGTCTAATACCTGAAGTTAAGTTTACATTTGACACAACTGCGTTTATAGAACTATGCCAAGAACTGCAAATTGCAAAATTCAGACATGTAGAAATAAGAATAATATGTGCAAATATGTCGGAATTGCAAAGAGTTTTGTTATTGTTAGAAATATATATTTAAGCCGGAAAACTCATTACTACCTCTTTTTATGGAGTCAAATTTTGTCATCTGTCTATGATTTTTTCTCGAAGAGTTTTCCACAAAATCTGTGTCGCATTTTTCACGTAATTTTGTCGTGTTCGATTTACAATAAGTTTTACGTGTACGCAAAAGTCATCTTCGATGGATTTCTTGTTTCCTTTGCATTTTTTCTCTCGAATATTTCAAGGTGAGTGGATGCTGGAGGCTTATTTACAGTACAATCACCATTCTCGGCTCGAAAAGAACAAAGCTCGGACTGAGAGATTTCATCACCTTGGGAGACTTTTTGCAGATCATTGACATTAACAAGGTATAATTTCTCATCTCGAGTAAGAACGACAACATGATTTACTTTATTAAAGTGTCGTTTACTTTTTCAAGACATTTGGATTGAAATCTGTCGTTAACTATGCTTGTATTGCCAAAAATGGAGGGCAAAGCAGTGAATGTGATCAAGTTCAGTGTGAGAGGATTGAATATGCTGAATGGACAACTTGCAATTGAGGCCTCCTTCAAGATTGCATCAAAATTAGTAACTAAACTTATTTTTCCCTCAAATATTTGTGTTTTTTTTTTTGCTAAATCTCGTTCGTAATGGCCAGTTTTTTTTTTTAAATGTCAGAGGGTTGATATTAGTTATGACAATTCCACGATCACTCCCCTTCAGGTATTCCATTTGCGTTATTCTTCCTTCGTTAAGGGATAAATTGCGAGCGAGTAATATTAGGCTTACCCGCTAATTCTACACTTTTATCTTACTTCTTGACGTGACACTTATGTGTTACTCGTTAATTGGTATTATAAATAAGATATTGATTACACTAATTGATAATCGTAGTGTAAAATTGACTTATAATTTGTGTTGGTATAGATTGAATCTTTTTTTATTCTATTCATTCTCTTGCTGAAAATATGAGGATGATATGCTTTCTTTGCTTGGAAATTGAGTAGTTAATGAGTCTATTTCATAAGAACTACCATCTCTTACTGAGCATCTTCAATCCGGAGGGCTGGCTCGAGATCACGTATCCTTTTTTGGGTTTTTGGATTTTCGATTCTTGATTCGTGTGAAATTTGGTGCTTAACTCAAAGCAACTATAATAGATATGTGGATGATACAATGAGGATAGGAAGGGATGGGAAAGGGAACATCTTTGTGTTGGATAGATCTGAGGAAGCTGATTCTTGATCGTTTCCCAATTCATGGAATCATTGATTTTGTTGCATCCCACCAAATTTGGTCCAATAAAATTATAACATTTCTTAATCTTCCACACAAATTGTTATTATGAATGCTAATTGTAACTGAGATTGTTAAATCATATGGGAGTCTCTTTGGATGGTGAAGTTGACAAGAAACAATATTTTTTTTTACTATTATGGGATCAATGACAAAACAAATTTTTAAGTAATTTTGCTAATAAATAAAATTTTGACCATAAGAAATGAGTAAAGTAAATTTTGCAGTCATGTTTTTCGTTAAAAAATGTGTTTTGGATGTTCACACTTTTCACGCCAATCCATAAAACGATCACATTTTAATTAGTAGATGTTCATGCCAACCCACAACATCTGCACTTTAATTAGTAGATGATTGTGCAAACCCACGGTGTTCGTACTTTAATTAGCAGATGTATCAAATAATGTTTGTATTTTAATTAATATATGTCTAGGCCAACTCACATATGTATATGTAGACGTCTACAGATTGACATGGACAATGTGTATATTTGAGACATTTTTTAATGAAAAACATGTGTGAAATATTTACATTGTTCATTTTTCGTAGTTTAAAGTTTTATTTGTTAGTAAAATTAGTTTAAGGTTCACTTTATCAATGATGTTATAATTCATTATTTGTTTTGGTTAAATACCCTAGAAATCTCATCATTAACTTGCTCATTATATTCCTATGGGCATAAGATTAAGAAAGATAGAATTAAAAAATTACTTCTAAATGTTAATTGAGAGTTTTAAAATATCTGAAGGTCTCTAGGGTGATGAAATTGAAATATGGGTAATTAACAAAAAGGATTAGGGTTCAACTTGGGCAAACGCTCGCTAGCTGGCCCTAAAAACAATATCTCACAAGGTTCGGTTGGAGTCGGGCCCGACCTTAGCTTGGTTTCCAGAGAGGTCCTAGTGATTTTTGGGGAGTTTACGACAGATTCTGGTTGAATCCCTAGAGGTTCTTTGCCTGGCCCGGCCTGCTGTCTATCCTGAGTTATGAACCAAACTATTTTGCCATTGTTAGTATGTTTTGGGTCAAACACGACAATGCTTGGTCGGGCTAGGCCACTTTCAATTGGCTTGGATTGGTGTGGGTCACTATCGGATTGGTTTGGGTAGGCGGAGGGAGGAATCTAGTGCAAATATCGAAGTGTTTCCATTCAATGAATTAAGTTTAGGATTCCATTCTAATCATGTTTGACTTTGTTTCCTAATTTTGTAGATATTAATCAATTGGAGACGTTAAGCACAAGACATATGTACGTCCAAACAACCCCATAATGAATAATAGTTAAAAAGAAGAGAATATATCAAAATGAAGCTACACATTAATTTCCTAGAAAAAGAAATTAAGTTGATCCATTCAATAAAGTTGTCTTTTGAGCAAGCAAAACACCCCCTTACGCTTGTCCCTTGACGGGGGGAGATGTGGTCTGTGTTGTACCAATCATTCTGAAGTATAATGAAAGACACCTCCCACACGTTCAGGCTTTCCTCCCTTCGTTTTTCTTTTTTTATCCCCCAACTTGTACCAATATTGATGCTTATGATTCCAATACATTTTAAAGTTTTCTTTTTATATTTCTTAAATGATTCAAGGCATTTATTGTTACCTTTAATCAATTGAAACTCAAAGATATTGACTTGACTCGTAATCCAAGTGTATAAGCTTAGACTTTCGCTTCTACCATATGATATTATGAATTATCAACTTAGAAAGTATAGATAATTGATATCTTAATTTTTATTATTTGATCAAATAAATCTTGAACTTCAAAAACATGAGCGATTTCAAGAAACTTTTAAGACCCGCTTTGGAAATTAAAGGTGTTCATCAAAGAGTTCAATTCCAACAAAACCTAACTAGCATAAGATAAAGATCACAAAAAATCATGACAAATATTCAATAATTTAAATGGACTCTCAATTTGTTGACCATAGAATGTATTCGATGCAACCAACATCTACGCCTCAAGCGGTGTGAAAAGGTTACATTGATCCATGTGATAGCTGATAGAAATTTTATATTTCATAAAGTTAAAATTCTCTATAAGTTTAATGGTTCATATTAGTGATAGCTCATCATTTTAATTATCACAACCTTACACTCTTACCTTTAAAGAGACTCATACATTGGATACACTCTTTGATGAAAAAAATTCTTTGGTGTCTAATGCTTTGAGGTCCTCAATCCTATCAATCTAACAAATTTCAATTTACTGAAATTACACATTATCTAGAAGATATTGATCAAGGGTTGTAAGAACCTAAACTGTAAAGAACAATAAAAGGCAAATCAAACATAAAGTTAGCAGCATCAATGACCGGAGGTACGTAAATAATTCCGCATACGATCTAATTGCTTTTGAAGTTTAGAAAACATGTTTAGATTGTGATTAAAGTCTAACAGTTGGTATTATAACATTAAAAACGCCTCCGTCTTGATGTTTTAAAATTTAATGTTTTGTGTAATAACTGCAAGTAGGTAGGTGGGGTAAGAACCCAATAAAATGCGTTGAAAAACTTGGAGGAGTGTTCCTCACCTTCAAGCACACAACTACAACCTTCAACCCCACACCGCATTTTCTCCTTAAATAATCCTGCAAATCCCTCTTGGCATCGATTGCTTTGAGAGGAAGGAGTGCAAAGAGAGTTCTCGGCAAATTTTATGAAAGAGGAGTTGCGAGGTTGATCAACGTTGTGGAAGCCATTGAGGAAATTGTCCTGCTATGATTGCATTTGAACATTCAGTCTTCACAGAGAGGTATAATGGGTTTTATTTTTAAGTTGTTTTAATAATTTTGTTGGTTTTGTGATTGAAGTTAAAATTTTATTAAGGATAAATTGGATGTCTAGAATGGTTGATTTTGGATTTACACCACAATGAGATAAAAATTTTGGGAAAGAAAATTTAGTTGTAACTTGAATCTGTTAAGTTTCACATTTTGGGTTGTCAAAGGACGTCCGTTCTAGCTTTAAGTGATGTCCGTTGTAAGTTTAAATGAGATTTTCAAAGTTAAAAACTGTATTGAAAGGATGTCCAATAAGTGTGAAGGGACATCCGTTGTTGAAAGACAATGTCGTCTATCCTTCGTTTTCAATGATGGATCTGTTGAAAAATTTGGAAATCCGTCGTATAAAGGACGTCCGTTTAACGATAGGGGACGTTCGTCCCTTCAAGACAAATATGTTGCCCTTTCCTTTCAAGTAGAACTGTTTGAAAATGTGGAAAATTCCCAAGTTGGACCCATTGGTGGAATACTAAGCATGAATTTTTTAAAAATGATTAAATGGAGTTTAATGGAATATCCCCGTACTTTTATAGGTTCGTCAAATTAACGTGGGATTTGGACCAATTTAATTTTTCAACTGATTGAGCATTTCTCGGCTATTGGTAGGCCAGCTGAGGTAGGAGTTTTATTTTATGTCTAGCATTTCATCGTTTTCCAAACAATTATTTTGAGACGCATTCTCATATGAAAATGACTGGTCCATTTTTGACCGTATGTTTTTTTTACGATATTATATTTATTATTTTCGCTGGACATGTTTTATTTTGAGCATGCACTTTATTGATCGTGTATGATCCTGTTTTTATATATGCATATTCGACAGTTCGAGGATGTGTTTTGTTGTTTTAAATAGAATAGTGGTGCAGCTGACTGTGGCGTGTCATTGGGTGCGAAACCCTAAACATGATCAGGGTAATTTATGAGGCTTTTGCGATCACCGAGTATCTCTTTATTTTGGATGTTCGAAGCCTGTGAGTGACTCCCTTTTCGCTGACATTGTGTGGGGCCTAGTTTCTGTATATACCACACTATAGTGGACGTTTTCCACATTTTGCCTCACTAGTCGATTTTATTTCATTTTAAATAAATGTTTTATTCATAGCATGCTCCCCCATTTATTTTTATTCTAATTGTTGAATATAAAATGCTACCCCTATTGAGTTTAGTCGACTCACCCCAAACGACATATATGTTCAGGTGTTAATTTGGACGATTACCGGTTCTCGTCGCAGGATTGAGCCAACATTCCTTTTAATATTCCAGTATTTTATTTCGAGAGTCCGTGTGAGGATAAGCCCCTTTATTTAAAAGTTGTAATAATGTGGATTTGGATTTTGGTACTTTTAATTCTGAACTATATTATTACTATATCTTGATGTCACTATTAGACCTTCGTGTAACCCATTTGGTCGAACCTTAACAAGTATTATAATTTCCTAAAGTCTTCCGCTGAATAGATAAATATGGAAATAAATAAAAAGCTAAAGGGTCGGGCAGTTCGGTCCGATTTTCGAGTCGGGTCTCTCCTCGTTCTGTCTCGGGTCCCCTCTGGGGTGTGACATTTTGAGATTTTTCTAAAAATATTTCAACGTGTTTAGTTTAAAAATAAGGTTATAAATCATTCAGAAATTCAATTTATAACATTCTAAAGTAAAAAAAGTTAAAAATGATGTAAAAAAATGAGAGAAATCATTGGATTTCTTGTAGTGTTTTATTGGTTTTCGAACCAGGTAGAGCAAACCCATGTATTGAAGAAGATGACCAAGATCTACGGGTAGTTTATCATGGTCCGAAACTACATTTAATTCCTTGTGTAGACATTTTTTTACCTGTAGTTCCTTCATATCGATATTGAACTTCGGTTTAGCTCAGTTGGTTGGACTTTAGCATATTGTATTTTATTTACGACATTCGTTGCTCAAATCATTCATTTAAAAGTCAAAGGGTCAGATGACACATTTCGATTTCAAGGAAGGTAGCTCCTCGTTTTGTCTCGGATTCTCTCTGGGATGCGACAAATCTAAAATTGAGAAAGAGAAGATCGTTGTGGTGAGTGATTAATTCAGTAAATAAATCTTATACTTTATGGGATGGATGAGAAAATTAATTTTATCTTTCATCTCAGAATCATAGTCAATTTAAAATTATTTAAAAACTCTATGTTGGGTCTTCAGATCGCCTTCACCAAGTCTCTTTATAATAAAATCTTCTTAAAAAGAAGACTTTACAATCTTTGAATTCAAGGATGTACTTGAGTGAGCGATCACATTAACAACATAAAGACTCTATTTTTTAAACTCTCGCAGTTGGGTTACAAAAGAGACGTAAATGACCATGTAGAACTTCTATTTTAAAGTCTACTAGATTCGTATGATTGACCAATAATATTCTCCCAGACTATCTAGTCTTTGAGAATGTTGCATCTGTTGTTTTGGAAGAAGAAACATTGGCAAAAAACAATAAAGAGAGGTTAGGAAATGCACAACAAGCAGGGGCATTATCAATGACAAGAGGAAGATCAACAAAACATGGTTAAGGTAAAAGTGTAAATCAAGGTAAATCTAAGTCTAGAAGTAAGAAGAATACCAAATACTACAATTGTGGTAAGAAAGGACATGTTAAGAAAAAGCGTTGGAGCAAAATAAAAGTAGAGTGCAAAAAAGTTTCATATACCTCATAAAATGGTGGTGTTATCTGCAAAGAGATAGCAAGAGAAAGCAACCTCAGAATATGGATCAAGGTTATCAAGGAGTTCAATTCCAACAAAAGCTAACGAAGATTAAGATAATGATCACAAGAAATTGTGACAAATGTTCAATAATTTAAATGGACTCTCAATTTGTTGACCACATAATGTATTCGATACAACCAACATTTATGCCTCAAGTGGTGTGAAAAGGTTTCATTGATTCATGTGGTAGCGTCTATATTGTCGACATTATTCTCTAAAAAATAATAAATAATATTGTGTTTACTCTATACTTTTTGTCTTTTAATTATTACTTCTAACACAGCAATATATTTATTTTACTATCAATTATTTTAATTATATTAATTAATAAATGTCGCATCAAAAAGTAAAAATTAAAAAATAAAAATAAAACATGATTATAATATTATCTGAAAACCAACAATCTTTTTAGATTAGACATTATATATAAGTGTGGAGCAAAAAAACTTTACATTTATTAGGTGGTAGTCACCAAAGATATTGTCTATGAAAAATAACCTTGATCATAATATACCAAAGATATTGTGTATGGAAAATAACCTTGATCATAACATAATCTAAAATAGTATGAAGTGATTTCGTTTTTATGGATGGTTTGCTCAAAATTGGTTCAAAAAAGAAACATCATCAAAATAAGAGATTTGATAAACATGTTTGTGGCATTTCACTCGTGCACATTTCAAATTCTCGATATTTTTCTATATATCAACCACTTAGAACAAGACACGTAAATATAGTTGACTACTTACGTTTGCAGTGACGTCATTTCTCATTCGTGGCAGTAATCGATTGGAAGATATTTAGTGTACGACACTAACTATTTAGTTAGGGAGGCTGTAAATATCACCTGACGCGTGTCTTTTACGCCACTGCCAAATCTCCACGTCACCTGCTTTGGCGGTCCACACCGACACGTGTCTCCTTCTTTGAGAACTCGTGCTCATCCAGTCGCCTAGCTCAACCTATAAAAGCCTATCTTCGTCTTCCTTCTTCAACTAGTATTTGGTTTCCTCCATTTTCTTTCATCAAGCTTGAAATTATCGATTTGTTTTTCTGTTATCTTTTTTTTGAAGCAATGGCAGATAGATCGCTGGTTCAAATCGATCGGAAATCGTCAATCGAAAGCGAGCCAAGGACTCTGAATCTCAGTCAAATCCGTTTTGCTAGGGTATGTATTATTCTAGTCTCTTTTGATTTTTCAATCCTTTGCGTTGGCTAGAATAATTGATGCCTGGGAGTTTATTTGGGGTTTTATAATAGGAATCTTCTTTATGATTGGTTCATTGACGGGCATGATTTGTTGATTGCAGGAGGCAGCACTATATGTGATGAATACGATGACGATAGAACAAGCAATGAGAATTTTTACCGAGGTAATTGCTTTTTATACATTTGTTTATAATCTATAGTTGTTTGTAGAAATCAAAGTTTTTAAAGGTCAAGGTAGATAGAAGGAGAGGCGATCGGGGAAAAATTGAACCAATTTGTTCTGAACATGATGAACAGGGACTGAAACCAGTGGAAAGCAAGAAGGAAGTAAGAGATACAGCGATGATTGGTTGGAGTGGAGAATTTTACGATGAAGAACAAAAGGAAGAAGATGAAGAAGAGCTTCGACAGCTGGAAAAATTTAGAGACGTCTTATCGGCGCCATTTTGAGTTCATTTTCGTCGTCTTCTTCGAGATCAACGCTTCTGTAATTAGTTTTTCTGGAAGAGGATGGAACTTCCATGTCCATCACCTTCTTCTACCAGAGGTTTCTTATCGGATGCGTCGTCTTGTTTTCTGAAAGAAATGTTGGTGGAGAACGATATCGTCCACAATGGGTGAAGCTGGCGCAAGTTCTAATAATTTGGAATTAGTAGGAAACATTACAAGGAGAGAGAAGACTTACATTTTACATTTTAAAATCATTATTAATGTTTCGTATGTTTTAATAAATTTAGGCAGCACATAACATGAAATGATGAACTGGATCTTCTGACAAGTGTTGGCGTGGGACAATCGTTAGGAACAATGCACTTGGCTTTAATTAAAAAGTAAGTTTTTGTATTTGGAAAGAGCATGTCATGATTAAATGAATCGCGTGTACAATTTAACAGTCACAAGCAAAAAAACCAATGAATCTTTTTAAATGAAGAGCACTAAGTCAGCCTTGGTTGAATAACTGCAACCCTAATAGTTATGTGCTCGGATTTGGTTTAGACACCACTCTTTGTTGTGTGTTGACTTGTTTTGCGGTGGAAAACTATAACTCCAAGTATTTCTGTCACGGAAGCCTATGTGCACCAAAAGGGCTCACTTTGAAACCATCTCCCCCTCACAAGAAACGTTACATGTTTGTCAAGTTCATTGAAAATATCCTGCCTAATACAAACACATTTCTTCCTCTTGACTAGCAGATCTCAATTTGGTAACCTGCTCTCGATTCGCGCGTGAAAATGAAACAAATAAATAAATGCGCAAGTAAATTATTGTTAGATTATAAATATATTTATTAAGGGTAAATTAGTATATTATTATTTAATTTTGTAATTCTATTTAAACCTACATTTCATTGTATCTTTTAATTAAGTATTCAATAAAAAAACCTAATTCTCCTTTATTTTTATTTTTTTTAATTTGGGTTCTTATATTTTCATATGATATAGCAATTTGTTGAAGATCGTCCAAACTCCTTGAAGTTTTTATTTTTAATTTTTATATTAGAAAAATTGAATCTTGGTAAAATAGTAATTGGGTATTCATACAATTGCAATTTGATGTTCATGTCATCATTTTTGGGGGCTTCTACAATCATTTTCTAAGTTTTAGGCAATCGCTATTACTTTGTATTTTTATTTTATTTTGGCTTCCTTTTCAATCATTATGTGGTGTTATATTGGTTTTGTTGATTTGGGAATTTGCATATTAATTCACAATGATCATAGATGATTCTTTTGTCATATGCCATGTCTGGCTTCTCTCAAACCGGGTTGTCATCCTCTATGCGGTTAGATACATCTTCCCCTTTGTGGGTTTTAGAATTTGCTGCTTCTCATCATGTCTCTCTTGATAAGTTATTTTTTATGTCGTTATAACTAAAATCATGTGTCAATTATGAAATGACTTTCTTGTGCATTTAGTAGATATTTTTCATGTTGTAACACATTGTTTGATAGATATTATATTTCTAATCTAATGTTGAATCTTGTTTATGTTACTTAACTGTGTTAATCTCGATTTTTAGTTCTATTTTCTTCTTCTACTTGTTATGTGCAAGACCTATAGTCACAAACAATGATTAGGACGACCGTAGGGGATGGAGCCTTTATATGATGATTGATCTTATAGTATCGCATATTGCAGCTTCTCATTCAGATTTGTTTTCTTTTCATTCAATTCATTCTTCTTCTAACTTTTATTTATAACATTCTAGTCTTTGTCATATTTCATTTTCACGTTTGCATTTTTTACTTTCTAGTGAGGCATTATGCAATTTGATAATTCATGATAATTAATGTGGGTGGGAGGAAACAGATATCTGTGAACAGTGAAACGAACATCCGTAACGGAAAGGAATGCGTCCGCAGATAGGAGGAATCATGTGCGTATCATGCTAATTAAATCCAATAATGGATAATCTTCGAGAAAATCCGCAAATTGAATTATGTGGGCTGTTCCGTTCGGGATGGAATGGCAGAATGCTACAACAGACAGTTTGCAATGCCTCAGTGGGAAATTGACTATGTCGTCACAGATTCAAGCAGATGAGATAGTTCTCGACTAAGAGAATCGGTATTTCCAACGTGCAATGAAGGGATGGTGGAGATTCAGTTTGATGGATGGAAGTTGGTTTGAAAGATGTCTAGTTACATCTTCTTACTCCAAGGCTGCATTCTTTTAACGAATGAACACTCCAATTTGATAAATCATGAGTTTTTGTAGTTTTAGAGAAAATTTTACTTCAAAGAATTGAAGTGAGAAAACCACAATAGAAGAAAACTTCCTCAATTGTCACAAAGAGCAAGAAATCAGAAACACTCACAATCGAAATGGAAACACTTCGATATGGATTCTACTCCAAGCAGGAAAGCTGTTGGTTTATCAATTTGATCACAATTTCGTTTATTACAAAGTATCATAGAGAGGGCTTAAATATCCTGCAAAATAAGGGTAATCAGCTAAAGAGCCAAATATCAAAAACAACCTTACTAATAGTACTCACTCGGCTAGAATGAGCACTAATAGATAGATTACAAGATATGTTCTCCACAATAAATCATTATTCAAGACATAATCCTTAATAAAAATAGTGTAATATAGTAAAAGTTTAGAACTAACAAGTGACTACAAACTCCTTAAAAAGAGTGTAGTCTTTAGAAGTTGTATGTGATAGAGTTAGAGGTGACAAACGAGCCAGACGAGTCAAGTCGAGCGGAGCTTGAAAACATTTGGCTCACCGAGCCTAACGAGTTAAACAAGTCAAACCTAACTAAACAAGTCTAACGAGCCTTAACGAGCCAAACATATATAAATATATCTAATTTATATTAATATAATGTATATATTTTTTAAATTTTAATTATTAAAGTAATAATAATTATTTATTATTATAATGTCAAAATATAATAGTTAATCATTTAATTAAAAAAATTGTTTTATTAATGTATAAAATAAGATGTATTGAGGAAAAAAATTATTTGAGACGATCCAATAAAAAATTTTATCACACGCATATCATTACAAATATTTAACATTACATATTATTGATGGAGTACTACAAATTGAGAAGTTAGAGATTAAGATATTGAAAGAATTTTTGGTGAAAAAAAATGAAAGAGAAATGTGGTATTTATAGAAGAAAGAAAGAGAAGGAAGAAAAGAGGGACAGAGGAAGGAGGAAAGAAAGAGGTGTCGAGGGATGGAGCAACGCTCATATGACAATGTTTTTCTCATTGGTATTTTGGTTGCATGGATCATGTAACATTCCTTGATTTTTCGTCAAACAGAACACATCTAACATACACACATGACATTATTACAATTAGTGTTTTCAACTATACTTGAGAAACTATTGACTAAAAAAAGAGATGCAAATATCATATTTTGTTGAATTTATATTTCAATAACGAATTTCGAGTTAATTAATCTAGTTAACAATAAGATTTATCTAAAATCTCTAAGTAGAGAATAAAAAAGGTCACTTAGAATGATGAAAGTTAGTTGAGAAACTTATTTTTGTTGATGAAACTTTTATGTCAACATTTATACAAACAGATGGAGTTGATTTGAAGGTAGATGTGACAAACGAGCTAGTTGAGCTGAGCCTAAAAAAGGTTTGGCTCACTGAGCCTAACGAGTTAAATGAGTTGAGCTTAACAAGCTTAGGGAGGTTAACAAGCCGAGCCTAACGAGCTTGTGCAAAAAAAATTTCAACCCAAGCCAACTCACGAGCCATGAGTTAAAGGAGCCAAGTCAGGATTGGCTCGCTATAGTATCAAGCCACTAGCCCACTCATTTAACATCTCTAGATAGAGTTGTCTTCAACAATTGGACATGTTTCAACATGTCTTCATCCTTGTTGCTTGGTACCTCCTCAAAGTTGTTTGGGAACTTATTTTCTTCAAAATAGAGTCTCCTTGCTTGTGATCTCTTGATTGGATTTCGTGGCCCATCATTGTAACGACTGAAAATTTTAGTAGACATACATGTTAAGTTATTGTGGAGAAATAACTTATATTGTTGATAATAGTTTGATGAAATTAATTTATTAATGAAGAATTTTATCGTGAAGGTCAAAGTTTGGTAAATTAGGATGAACGCTGGTATTATAATTTGTTATATTATTATTGAGATTCAATAATCGGATGGGGATATTTTGAAAATTATGGGGGGATTATTGTGTTTTATTTTGGTGAATATTAGAAGAAAATTTATGAAATATTGGCATGGCTTGAAATAGGTGAATTCTTGAAGGAAATATTTGGGTTAAAATACAAGAATTGTTATATTTAGGGATATATTGGTTATGGGCACAGGGGAGGAAATGAATTAGAATAAAGAGGGAGAACTTTGGGTTAAAAGAAAAAAGGAAATATAGTGGGAATAGTAAGGGAATTAAGGTGACCACAGTTTAATTATAAAGTGTTGGGAAAATACGGGAATAGGAAGAGTAAGGTGCTGGGGAAAAATGGAAGTGGGAGAAGTCGACTCCCGCGGTTGGAACGTTCTTCACATGTGAATCGGGAGAGCGCCCAGGTCTCCGAGAGCGAGCACTCCCACGAACCCATAAGCATAGATGTTCAATATCTTGATCAATAAAAAATATACAAGTGAATTCTTTTTCATGGCATCAAAGCCACTCTGACTTTGTTAAACTGAAAAAAAAACTATTCTTTTTTTCTTTCACTTTCTTGCTGAAATCATGTCTAGAGAATCCTAGAGACAAGCCTCAGAAGCTATGTTTGCAACGGGTCACCACTCACTCTTGTCAATGATGGCAAGCAACCCTCCAACAAACCTAGTACCCTTGGAGAACCAGTCCCTGCAAATTACTCAACACAAGTTGAATGACCAAAATTTTAGGGAATGGTTCCAATTTGTAATATTGGTTTTTCGGGGTAGAGGCAAAGCAGTATATCTAACCAGTACTGTTATAGCACCACTGAACATGTCACCCACTTATGGCACTTAGGAAGTAGAGAACTCCATTGTTATGGCATGGTTGATCAAATCCATGGAGCCAAGCATCGGAAGGAGATATCTCTTCTACATGACAGACAAAGAGATATGGGATGCAGTACAAGAAATTAAAACACTTCTCAGAATTTTGAGATTAGATTGAAAATTTGGAATATAAGGCAAGAAAATCTCTTTGTTATAGGGATGAAATCCTACATGGGCTAAATCTTCAGTTGGACGAGGGTTTAGGAAGGCTAATAAGGATGAAACCCTTATCGACACTACGATGATGCACCACGATGCCCGATTACTAGAGCCTGGGCCAAAAAGCTTACTAACCCTTTTATCAATTCTTATTTTACAGGTAAAGTTGCACTTGAGGGTCATGTTGATGAGTCAAGCCATGAAGATAAAGCAAGTCCAAAGCATCTCAACATTTGGCTTGACCTTGCACACAATTGGCCATCAAGTGAATCCAAGAACCTAGTAGAGCTTCTAATTCCATGACTTAAGGAAGGTAGCAAGCTGAGATATGTCTCTCCAACAATTTGATATGTTTTTTTATTTTATGTTTAATGAATTACTGGCATTTTGAATGAATTAATGTTGTTGGAATTTTGGTTATATAGTGTACTCGGCTAGTGTGTTAGCCGAGTACTTATATTGATTGTCTTTTCTTTTGAGGTTGGAATTGTAATTTGCTTTTTAGGGCAACTCTTGGGAGGTATTTAAGCTTCCTTAGGGTTGTCTAAATGGATTATTGAAGTATTATCAACTAAAACTCGTGTCTTTGTGTGGAGCTCTCTCTATAGAATCAGTTCTCTTTTTCTAGGGCTCAAACCCAAAAATTGTGAAACAAAAAATTATCCCACTCACTTTCTTGCTTTGTCTTGTAGTGAGATTCTTACACTAAGACTTCCATCATCTCTTCCAAAGTTGGTATTCAGAGAGGAGGAATAGAAAACTAGCATTGAAGCAAGGTAGAGAGGTCCTTTGTACAAAGGATCCGTTGAAGTCAAGAATAGCTAACAAAGTTGTTCTTGGACCAGCTTGTAAGTTCAAGTTTCATTTTTGTTTTTATTGTATGAACTAGCTTCTGAAATTTGGGGATTAGTTGATCACTAATTAAGGTTGGAGTGTGCCAATTTTGGTACCATTTGGATTAGAGGCATGAATTTTGTGCACATTCCATTTTGAGTCAAAACTGTCCAAATTGGCACCCTTTCAGGCAGGATATTGCCGTTGGCATAACTTTCGCATCTTAGCGAGTCTGGACGTGAATTTTGGAGGAGTCATTTTAGTATGATATTTGTGCTTCCCCTCAAAAAATGGCATCATTTAGATATCTGGAGTGGAAGTTATAAAGAGTTCATTTTGGGTGCCTTGCTTTTGTGCAAGTTGGTAACCACTATTTTCTCCCATTGTTGGCCATTGGCACCCCTTGGTGCATCGAACGAGAATTCTTTGCTGAAGTTTGGAGGGAAGAAAGTAGGAAATGAGTCATGTTCGGCTCAACACACTCAAGCATAGTAGCCTCTATGGAATCCCAAGGCTTGACACTTACAGTGAATAAGCAACTAGGAGGTTGAAGCCAACTAGCAAGAGAGAATATGCTCCCTAAAGATCAATCCAGAGATAAGGCTTGGCGTGATCATTGCGACAAGTCATACCATACACGAGACATCTACTGGGAGCTTGATGAAAAACCTGCTGATTGGAAGTTGCGATCTTAGTGGTAGCAATGTGGAGGACAAAATCGAGTAGCACATGTCGCTGAGACATCACCTGGATAAGCCTCTCAGCCTTTCCACCTCCTAGATGGAAATGTTGTGCCAACTCCTTAGTTAGACCAAGAGTGAAGGACTTGACCATCAAAATACCATGATTGCAAGGGCACACATAGGGAAAAGTTTCCTTGAGTATAATTGGATTATTGACACAGGTGCCTCAAATCATATGATCGGATCAAGATAAGTGTTTGACGAATATGATGAGAATGGCGATCATATTAAAGTATGGGTCATGGATGGGAAGATGTCACATGCTATAGGGAAAGGAATGATTTGCCTATCCAATTTGGTTTTGAATTCTGTTTTATATGTTTCTAAGTTGGCTTATAACTTGTTATTTTTCAGTAAGTTAACTAAGGATATGAATTGTGTAGTAACGTTTTTCCCTACTCATTGTGAATTTCAGGACCATTCTTCAGGGAAGATGATTGGCACTGCTGAGAAGAAGGATGGTCTGTACTATCTCACCAAACTATGAAAACCCAAAGAAAGGTCTTTGTCTGTCATCTTAGAATTTGAAATTATGTTATGGCACCAATGTCTTGGTCACCCAAGTTCTTCTTATATGAAAATTTTATATCCAATTTTTTTTTAATATAGAAAATTTTTCTTTTTATTAGGATTTTTGTGTCTTTGCTAAACAAACTCGAGTCCCTTACCTAATTCTCCTACACTTACTAACGAAACTTTTGAATAGATACATAGTGATATTTGGGGTCCATCAAGGACAGTGAGTTTAACTAGAACCTAGTGGTTTATCACCTTTATCGACGATCATGCAAGGGTTTTTTGGGGCCATTAAAGGAAGGAAAAATAAAAAATCTTTTTTTTTGGTTCAAACAGATTTATAAGTTCGTCCAAAACTTGTTTGAATCCACAATTCAAATCCTTAGGACTGACAACAGCGGAGAATATTTTTCTAACCTATTTAGCCAATTCCTGGGGGAGAATGGGATACACCAACAAAGCTCTTGCGTGGATACACCCAAACAAAATGGAATAGCTGAGTGAAAAAATCGTCATTCACTGGAGGTAGCATGATCTATCATGTTTTTAGGATCTCTTCCTAACTCCTACTAGGGAGAAGCTGTCCTCACAGCAACTCATTTGATAAATCGACTACTTGCAAAAATCTTGAATTTTACGACCCCTTTGAGTGTGTTTCATAAGTGTTTTCCTAATATCAACCTGTTTAATCCTTTGACTCCCAAGGTTTGTGGATGTATGATGTTTGTACATAACAAACAACCTGGCATAAGCAAACTTAACCCCAGGGTCTTCTAATGTGTCTTTGTAGGTTACTCACAAACAAAAAAGGGATATAATTGTTATTCTCCCAACCTTAAGAAATTCTTTGTATCTTGTGATATAACATTATTTAAGGATCGACCCTACTACTCAAACATCCCCCACAAAAGAACATCAAAATGAAGAAAAACATTGGGATCCAACTTGGAACCCCAAAGTTTCCCGACCAGTAAATCAAGACGTTATTTTCATGTCACCGACAGAAAGACCAAACAGTCTAGATTCTTATTCGAGTCCCCAAAATGACCAGCTAACACCAAAAGGTGAACCAATTCTACTAAAAGTTGAACCTATTCCTAACCTAGAACCAAGAATAGAAAAACCCTTGCAAGAGTATTCACGCAAGCCTAAAGCTTCTTAGTGGGGTCAATTGTTCAACCAATGATTGGATCTTAGAAGGAACATTGAGATTTTGCACCAAGTTACTATTGATGATCTTGATTTTCCCATTGCAATCCGAAAAGGAGTAAGATTCTGCACCAAACATCCATTATCAAATATAGTAACATGTAAACAGTTGTCTCCAGAGTTTAGGGCTTTTATATCAAAGATTGATGAAGTTCACACTCCAAAAATATTGAAGAAGCTATGTGTAACGACCCAGATTTTTCTTACTTTAAAATGCATTAAATTTAAAACTTTTATAAAACAACTGAATCCCTAGTCAAACCCTTCAATTGAAATCAAAGTTCTTTTATAAAAAACCCGATCGTTATTAAAAATCGTCACTTGAATCTTGATTAATAGCGAAAGGCTTCATTTATAAAATCAGTTTTTCTTAATTAATAACGGAAGCATAAAACATTTTAGAGTAGAAGTATAAATCGTTCATTTTAAAAAGACAATAAATAAATCATTAATTTACATTTATAAAACTATTTTCTCTCTTACTTTCCTTAGCCTAGCCAGCCACAAGTCCCGTAAATGCAAATCCTTCATCAACTGCTCATTCGTCTGTTCTCTTGTGTGTACCTACACCATTAGCCAACTGTGAGCCCAAAGCCTAGTAAGAAATGAGATATGCAGTATGATGTATGCCTCTAACTCATTAGGTCGGAATGGGTCCACCCAAAACCCTTCTTTTCTTTACGTTTCATTCTTTCATTCTTTACTCGTACGTCGAGCGGGAGATTGGAGGAATCCGTGTTAGAGGAAATAGTTTGTTCTCGGCTTCTAACCACCTAGGGTAGCTAGTCCCAGACCCGACAAGGTAGGGGCTTTGTCTAGACCACCTGATTAGATCCAAACTACCCATCCATCCCCCAACTCCCCATTACCTTTCCTTCATTCATTTTATTTCATTTATCCTTTTTCCTCACATAAGTGCATATGAGTACCACCCTAGAGGTGTCACTTCCTCCTTATTTCCATTATCATGATGCATGTTAATGAGAAACATTATCGTGATGCATGTCAATGAGAAGCAGTAATTACAACAATATAAAAGTATGAGACATAAAGCAGTAATCAAATAATATAGAAGTGTGAAATATGGAAAGTCTACTAACCTACTATATAGGTATGCTCAGTAATTTAAAATAAGCAATAACAACATAGACATGCTTTGCAATCAAAAGAAAACAATAACGATATAGGCATACTTGGTAGTTTAAAGAAGGCAATAACAACGTAGACATGCTTGACAATTTAAAGGAAATAATAACAATATAGACATGCTTGACAATTTAAAGGAAACAATAACAATATGCTAACATCCTAAACATGCTTAGAGACTCAATTAATAATATGCGAACAACATAGGCATAATATGGCAGCATAGTAGAACGTAAACAAACAATTAAAGGAAAGACACTGATAATGGTGTAGGGCCTCCACTAGCCAATGACTCGACTCAATTTCTTACCTCGAAGCGTTAACGCGTATTAGCACTTAATCTTTATCCTTCTTCTTTTTTTCAATACCTTCATAATTAAAATATTTACTCATTAATAACCATAAGTTATAAATTTCATTCTTTTCCTATCTTTAATTACATAGCAATTCTAGGAACCCCTTTAACACCCCAAAACAAAACATAACGCTTAACAATTCTAACATGCTTAACTTAACAATTTTATCATTATCTCATCACTTGATTGCGTCTCATAATCCATATTCAATATCTGTTTCCTAACCAATTGACAAATCGTGCACGTAAAGATGTAACACAATATTTATCCAACAGGGTCCCAATACTTACCCAATTAGTGACTCGAACCCAAACCAACAGAGCAAATCATCAAAGTTGTAACTAAACAGGTTTATTTCCAAGCAATATAACACTTCCATACTTATCAACGTCCAATAAGAGTTAAAGGCCTAAACCATTTAACAGTTCCTAACACTACAACAGAGAACAAATCTATTAGATCAACATTTCTTCAACTTAACATTACATATTATAGCTAACAGAACCACAGTTTAGCAGGCAACCAAAAGCATTTCCAAAACTAACCGAGTAGTAACAACAACAGGGAAACAAATATGTTGCGGTAATGAAACAAGGAGCATAAGTGTACTATATACTGCTATACTGAAACAAATCCATAAACACTCATCAAAAGTAGATGATCCATAAATACTCTCTGCTATACTACTTTACAGCTATCATCAATATTCTCTAGAAAATTCAAAGCATAAGTCGTAACAAAATCCATAAATCCATAAACTCTAGAATAAAAGTGAAGGACTTCACTTATCAGAGACAACTGAGAGCAGCTAGACCATGAGCTGCAACTCCAATCCACTTCATTGCCTCCCTCTTCTCACGATTTAACACTTAGCGGAAGCACTACTCAAGTCCTCACTCTATCCTTAGATTCGAAGCACAATGAAGGGGAACATTCTCTTCCACAAATTGATGGTAGAGAGTGTAAGCTCTGCACCCTCTTCCATCTCGCAGAAGCTCACCCGAGAGCTCTTCTCCTCTGCCAGCCATCCCTCTTCTCCTTTGCATTTCTACCTCACTAGAGAGGCACAACATTTCCCTGCCTCTGCCACAGACACCCGCGGGTGTCCCCAAACCATGCCCTGCCATTAGCACCATTCCTCCTTGTACGTCCTCGCTGTCATTTTTCCAGAGCAAGAACCAACAAGGACCGGTTCAAACCAACCGCAAGCTGTACCATAGGCCTTCAACCGTTCCAGTCCAAACCATCGCCCTTGCCATCGCTACACCTCAGCCATTCCTCCACCAATAAGAAAATGGTGACCAAACTTCAGTAGAACCGATGAGGAAGGAATTACATAACAGAATTAACCTTTTGACTTATCTCAACTCAAAGCTAGAAATTGCAGCTAGGGGGAGCTCCGAGTTTGCGACATCGAGCCCGAGCCCGTAGTCTGCATCGCCAACCACAGCCCGTACGCCCGCTAAACAACGTCACACTGCCGTGAGGAAGCTTCTCCAAGTGCTATCGTTGCGTCGCCACTCCCGTCGTCTCTCCCTCACTCCTTCGGTTCTCCCTTTCTCTCTCATCTCTGTTCTCAGAATGGCCGCTCTTCCTTTTGTTTTCAATCAAACTAGTTCACAGGGTGAACCGGTTTACTTTTTCCCTCCATCCCATAATTTCTTATTTTATTTTAATCTCATTTACTTTATATTCATTTAATCCTCCTACATTTTTAATTCCAAATAATATAAAATTTTCTTTCCTCCATTTTAACTAAACCGAGCCACATAATTGTTTCCAGACCAAGCCGAACCAAATTGGTTCGGGCCATTATTTCTCTTCTTCAGAATTGCGATTTCGGATGAAGGAAGGAGTCTGCGCCTCGTCCGAAAAGTCTGCCAAATTGGATAGATTCAAACTCTCCTTGTCCGCTCTCGTCTACATGTCATCCCGACTCGTCTGAAAACTCGTGTTATAGACAGAGGACGAATTCGGAGGTGAGATGTCATCCACACCATGTCCAAAAATGCAAGGGACAACATGGAATGCATTTTTGGACGCAACCCCAAATCCGTGTGTCGTCCGTATGCGTCTAAAGACTCCAAATACACATTTTCCCAACAAAACTTTATACTTTAATTGTTCTTTAATATTTTTCCATATTTATACGACATTAATCAACAACTGCATTCACACTTGTCTAAATCGTAAAATTCAGTGAAATTTTTTCTCTTGCTCATGGCTTTTCCCTTTTCACGTCTTTTCAACATGGTTAATGCACAAAAAAGCTTTACAAAGTAATAACCTTAAAGATAAGGGAAATTAGATGGGTTGGATCTAAAGATTGAGAAATTTGAACTAGTCTCACGCCTAGTCTGATATTATTACAACATTTTCACTAAAACTGGTCTCACACCTAGTTTGATATTATTATAACTTTGTCACTAAATTATAGATTGTTTGGATCCATGGATTGGAAGGTTGTGCACACCTTAGAGATAACATAACCTAAGGATTGGGCAATCCGAGTAAAACACTTACTAATGAGTAAGATAGTTATATTTTGTAATTATCATAATAACAAAGATATTACACATGCTACAAGAATAAAATAGAGTACCACATGAAAATCATATATGTTAACAGAAAATGGGGGGACAACATCTATTTTGAAAATATTGAGATCACAAGAAGTTATATCTTAAACCAATTTAATAGATAATCATATATGAAATACTTTTCAAAATACTAATCATGACAATGCAACATAGTTATGTGCCTAATAAAAGTAGATCATAATAGAAACAGTTAACTGGACGAAGGAAATGTTCGACTGCAAGCTTACATTTTGCACTTTTTTAGAAGAATTTTGGGACACTTGAACCAAACATTCGATTCTTAAAACTTAGAGAGACTTCTTCACAACAATTAAGACTATTTTTAATCCTTAACAGATCAACTCTAGGAATTCCATGCGAAGAAATAACGAATCAAAGAAGATAAAAGGAAGAAATAGAAATGATGATGAAATTATGGGAACCCACTCGCTTTCTAACCTGAGAGAGTTAGACGGAGATCCCACTTAACTGCCACACTCAAGTTCATCACTCTAGAATGATAAGGTAACAATTCAAGAGGCAATCTTTAAGAATTCACTAGAGAGAATTCTCTATTTTTCTATTCACTAATCAAAACTCAGCTCACTAAACAAAACCCTAACCTTAGACTAAATAGCCAACACATAATGATTAAACTGAAAACAAGTCAAATTTCTGAATTAATCAATTAAAATTAAACTAAATTAATAACAAACTAGGATGGGGCCGTTACACATTAGGACTATAACTCTATATTTATAAAATACGAGTCAGAGTTAAGTTTGATTTATCATTAAACTTAGTATAACAACTTGTATCTACTCATAAAATCTCACACTTTACTTGAATGTCTAACTTTACTTAGATGTCCGAAGCTCAATAAATTTAAATTATATTTTATCACTTTGACAAACTTAACTTTATGATAGTCAATATATAAATATTCATAATAGCTCATGAGTTAGCATATCCGACAATATGATCCCTCAATTATATCAATATATGATCAAAGTTATTTTTGTTATGCTTATTGGTACATAAACCCATCAATGGTCACCTACCAATATAACCAAATTATATAGATCAAGTATGAGTAAGTAGCAAGAAAAGTACATGCAATGTGATCGTAACATGTCTATTTCCTACATATCCAACCTTATTATTTTATAAGATCAATAATACAATTGAGAGTAAAACCAAATAAACCAAAATTTTTAATCTCAATAACAAAATTATCAAACTAATGTCTATAACCATATGTATTGAAATACAAATTCTCATTAAACTAAAATATCGTCAAGCGATGCAACACCTATATGAGTTGTAAGTTCCTGAAAGACCTTGGAAAATAAATTTAGTAAGTGGATCTACAATGATAGAGTTTGTGTGAATAACAATTAACCAGTCTAAATTATTTATTTAACAAACATGAACTTGATGTCTATATGTTTTGACTTAGTTGAGCTCATGTTGTTATCAAGATATACACCATTGACTTATGGTCACAAAATAACATTAATGATCTTTCAATTTCTTCCAAATTCTAAAGTCTAGTGAGAAACTTTCTGAACTATATTCCATCATCAATAGTCTCGCAACATAAATTCTATTTTCATAGTTGAAGAAGCTATAAGTGCTTGCTCAACCATTTTCTTAAAAAAAAGCTTCTTCAACTATCATGTAGATATATCTTGATGTCAATATCTATTTGTCTTCACATCAAACAAAATTTAATTCACAATAACGAATGATCTCTAGATAATTCGATTTTCTGTATGTGAGAACTTGATCTTTGCTCTCTATAAGTATCTTAGAACATTTTCAACTGTAATCCAATGATTCAGTTTAAGATTCCTAAACTATATGCCTCAAATACCAAAATGATACACAATATCTAGATATGTACATGTTTAAGTATACATTAGCTTCCCACATATGATGCATAGGGAGTGTTTTATGTTTCTTTAACTTTAAGTTGACTTGTAGGGTATTTACTTGAACTGAATTTGTCACCTTTAGTAAAGAGGGTATTTTCTGCTTTACCTTATGCATGCCAAATTTTTTAATAATCTTTTGATATAGTTCTTTTGTGATAACCTAAATATACCTTGAAACTATCTTGGTATATATGAGTTACTAATACAAAAGATGTGTTATCAAGATCTTTCGTTTTTAAGTTTTTAGATAGAAATTTGTTGGTTAGCATGTTTATGATTGACAAGCAATATCTCTAAAGGGGCTCTTTTGGTACAGTGAGATATGTACTTTCTCTAATAATCTAATAATAAAGGTTTAAAACCTCTTTATCTTACTACTACGATGGGCATGCTTCCTTCAAAGACTGGCATATCAATCCAAAATTAAGAATCTTCATGTATTGTCTCTCTGAAGTTTAAACCACTAGGACAGACTGTTCTCCATTAATTGAGTACATCGCGTCACGCCACTCGTTCTTTTGATAAGAAGTCTTTCTTCCACCTATGGGTATCACCGACATACGCTAAGGTCGCGGGTGGTCGGGAAGGATGTATTGTTGGGCTCAGCCCATATTTCGTGGGCTGAGTATAAAAGAGGGTTTTGTGATTAATGAAACCCTAGAGAGACAAAACCTAGAGAGAGAAGGAAGCCGAAAATAGATTTTTGGATTTTCCAAGGCAGTCATACGAGAATCGCATTTTCTCAAGAATCAACTTTTGGATCACCTTGAAATTTGGCAGTAGGTTCGCAACATCAAGAAGTATATTCTAAACGGTGCAGATCGTCGTCTGAGCTCTCCAAGGTGGCAGACTAGGGTAAAAATGGGACTGCATTGTTTGGTAACCCTAGGTTTATCCTCTCTTACGGTTTTTGTTATCTTCTAAGATTAGATTGTTCAATCTTGATGATTATTTTATGCCTCTAGTTTGTTGAACTAGAGAGAACTTCGGTGTACCCATTATTATTGTTGATAGTGGAAGTTTTAAGTGGCCTAATTGGGTCCCGTGGTTTTTACCCAATTTAGGGTTTTTCATGCTAAAAATTGGTGTTTTTATCTCGTTATTTTTGTTGGTTTGCTTTGCCTATTTGATTGCACAAACAGAGAAAAAAAGTATTTTTATTCCGCTGCATATTTAGGTTCTTTTTCTCAACAAGTGGTATCAGAGCTAGGTTGAATTGGTGGTTATTCTTGTGTTTGTCAAATGGAGGAGTCAAGTAATACTAGTAATACTATGATTAAACTCACGGCTACCAATTACTCGATATGGAAGTCGCGAATAGAAGACCTATTATGTTGTCTAGATTATGAAGACACACTTTTGAGAGATGAGGGCAAACCAAACGAGATGTCAGAAAAGGATTGGGTCAAGATGAACAGAAAAGCAATTGGCAAAATTAGACAGTGGGTTGATAATAGTGTTTATAAGCATGTTGTCAATGAGACAAGTGCCAGCAAGGTTTGGGAGACTCTAAGGGAGTTGTATGAAAAGAAGAATGCACAGAATAAGGCTTTTCTTTTCAAGAAATTGATGTATCTTCGATACATAGATGGAACTCCAGTTTCTGATCACTTGAATGTTTTTCAGGGAATTCTAAATAAGTTGGCAGCACTTGACATGAAGCTATATGATGAGATCCATGCTTTGTGTTTGATTAGTTCATTGCTTGATAGTTGGGAAACTCTTGTTGTTTCTCTTAGCAATTCCACTCCAGATGGTGTTCTCACCTTGAAGATGGTGAAAGAAAGTATGTTGAATGAAGAAAACAGAAGAAAGGAGCGAGGGTTAATTGCACAGAGTCAGGTGCTAGTTTTAGAGAAACAAAGTAGAAGCAAAAGTAGAAATCAGAAGAACCGTGACAGCAATGACAAATCACGAGGGAAGTCTCAGACAAGGAATGATTTCAGTTTCTACTGTGACAAGCCAGGGCACAAGAAATCTCAATGTAGAAAATGGTTGAGAAAACAAAAACACGATCAGAAAGATCAAGAGAAGATTGATGATGACAATACTACAGCAGCTGTAGATGGAGATGTGACTAGTATTTGCGATGATAGCAGTATTAACCTCACATGTCAGGATCCTTGTTGGGTAGTAGATTCTGGTGCTTCATACCATGTTACTTCTCAGCGTGATGTATTTTCTACTTACAGTGTTGGTGAGTTTGGTCATGTGAAGATGGGGAACAATGAAAAATGCAAGATAGTAGGCATGGGTGATGTCTACATGAATACTAATGTCGGATGTCGATTGCGTCTGAAGAATGTGAGGCATGTTCCTGATATCCGTCTAAATTTGATCTCGACTGGTATACTTGATAACGAGGGATACCATAGCCACTTTGGTGAAAGTAAATGGAAGCTCACTAAGGGGTCTTTGGTGGTTGCTAGAGGAAAGAAACACAATTCTCTTTATTTTGTGCAAGCTACTTCTTATAGGGAAGAAGTGAATACAGTTGATAACTCGTCTACTCAACTATGGCACATGAGGCTTGGACACATGAGTAGGAATGGTATGCAGAAGCTTTCTTAGAAGCAAATAGTACCTGGTTTGAAGGCTACAGAGCTAGAGGAATGCACTCATTGTTTGGCTAGTAAACAACACAGAGTATCCTTTGAAAGCTTGCCTCCGACGAGAAGACCAAATCTGTTAGATTTGGTGCATACTGATGTTTGCTCTATGGATACTATGAGTCTTGGTGGTGCTCATTATTATATTACCTTTATTGATGATCATTCCAGAAAGGTATGGGCTTATGCTTTGAAGACTAAAGATCAAGCTTTAGGTTTTTTCAAACTTTTCCAAGCGTCAGTTGAGAGAGAAACTGGCAAGAAATTGAAATGTGTTCACTCAGATAATGGTGGTGAATACAGAGGGCCATTTGAGGAGTACTGTAGAACTCATGGGATCAAGTTTAGAAAAATAGAGCCAAAAACGCCCTAGCACAATGGAGTTGCAAAGAGGATGAACCGCACAATTAATGACAGGATCCGTTGTATGCTCTCTCTCATGCAAAGCTGCCGAAACCCTATTGGGTGGAGGCAATGAGATTAGCGGTTGACTTGATAAATCTTTCACCATCAATTCCTTTGAATCATGATATACCTCAAAGGGTGTGGTCAGGGAAAGATGTTTCGTATGGACACTTGAGAGTTTTTGGCTGCAGGGCATTTATGCATGTCCCTAGAGATGAGAGATCTAAAATTGATAGTAAAACAAGGCAGTGTATTTTCATTGGGTACAGTCATGAAGAGTTTGGGTACAGATTTTGGGATCCGATCAACAAGAAAGTTATCAGAAGTAGAGATGCAGTCTTTTTGGAAGACCAAACCATTGCAGACTCTGATGAGACAGAAAAGCTAAAGTCTAGCAGTAAAGAGCAAGTTGATGCAGGTATGGTTCGTCCACTTACAGTGCCTGATAACAGAGATACACAGACAGATGATCCTCTTCCAATTGATAATGAATCAATTGAAGAAAACCCAATAAAGCCATCGGTTGAGCCTCAGTTGAGAAGGCCCAACAGAGACAGGGAACCTTCTAGAAAATATTCTACCAGTGATTATGTGGTACTCACTGAAGGGGTAGAACCAGAGACTTATGATGAGGTTCTTTCGCATGAGAAGAAAAATAAGTGATTGTATGCAATGCAAGATGAGATAAAGTTCTTGCATAAGAACAACACTTATGACTTGGTGAAACTACCGAAGGGTAAGAGTGCTTTGAAAAACAAGCGAGTGTTCAGATTGAAGTCAGACAAAAACAGCTTACAGCCAAGGTATAAGGCGAGAATAGTTGTGAAAGGATTCACTCAGACAAAAGGTATTGATTATGATGAAAATGGATCTGACATGATGATGAAAACTTTGCCTCAAGAGAAGCTTAAAACTTGCAGGCAGAAAGCGGGCAAACTCAAGCCTGATATATGAGCCGAGGGGGAGATTTGTTGGGCTCGGCCCATATTTCGTGGGCTGAGTATAAAAGAGAGTTTTGTGATTAATGAAAACCTAGAGAGACAAAACCTAGAGAGAGAGAAGGAAGCCAAAAATAGATTTTCGGATTTGCCAGGGCAGTCATACGAGAATCGCGTTTTCTCAAGAATCAAAAGTTGGATCACCTTGAAATTTTGACAGTAGGTTCGCGACATCGAGGAGTATATTTTGAATGGTGAAGATCGTCGTCTAAGATCTCCAAGGCGGCAGGCTAGGGTAAAAACGGGACTGCATTGTTTGATAACCCTAGGTTTATCCTCTCTTACAATTTTTATTATCTTCCAAGATTAGATTGTTCAATCTTGATGATTATTTATGCCTCTAGTTTGTTGAACTAGAGGGAACTTTGGTGTACCCATTATTATTGTTGATAGTGAAAGTTTTAAGCGGCCTAATTGGGTCCCGTGGTTTTTACCCAATTTGGGATTTTTCACGCTAAAAATTGGTGTTGTTGATCTCGTTATTTTTGTTGGTTTGCTTTGCCTATTTGATTGTACAAAGAGAGGAAAAAAGTATTTTTATTCCGTTGTATATTTGAGTTTTTCTTTCAACATGTATGTGAGGCCAACTACTTCTTATAAATAAGAGACGAGTGCGGCTTTCCAATATGATGAGAAGGAAGTCCCACTGGTACCAAAGAAAAGACATTTTGAATTGAGACCTAGGGTATGCTTTCAAAAGGCCTGTTTTCATGCGCGTTAGAAAGCTATTTTTATATAAAAAAAAAAAACTAGAAATAGAGCTCAACGTAGTTGCTCAGACTCTAGGAATTCCCAAGCGTTAGCGAAGAAAGAAGCCTGCTTGAAGAAGGCTGCCAAGAGGAGCAAGCCAGTAAGTAAAGAGTTCACTTTATGTTATGTAAAGAGGTCGCTTCGCTATTACGGCCAGTTCTCCCACGAAGCAAAGGCCTGTCAAATTGGTCTCAAAGATTCTCAAGGAAACTCAACCCCTTCCTCTCTTACCCCTCCTTCTATCCAACCAAAGAAACTTTCCAAGCTGTAGTAGACGTTCTCTTCCCTTCCATTGATTGGGCTTTCTCTCGCTTAATTGAATTCAATAAGACCTTAGTAGTCAGGTTTTCATTCAACAACGCGATCGCTTCGCTTTTTCCTTTGCAGGAATTGCCATCTTTACAGCTCTCGGCTTCTTCATTCGTATCTTTCAATAGCCAGTCTAGAAGCCCTAATGTTGTAAGGCACATAACTGCATTCCTAAATTCTGTCTCTCGTTCCTTCACTGCTTCTTCCAATACTGGAAGTGGGGGTGCCCTACATGCTAAAGCCAAGCCAAAAGGGAGTTTCCTGTTTGTACCCTCTAGTATCAAGGGTTTCTTTCATCTTCGATAGTCTGGGGATAGTGCATTAGCCTCCGCTGACCCTGATGATAAGATAAGAGGTTATTATATTCGCTCCATGCCTACGCCTTCTTCCTTAGAAACTAATAGTGAATCAAGGAGTTATGTTTACATACAGTCCTTAAAGAAAGGATTGGTCCCTTCACTCACTTGAAGGATGATTAATAAGGTTTTAGTGAACAGTAAAGCTGAAGCATGAGAACAACTCTGACTGCATTAGCAATATACTCCAAAGGCTTAGAGGCACTAACTCATTTCATTTAGAAAGTTGCTAAAGGCAGTTCAATTTGAAAGAATTGGGTTAGCCCCATAAGAACCTCGGTGGTGAATCAGAGCTGGAAGGAGGTTGGAATGCTACCTTTGTTTCTGAAACCAATTGAATCGACGGGTTTCAAACTTGAACTGGCTATAGATGAAGCATTCGCCTTTGAAACCTCAACATTTGGTTCCGCTATCATGCCTATGCCCCCCAAGCGGACTTTCATAAGGTGCGATGTGTACTGGGCAATCAATCGGAGGCGCTCTACTGGGCTGTCATAGAGAATGGGATTCACAATATCCTTATTGCCCTAGGGGATAACCTTGAAAATGCGGGACGTTCCATACCATCCATCTGTGCTAAGAAGGGTTATATGTATAAGGGTTAGGTTTCATCCGTCTCAACAGCTAGTGTCTATGGGAGCTCTGGTTCATCTCAAAAACTATTTAAAGGAATAAAAAGAAATTATGCAAATCATCAAAGAAAAAAAGAAAAACAAATGGAGGTTAGAGTTTCATATCTTGTAAAATAGGGAGAGTAGTTCTACAAACTTTAAGGGAAAAGTAAATAGACAGATATGGTAAAGTGAAAAAACTAATATATTAATATAAAATAAGATAAATAAAACTCAATTTTCCTAACATCCTCCCTTAAACTTACTATGCATTAGTAGAAAGATCGAGAGTTTGCCAACTAAAAATCGAAAGCGTAAAGTGGAATGTGCATTGGTGAACAAGTTAGCGATTTGCATGGAAGAAGAAACAAAAGGCAATGTGATATTGTCATTCTGACAATGATGGCGAGTGAAATGACAATCTATCTCGATATGCTTTGTGTGCTCATGAAACACAGAGTTGCCAGTAATCTGAATAGCACTAGTATTGTCACAATACATGGAAGAAGAGTCTAAGAGAGAAACACTCATATCGGCAAGTAACCAACGCAACCAAACAATTTCATCGGTAGTAGATGTCATCACACGATATTCTGCTTCTGTAGATGAGAGAGAGACAACATCCTGTTTTTGCTCTTCTAAGAAATAAGAAAATTACCAAAAAATATACAAAAACCAGTAGTAGACTTGCGATCAAAAGGATCACCACCCCAAATCTACATCCGAGTAGGCGCGTATCTTTAAAGCAGAAGTGGAAGAAAAAAGTAGACTCTGAAATTGGGTTCCCTTAAGATACCGAAGAATACGAAGCATAGCTGCCCAATGAATTGTAGTGAGGGAAGCAACAAATTGGCTAACAATATGAACTGTATAAGCAATATCAGGTCTAGTGATAGTTAAATACACTAAACAATCAACTAACGTACGATACAAAGAAGGATCTAACAATGGAATACCATCCGAAAGGGAATACCAAACATTAAGTTCCAGAGGCGTATCAACTATGTGAGTATCAGAGAGACAAGCTTGTTCAAGAATGTCAGCAATGTACTTGGATTGGTAAAGAAGATAACCACGAGGAGAGTAAGCTACTTCAATCCGCAAAAATATAACATAGAGAACCCAAGTCTTTCATCTCAAAATCATGGGTCAGGTGCAACTTTAACTTAGTTATTCCATTCACATCATCTCCAGTAATAATCATATCATCAACATATAAAGAGAGAAGGATACGACCAGAAGAAGTACACCTGACAAATAGAGTAGAGTCATGTGGACTGGAACGAAAACCAAGAGATATAACACATGAAAAAACTTCTCGAACCAAGCTCGAGGGTCTTTTTTAAGCCCATATAGAGCTTTCTTTAGTTTGCAAACTTCACTAGACTGATAGGCAATACCGGGTGGAGGCACCATATAGACTTCTTCTTGAAGATCCCTATTTAAAAATGCATTTTTAACATCCATTTTATATGTAGGCCATTGACGAGTAGAAGCAACTGCAATGAGAGTACGAATAGTAACATGCTTAGACACTGGGGCAAAAGTCTCTTCATAATCCATACTATATTACTAAGAAAATCCTTTAGCAACCAAGCGAGTTTTATATCGCTCAATAGACCCGTCAGATTTAGTTTTGATTTTTTACACCCAACGAGAGCCAATTGTAGTCTTCCCCAAAGGAAGGGGAACGATATCCCAAGTACCCATCTTGTATAGAGCAGAGAGTTCTTCAGTCATTGCATGTTGCCACAAATGATCAAGAACATCCTCTCTATAGGAAGAGAGCTCTAAGAGTTGGTGAATAGTAGTAAAAAAAGAAGAGAATAAAGATGAATAAGTATAGTAAAAAAAATAAGGTAATTGAGTGGACTTACGAGTTCGTTGAGGATAACGAGGAGGAGGATCCACTACCATAAGAGCATCTTGGAAAGTATTAGGAACAGAAGTAAATCAATAAGCTGAGAACCAATATCTGTAGAGTTAGAAGTATCAACCCTGCTAGAATTATCATTAGAAAGATGTGTGCTTGAAAGATCAAAGTTATCGATTATATGAGTTGGGGAATCATTTGAGTCAGTACAAAATGGATCAATACAAGTGAGATTAGACTTTTGAAGATTAGAATAGTCAAAGGGAATAGAATAGAATGAAATATGTTCAAGAAACACAACATGACAAGAAATATAAAGTTTTTGACTAACAGAATTATAACATCAAAATCTTTTTGACCCTCCCCATAACCAAGAAAAAAAAAGAGGGCAGAACGAGAAGAGAGTTTGCTACATTCAACATGAGGTCGAAGAACGAAACAAGTGGAACCAAAAACCCTCAAGGTAGAGTAATCAAAAGCATGACCAAATAATTTTTCAAAGGGTGACAAACCTAAAGTGATGAAAGATGGAATTTCGTTGATTAAATGCATAGCAGTAAGAATTGTTTCTCCCCAAAATTCACTAAGAACATAGGCAGATAATAGGAAGGAACGTGTGGTTTCAACAATATGTCTATGTTTTCTTTTCGTAACATCATTTTGTTGGGGGTGACAGTATAAGAGGTTTGATGGAAAGTCTCATCTGAAGCAAGCAATTGAGAAAATTTATTAGAGGTATATTCACCACCCAAGTCACATTGAAAACATTTGATAACGACATTATGTTGAGTTTTGACAAAAGCACAAAATAGATGATAAATTCCCAGAAAGTCAGAATAGTGTTTCATAAGATAAACCCAAAAACAACGAGTACAATCATCAATGAAAGAGACATAGTATTGTGATCCCCCTTTTGTGAGAATAGGTGCAGTTCGCCACATTTAAGAATGAATTAAATCAAATGGTGCATGAGAAACAGAAACACTTTTATGAAAAGGAAAAGCATAAGATTTAGCTAATTTGCAACCACAATAGTCTGAAAGATCATGAGTTTGCAATTTTCCTAAAGCTCCCGTAAAGAGCAAGTACTTTAAACGAGAAGTAGAAATATGTCCAAGACGAGAATGCCATAAGTAAAAGCTAGAAGAAGAATAACTTAAATGAAAAGATGACAAATCAATACTAGAAGCTACAACATCAGGAACTCTCAGCTCATCTAAGTGTATAGTCCCCTCTGCCTATGGATTGTCCCAATCAGCTTCTTGGAAAGCGGATCCTACACATAACAAGGAGTAGAAGTAAAGGAAACTAAAAAACTAGAATCACATAATTGACTAATAGAGACAAGATTCAAGGTAAGTTTATGATATACATATGAAAGAGACAAGTTAGGCTTGCAAACTGAACCAACACTTACTAATGGCATGAGAGTACCATCAGTGGTTATGACAGACATAGAAGGAGCAGAATTTACAAATACAAAAGAATTGAAATCAAGTGACATATGATGTGAAGCTCCAGAATCAAGGGCCCATATATAAGAGGACACACCTGATTTGCTACTAGAGGGTAAACCTATATTAGAAAGGGCTGACAAAACTTGTGGTTGTGAGACAAGAAACTGTTAGTGAGTGTGGCGATTATAGTGTTGGGAGTTGGGGTGCTTCCTAAATGTGTGGGTGGAACAACTGCTGCCATATTGGGTCATATAGGTCTAAAGAATCTTTGTTGTGAAATATTACCAAACTTGTAAGGAGTTGATTGTTGTGTTCGCTATGTTCTACTCAATAGCTTGGGACATTGAGCCTTTCAATGACCTTTTTGCTTGCAAACACTACACTCGTAATTGCCGACTTTTGCTTGCGGCTTGTTCTAGTTTTGAGAAGGAGGCCTAGGCAAAACTGCATAAACTGATGGATTAGGAGACGAAAGAATTTCTTTATCAATTTGTGACTTCAAGCGGATCTCTTCAACTAATAACTCATTTACCACAGAATCAACAGATGGAAGGGGATTACGATGCAAAATTATTCCACGAAAACCTTCAAAATCATCTCAAAGAGACATTAAAAACTAAACCAAACATTGTTCTTCTTGACGAGCAATATATGGTGCAAATTCTCGTAACTGCACTGATTCTGTAAGGGCTAGTTGGTCCCAAAGATTAGACATAGCAGAATAAAACTCTTGAATACTCATGTTCTTTTGTTGAAGAGCACGAATATCAATCTCTAACTGATATTGCTTTGCAAAATTAGACTGGGTATATAATCCCAAACCTTCTTGGCAGTCTCATACTTTGCAAGTTGGATGCCTTTTGATTGCAATACAGAATTGTTGATCCAAGTGACAATTTTGGAATTACAAGCATCCTAAACATCTATGTGTTCTGCATATTTCTTATCTTGACCATCTCTAGGTTTAACAAATGTTCCAGAAACATATCCCCACATACACTTTCCTTTCAAAAAATTTCTCATCGCATAACTCCAAAACGAATAATTCTACTCATTCAATTGCACACTAATAGATTGAAGAGAATCATCTTTTTTACCAGCCATTGCAATAGTAACTATTTCTTACAAAAAATATACACGCCAATCAATTAAAGATAGGAGATGAATTACTAATCGATGAAGGAGATAAAATCCAAAGAAAGAAGAATCGGTCGAGGCAAGTTGGATCTGCGAAAGCTATGGAATGAATTAAATGCTCTGATACCATGAAAACTATTCAAAGGTGCAAGAAGAAATTATGCAAATCATCAAAGAGCGCAGGAGAAAAAGAGAGAAAGAGAAACAAATGGAGGCTAGGGTTTCATATGTTGTAAAATAGGGAGGGTAGTTGTACAAGCTTTAAGGGAAAAACAAATAGACAAATAGGGTAAAGTGAAAAGATTAATATACCCATACAAAATAAGATAAATAAAACTCAATTTTTCTAACACATCTCTAGTTCTGTTTGCCTCAGTTAAGGTTGAGTCATAGGAAAGTGGAAGTTCATTTAGTGATAGTTTTTGAAGCAATCGTATCGTGAGTTTATGATTGCCACCACCTGGTGGAACGAGTTTCTCGAGTCCAAGCACAAATAGCTAGGATCACTGTGGGAAATATTGGAGAAGAACCATTCGTTGGGGACAAAGACTCCTCTTTTATTTGGTGTAGAAGTAGTTGCTCGAGTTGTATTTTACCTGAAACCTCTTTTAGCAGTGGCTAAAGTAGAAATGGATTTGGTGCCTAATCGAGACAGAGTCGACAAGAAAGAAAAAAGACTACCCTACAAAAAGATAGGAACACCCTAGAAGGCAATAAAGATAGATTAACCAATACAAGAGTGAGAGCATACCACTCATCACTCACAAATAAGAGCCGTTATCGCCCCTACTCTCTCCTAGGCTTGCCCTTACCTATAAACCTAGAAGACCATAATTTTCTTCATTTTTTTCATAAGCGGTTGCTGTTGAAAAAAACTATAAGAAAGCCAAGCTCATAATAAAGGCCCATAAGTGACTAAACGATGATAGTGTGAATAAAATAACTTTAACTAGGAAATTAATCTCAAACAATACTAAGAAAACAAATATCACTAAAATATCTTTACTCTCTTAAATAAAGTACTAAAATAACTAAATTTGGGAAACTCCAGATTCTACTCCTGAGGTGGCAACGGGGAACTACTCTGATTATTTCCTAAAAAATAAAGTCAAATTTATGGTGAATCGACTAAACTTTGTAGGGATTAAATTTTATATTCAACTTTTATATCATACGAATCATATGTGGGATTTCAATTTCTTATTCTTCACAATTTAATATAAGAAAGAACAAAAGTGAACAATAGAATAAATAATAGAAATGCCCAACGGTAATATTCAAGTAATCGCAACAGTCACACAGACCCTGATCAGGTTTAGTGTTTTGCACCCAGAGACACGACACATACAATTATCTCATTACTCTAGTTAACTGTAACATCCTGTAACCTTTTCCGTATAAAATTTTTCTTTTCTTTAAAACCATCATAAAACCATTAGTTAATAAAACACCAGAGTAATAAACAGCAGAAGGCTTAAACATACAACGAAAGTTTTTTACAATTTAATAGCATAAACTCATTGTTTAAATAAACATTTAAATAAACACATTAACTCAAAACATTTATTTGAAATCGTAAAACACTTAAAAGCTTTTATAATACTTTATTTCATCTTCGTGAGCCATAACCACAGGTCAAGGTAGTCAACAGCACAAACGTCCACACAGCTATACTCCATCAGCTACGTCCATCAACAACTTTATACATTCATCTGTCCCTTACCTACATCAACGGGACTTAACTATGAGCCTAACGCTCAATATGTGATATAAACGTAAAACATAGAATTCACATACAATTACTATATCATTGCATAAGGTTTTCTATTTCCTTTCTCTTTTACTGTTCATGTCTTATCGTTATTTCATTTGCTTATATGTCGGGCGTACCAAACTGGACCATATAAACATCTGTTTACTTTTTCTATGTCGGGCGTATCAAACCGGATCACATAAACATCTATTTACTATTTATATGCTGGGCGTATCAAACCAGACCATATAAACATTTGTGAAGGGCGTATCCAACCGAACAATAGTTGACTTCTGTGCTGGGCATATCAAACCGTTCCACAATCATTTACTTGATATCTGTGCCAGGCGTATCTAACCGGTCCATAGTTACATAACTTATCTTGATTTCTGTGCTGGGCGTATCCAACCCGTCCACAGTTGTTTACGTGCATTTCAGTTTCGTGTACTTTATGATTTCATGTCTTAACGTTGTCGTGCACATACAATCCTATCTAACGTGTTCCTTAGTCATATCCTTAAAATGTGATATGTCCTATCTAAGAAACTGAACTTAAATCTAATAAACATGCAAGCAAACATCATACGTTTCCATACAATAACATAACTTGTGCATTTAAAACAAACATCAAACAAAACCCTAATTTCCTGAGATGTAGGTCCTTTCGAACAAAGCACATGCAATAACACGTACTTGAAATCCTTAGATTTAATAAGTTTAACACTTTAAGTTTCCTTCACAAAACCTATCCATTATTAACACATATACTATTAATAATTAATTTCCAATAATAAAATCTCCTAACTTCAACTAACATGCTCATATACCCATAATGGATAACCTACTATTATGTCCAAACTATCAAATAACATTATCTTCCAACAATCACTTTATCCAACAACGACAATCCTTAATCGAATAATTATTTTCTCCAAAATCTCACATAATAAAACTCATTACTTTCACATCTAATCTTAACTAATATTCCTACTAATATTTTCAATAATTCAACTTATTCATGCCAATATACTTCACATGATACCACTAACAACCTAAACCAATAATCATATATTCCCATGAATATTAAATCTTCTAACACAAGGAGTACATAAACCAATGTTAATCATCCAACTCCATTTATATATATAAAATAATTCATCCAATCGTACACTATATTAACAGTACCCAAACCCTATCTCATAACGATGACAGAACCACGAAGATTAACACAAGCAAGATTTGCTTACAAGAAGCCTCACAACACAGGAAATTTGTACAACCACAAAACCACTCCTACGGAAAGCTTCTCACTCTCTTTAAACTTTTCCAGAACTACATCACACACTCACGGTTTCACTCTCTGCTACTTTCTTCTAAAACATACACACATTCACAAACCTCAAACCCCTCGGAACTCAAGGCTTCCTCACAATATTTTGGTAGAGCAACGCCACTTTTCTCCCTTTGTGAACTCACCTTGCCACTCTCTTGTATTTATAGGCAGCTCCATCATTAATTCACCGAAGATGGAAGGTCATGGAACTCCACTCATAAGGATCACTAACTCACTCAACCCTTAGACATTCCAACGTACAAAATGACAATCCTCTCAGTTTTATATGCATTTAACAGCATCTCCTTCGATTCCCCAACGTTCAGACTACGCTTTGCTTTGTCTTTGCATTAGCTATCATCTCCAAAATATTCATCATAAATGGCGGTCGATGACGCCGGTTGATCACCATCAAGGCAATCAACCGCCATAAATGGCCGCAGCATTTTCATTCAGAAATTACCCATTTTCACTCAGATCGATACCACCGGTTGATCACTCCATGCCAAACTTCCCAAACGATCGACCCGAGTTCATTCCTTCAGAATTTATTCACGTTATTCCTAAGCATGAATATATTATTATATGTATCTCATACAAGTGATTAGATCAACCGCACTTCTCAACACTCAATCTTTTTTGTTTATAGGATGATCACACCGGTTGATCTCAATCAACCGCCATGGTCAACCACTCCTTCAATACCCACAATCCGTACCCATTTTCTTGCTTGCAGGTTGATCACACCGGTTGATCTCGATCAACTACCATGATCAACCACAATTCCAAACAATCATCTGGCATTCTCTTCTCCAATATACATATTCTAAAATATAAATATATATATATAACCATATCCTCAATAAATCATTCTTACAAACTATTCAAACTTAGATGTCCAAATTTGTTTCACTTGATTAATGTCTTAAACTACCCAAGTTAATTCCAATAAATTCTATATCCTTAACCTTATTATTAACTAGTTCTCATCCCTTACAACATCCAAATACATCTAATTATATTTCCTCTAATTACCTCCATGATAGTGTCCAAGACTCTTTAGTGGTCAACAACTCCAATCGGCCAAGCTTAAGAAGGGCAACCTGGTCTTCAGATTTCAAATAAACGTATCTCCCGAAGCATAAAAAATTAGAAGCCAAAATTTTCAGAGAATTACACCAACATTCCAGAGAGAAACATATAAAAAATGCAGCTTCAAACTCGTTCTAAACATGGATTTATGCTTTGACGAAATTACCCCTTGGGTTAGGGTTTTATAGGTAGATTCTGGCAACTAAAAATTACACAGCGAGGTCTCCACTTGCATACACTGAATCAATCCAAAATTTAGAGGGTCAACACTTAACAATCCCAAAATCAACTCTGCCAAATATGAGCTTCATCTAATAAGTATAAACAAGGCAAAATGTAATCACAAAATGGAGCAGAATCTGTCCAGCATAAAAACAAATTCTTGTCAATGATTTCCTTCCTTCCAAAACAAAGATTACCACAACCAAATCTCAACAAAATCCCACCAATTCCAGAACAGCACAAAATACAGATAAAGAACTCCAAGAAAACGCAAACCCTTCTCAATAGATGGAATGAAAAATAGTGACAAACCAAAGGAGTTCGCAAATCCTCCAACAAGAGAGGGGCGACTAGTTCAGCCAACACAAAGGATGACTCTCTCTAATGGGGGTTACTAGCACTTCTACCTCCACACCCCAAGCACCACCACGCAAGGAAGAGATGTTGGAAGAAGCAGCAAGAATCGGTTTGTGCAAGAACTAGCAAGAAAACACAAACCAATTAGGTAGATGGAAGATGGCCGAGTAGGTGAGTTCGCGGGTCTCCAAGAACAAAAGCAAAAGCTCTCCTTTAGTTTTTTTCAAAATTGTCTTTCAAATTGCATTAGGAGGGATTAAATACCCCTAATGACCTAATAAGAGAAAAAAGACAAAAATGCCCTTGAAAATACAAAAATGGCCATGAGGGTTCAGTTTGCATGCAAACCGAGCACCTCTGAAAAACACACCAACAACAATCAAGAAAATGCAAAATAAAATCTCCAAATATTATCCAGTATCTAAAACATAAAAGTTAACGTAACAAATTCTCAAATAACCTTCCAATCTTCGATTTAATGTGGCACCTCCAAGGCGAGAAAGCTACGAGTTAATCGATTGACGTTGTATGGTTCCATGTGTGGACGTGAAATGGAACTCCTTTGTCTTCGCGTGATATCTCCTCTGTAAAGTCCCATAATTTGTTAGGACCTACAAAATAAGAAAGTGTTAGCAAATCAATGGGCCTCTTGGCTCGTGAGCGGGTGATTGGTTTCCGGGACACATCACTCCACTGACGATCAATCCAATTGATATCTCCCAATATAACTTTAAGTATCTCCAATTTACTTCAATCCTTCTCATAATCTAACTATGAACCTAACGGGGTATCATAACTCACTTATTCCAATTGCATTTCTCTTGACCAATATCTGTACTTGTCCAACTTAGCTCCTAATATCCATAAATTATCACTTTAGTTATGCTTTCAGCTCAACAAAGATTTGGGATATTACAATCCTCCCCCCTTATATAAAATTTGTCCTCAAAATTTGTCTAGTCTAAAGGTATTTATGCCTATCAAAGACGTATTCTACTGGTATTCTTTCCTATTTAGCCTCTTCAATGTCCCAAGCTTTTGATACAATCCTAGAGTATGAAACATCTTTAGTACCATATCTCTTAATTTCATGATATATTCTAGCCTTTAGTCCTTAAATGAATTTCTCAAACTTTACTAACTCACCTAACTTCTAGTTCTAACCATTTTGTCCAAATACTTACAAGGAAAACATCCTTAAATCTTGTCCAAGTCATTTCTCTTTCGTCCTAAGTTGTCCATGAGTTGCCTTAATAGTATCCCACCACGTTATTTTCAGTCTTAACCCTACTCTTTTCCTCACTATCATAATTGTCTACAGCAAATTCTACAAATAAAACACTATTCTTAATGAGGCACTGTACTTAATACTTACAGTTGATGAAGCATTCTCATGTTGAGTTTGCATTGTCAGTAGTCTACATAAACTATTTTGACCTGGTTATGCTCTGATACCATTTGTAACATCCCGTAAGCTTTTCCGTATAAAATTTTTCTTTTCTTTAAAACCATGGTAAAACCATTGCTTAATAAAACACCAAAGTAATAAACAGTGGAATTCTTTTACAATTTAATACCATAAATCCATTGTTTAAATAAACATTTAAATAAACACGTTAACTTAAAACATTTATTTGAAATCGTAAAACACTTAAAAGCTTTTAAAACATTTTATTTCATCTTCGTGAGCCATAACCACAGGTCAAGGTCGCCAACAACACAAACGTCCACACAGCAATACTCCATCAGCTACGTCCATCAACAACTTTATCCATTCATCTGTTCCTTACCTATATCAACGAGACTTAACTATGAGTCTAACGCTCAGTACGTGATATAAATGTAAAATAAAGAATTCACAAACAATGACTATAACATTGCATAAGATTTTCTCTTTCCTTTCTCTTTTACTGTTCATGTCTTATAGTTATTTCATTTTCTTATATGTCAGGCGTACCAAACCGGACCATATAAACATTTATTTACTGTTTATATGTCGAGCGTAACAAATCGGACCATATAAACATATGTTTACTGTTTATATGTCAGGCGTATCAAACCAGACAAAATAAACATTTGTGTCAGGCGTATCCAACCAGACCACAACGAACTTTGGTGCTGGGTGTATCAAACCGGTCCACAGTCGTATACTTGATATTTGTGCCAGGCGTATCTAACCGGTCCACAGTCGTTTACTTGATATCTGTGTCAGGCGTATCTAACTGGTCTACAGTTACATAACTTATTTTGATTTCTTTACCTAGCGTATTCAACCAGTCCACAATTGTTTATGTGCATTTCACTTTCGTGTACTTTATGATTTCATGTCTTAACGTTATCGTGCACATACAATCCTATCTAATATATTCCTTAGTCATATTCTTAAAATGTGATCCGTCCTATTTAAGGAACTGAACTTAAATCTAATAAACATCCAAGCAAACTTCATACATTTCCATACAATAACATAACTTATGCATTTAAAACAAACATCAAACAAAACCCTAATTTCCCGAGATGTAGGTTCTTTCGGACAAAGCACATGCAATAGCACATACCTGAAATCCTTAGCTTTAATGGGTTTAACACTTTAAGTTTCCTTCACAAAACCTATCCATTATTAATACATATAGTATTAATAATTCATTTCCAATAATAAAATCCCCTAACTTCAACTAACATGTTCATATACCCATAAAGGATAACCTACTATTATGTCCAAACTATCAAAGAACCTTATCTTCCAACAATCACTTTATCCAACTACGACAATCCTTAATCCAATAATTATTTTCTCCAAAATCTCACATAATAAAACCCATTACTATCACATCTAAGCTTAACTAATATTCCCACTAATATTTTCAATAATTCAACTTATTCATGCTAATATACTTCACATGATACCACTAACAACCTAAATCAATAATCATATATTTCCATGAATATTAAATCTTCTAACACAAGGAGTACATAAACCAATGTTAATCATCCAACTCTATTTATATACATAAAATAATTCATCCAATCGTACACTATATTAGCAGTACCCAAACCCTATCTCATAACGATGACAGAACCATGAAGATTAACAAAACAAAATTTGCTTACCAGAAGCCAAGCAACACAAGAAATTTGTACACCCAGAAAACCACTCCTACGGAAAGCTTCTCACTCTCTTGGAATTTTTCCAGAACTTCACAGAACTACATTACACACTCACGGTTTCACTCTCTTCTACTTTCTTCTAAAACATACACACATTCACAAACCTCACAACTCTCGGCACTCAAGGCTTCCTCACAATATTTTGGCAGAACAACGCCACTTTTCTCCTTTTGTGAACTCACCTTGCCACTCTTTTCTATTTATAGGCAACTCCAGCAGCTCCATCATTAATTTACCGAAGATGGAAGCTCATGGAACTGCACTCATAATGATCACTAACTCACTCAACCCTTAGACATTCCAACATACAAAACATCAATCCTGTCAGTTTTATATGCATTTAACCGCATCTCCTACGATTCCTAGACATTCAGACGACGCTTCACTTTGTCTTTGCATCAGTTATCATCTCCAAAATATTCCTCATAAATGGTGGTCGATGACGCCGGTTGATCAGCATCAAGGCAATCGACCGCCATAAACGGCTGCAGCATTTTCATTCAGAAATTACCCATTTTCACTCTAGTCGATAACACCGGTTGATCACTCCATGCCGAACTTCCGCAACAATCGACCGGAGTTCATTCCTTCATAATTTATTCTCGTTATTTCTATGTATGAATATATTATTATATGCATCTCATACAAGTGATTAGATCAACCGCACTTCTCAACACTCAATCTTTTTTATTTACAGGATGATCACACCAAATGATATCGATCAACCGCCATGATCAACCACTCCTTCAATACCCACAATCCGTACCCATTTTCTTACTTGCATGTTGATCACACCGGTTGATCTCGATCAACTACCATGATCAACCACAATTCCAAAGAATCATCCGCCATTCTCTTCTCCAATATACATATTCTAATATATATATAACTATATCCTTAATAAATCATTCTTCCAAACTATTCAAACTTAGATGTCCAAATTTGTTTCAATTGACTAATGTCGTAAACTACCCAAGTTAATTCCAATAAATTCTATATCCTTAACCTTATTATTAACTAGTTCTCATCCATTACAACATCAAAATACGTCTAATTATATTTCCTCTTACTACCTCCACTGACTATCAATCCAATTGATATCGCCCAATATAACTTTAAGTATCTCCAATTGACTTCAATCTTTCTCATAATCTAACTATGCACCTTACGGGGTATCATAACTCACTTATTCCAATTGCATTTCTCTTGACCATTATCTTTACTTGTCCAACTTAGCTCCTAATATCCCAAAATTATCACTTAAGCTATGTTTTCAGCTCAACGAAGATTTGAGATATTACATTAACAATAACAGTACATAAATGAAAAATTAAACACAACGAACTAAACAATGAATCAACATATCCAAATTAAAACAATATTAGACATTTTATAATTTAATGTACTTTAAATATAAAATAACCTTTATCTCAAAAATTGAGCATAGCAATAGCAAGCCCAAAGAAACCCCACGGCTGAAAGTCTCAGAACCTAACAATAATAATTTCTAACATTTAGTATTTGAAATTTATAATTTATTATTTAAATTTTTATAGTCAAAACAGGGTTCGATCCAAGTGAAATTGATCCAAACAATTTGTTCCAACATTTTAAGCTCAACAGTACTGGCCTAACTAATCTGGCCCAACAAAATTTGGCCCAACATTGATCTGGGGCAACCTTTATATGTTCCAACCTTAATTTGGCCCACAGACCAAATCAATGTTTGCTACGGCTTGAAATTTTGCAACCTGTAGCCTTCATCCAACCTCAAACTGTGACAGAATTCAGTCACGGGTTGGCCAAACAGACGGAGGTGAATAGGAAGTCACCTCCTAACTCTTCATTCTTCCGAAATTCACATTTCTATCAATATAGACTAATGATTACAGTACACAAAAATGCTCACCAAAACAGCTAACAATTTAGAACCTTCAAAAGAGCAAAGAATCAAACTTTTTATACCTTGAAGAATTTCTTCTTTGCCTAAAGCCTCGCTGGAGTTAGATGCACGAAACAAAATCTAAACTTCAACCTTTATGAAAACAATGTCCATTAAAGTCTGTTTCAAAAATGGCAGAGCAAAAATTTGGAGGAAACCAATTTAACTTATTTGCCAAAGAATTCGATCTTAGACTGTTGGGAAATTCAAACCTTAATATCCTACACTCGCCGGAAAAAGCCTTCCAAGACCCATGTTACGTCCTCTGGCTTTAGAGAAGTAATTTCCATTAACATGGTCCATTGAGGAGAAAATAAAATCCAAAATTGTGGAAAAACTTACCTCAGACACTGAAGATTTGCTGGAACGAGAGCTAAATTACTCTCCTTCACTAATACAGTTCGTCAGAGAAGAGGTGTCTGAGAGCGGAGAGTAATCGCCAAGAAAGGAGTGGGGATCGAGTGGGTTTCAACCTCCCTTCCCCGATCGCTGAAATACGGGGAAAGTACCCTTGGTTTTTTGGCAACAACTCCCCTTAAAAGGGGAGTTTAAAAATTTATAAAAAAAAAATTTTCTCTCTGGGCCAGGTGATTAGGCCAGGCCTCACATTCCTCCCCACTTAGAACAACTTCAATCGTACCATTGAATAAGTGAGGATACTTTGCCATCATTTCCGATTTAATTTCCCAAGTTGCTTATCTTTCATTATGATTCTTCTATGTACTCTAACTAACGGTATCTCGCGATGACGAAGAACTTTTATTTCACTATCGATTATTTTATCAGGTTCCTCTTCATAAGAAACATCCTCCTAAATAGGTACCTCAGTCCAGATATCACATACAACAGATCAATTACATATTGCTTTAACATGGAATTATGAAAAACATTATGCACAAAGTTTAACTGTGGTGGCAAGTCCAGACGATACGCCACTTGGCCAACTCTGTCGGTAATCTGAAAAGGACCAAATACCTGGGGGCCAATTTTCTTTGTACTCAAAATTGACTTATACTTCTTATGGGTCTGACTTTTAAAAAGACAAAATTTCCAATTTCAAATTCAACTTCCCTTTGTAAAAGATCCGTATAACTTTGCTGATGACTTTAAACTATTCTCAGTCTTTCTTTAATCAGTTGAACCTTCTCAGTAGTCTCATGAATCACATCGGGCTCGAGAATAATGCTCCTCAACCTCAGCCCAACATAACGGTGATCGATATAGTCTTCCATATAAAGCCTCATAAGGTGAAACCCCAATACTCGTCTGATAATTGTTATTATAAACAAACTTTACTAGAGGCAAATGATCAATCCAACTATTACTGAAATCTAAAATAAAAGACCTTAACATGTCTTCAAGAATCTATATGGTACGTTCAAACTGTCCATCAGTGTGAGGAAGATGCGCAGTGCTTAAACCGAGTTTGGTGCCCAAAGATCTCTGAAGGGCTTTCTGAAATTTGGAAGTGAATCTCATACCTCTATCTGAAACAATGTTAGAGGGAACACCATGAAGACATACAATGCTTTCAATATACAGTCTACTTAGGCTTGTGAAAGAGTAATCCATTTGAACAGGAATAAAATGTGCAGATTTAGTCAGTCTGTCAACCACTACCCATACTGCATCGAATGTTTGTATCATTCTTAGCAAACCAGTTACAAAATCCAAAGGAATTTTATCCCACTTCCACTCCGGAATAGGTAAAGGTTGTAACAATCCATCCAGTCTCTGATGTTCTGCTTTTATCTACTGACAAACTTAGCACTTAGAAACATAATCTGATACATCCCGCTTCTTTCCACTCCACCAGAATTGATGCTTCAAATGATGATACATTTTCGTGCTACCGGGATGGATAGCAAACCTCGACTTATGGTTTTCTGCCAAAATAGTCTGTCTCAAATCTGGATCACTAGATACCACAACTTGATCTTTGACATACAGAAAACCATATGAACTGATCTTCCAACCATCAAAGTGTTCACCCTACTCAGATCTTTTCAAGCCTTTCCTAAAGTTCATCATCAAATTTCTACATATCCTTGACAAACTGCAAAAGGGTTGGACTTGCAATCAAATTAAACACTCAGATTGTCTGGCCATCATCCAAACACTCCAGCTCATAATCTTCAATGGTCAAATATCATTTCCAATCCTCCGATACTAAAAAGATAATAAACCACGAGGATGTCTACTCAAGGCATCAGCTACAACATTAGCTTTTTCATAGTGGTATTCTAAAGAGAAATCATAATCGCCCATAAATTCCATCCATCGACGCTGCCGAATATTTAAATCCTTCTGCGTGAATAAGTACTTCAAACTTTTTTCATCAAAAAATATCTCAAATCTAGTACCTTAAAGATAACTTCGCCAAATTTTTAATGCAAATATAATGGCAGCCAATTCTAAATCATGAATAGGATAATTTCATTCATGAGTCTTCAACTGTCGACAAGCATAAGCAATCACATGTTTTTTTTTTGCATCAACATGCAACCTAAACCAATTCCCGATGCATCGGCATATACCGCGTACGACAATTTTTTATTAGGGATTGCCAAAACTAGAGCTGTAGTTAACCTCTGCTCAAGCTCATCAAAAGCCGTCTGACATCCGTCATTCTAATTAAACTTTACATTCTTTCTAGTCAATTATGTCAAGGGCATAGCAACGAAAGAAAAATTCTTTACAAACTGACGATTGTAACCAACAAAACCCAAGAAACTCCTTACTTCTGTGACATTTTTGAGTGGCTTCCAGTCTAACACGGCCTCAACCTTAGCTGGATCTACTAATATGTCATCTTAAGAAATAACATGGCCTAAAAATTTCACCTATGACATCTAAAAATTATATTTTTCTCATTTCGCATATAACTGATGTTCACGCAGTGTCTCCAAAAAAAATTTCAAATGCTTAACATACTCATCGTCAGTTTTTGAATGTATCAATATATCGTCAATGAAAACCATTACAAATTTGTCAAGATAAGGACAAAATACTATGTTAATCAAATCCATGAATGCTGTAGGTGCATTGTTAATCCGAAAAGGAAGCACTAGAAACGCAAAATGTCCATATCGGGTTCTAAAAGCTGTTTTAGAAATATCTGCATCAGGAACTTTCATCTAATGATAACCCGATCTCAAATCAAAATTTGAAAAGTATTTACATCTGTCCAGCTGATCGAATAAGTCATCAGTTCTTGGCAATGGGTATCTTTTTTTAATTGTCGCTTGATTTAACTTCTGATAATCAATACACAAACGTAAAGAAACATCATGTTTCTTTGCGAACAAAGCTGGTGCACCCTATGGGGAAGTACTATTACAAATAAAACCTTTGTGTAATAAATCATCCAATTGAATTCTCAACTATTTTAATTCAACAGGAGCCATATGGTATGGAGGAATAGAGATCGGAGAAGTATAAGAAATGAGATCAATAACAAACTCAATCTTAGGATCGAGTGGTAATCATAAACGATCAATATCTCAGAATTCTAACTGGTCATAAAAAAAACACTAGAAATAGCAAAAACTTTCATGTACATCTCCAATTTTCTTCGACTGCTAAGACAGACTCGTAAAATAGGATCAACAAGATTTACAGGTTTATCACACGAATGAACCAAAACCTTACCATTTTCTAACATAAGTGTTATTTTTCTTCTATGACAGTCAATTTTTGTTTTATGAAAAACTCAACCAATCCATACCTAGGATTATATCAAACTAATCCATGGGTATTATAATCAAATCTGCAGATAGTTTGTTATCATAAGCAATGAGAGTAGCAAACTGAACAAATGAATTCATTACATAATTCTTATTTATCGGGGTATTCAAAATCAAAGGAGTTCCTAACTTTTCAACCTCTAAACCCATGGTATGAACAAACATCATAGATGTAAAAGAATGTGTAGTTTCGGTATCAAATAACACATGCACTACGGTCAACTAATAATTATTCGATCAACTCTTTCACTGGTTGCAGCAGGAGGGGAGATGGTCATTCGTTCTCTTTGGCCCTGCATTTTCAAAAAATTAAAAAAATAAAATAAAAATAAATATATTTTAAAAAATATATTAAAAACCAAGATAAAGTGTTACCTGCATCTCCCAAGGCATATAGCAATGCAAAGTGCTTTGGTCAATTATTTTTTCTTGGCACATTGTTTGAGACATTTGATGGTGCAGAAGGTTTTAGATTTCTTGGGAGGAGGCTGTGGTGGTGCATGTGCAAGTGCAACAGTCGAGGAGGACTAGGAGTGCGGGTTGACTTCTGAATTAGGGGCAAGGGGAGTGTCAAGGCCTGTGGCCCTGCATTTTCAAAAAATTAAAAAATTATATTTTAAAAAATATAATAAAAACAAAGATAAAGGGTTACCTGCATCTCCCAAGGCACATCGCAATGCAAAGTGCTTGGCGAAATGATTTTTTCTTGGCACATTGTTTGAGACACTTGATGGCATAGAAGGTTTTAGATTTCTTGGGAGGAGGTTATGGTGGTGCATATGCAAGTGCAACAGTCGAGGAGGACTAGGAGGGTGCATTGGAGTGCAGGTTGACTTCTGAATCAGGGGCAGAGGGAGTGGCACGACCCTAGGCCTTGATTAGAACCAAAAGTAATAGTAGGAAGAAAAGAAAGAGTTTAGGCATAGCTGTTAATCTGATAGTGTGATAGTGTGAATGATTGGTTTATATATTGAAAATATTTCGTTCAACTGAAATGAAGTTGTCCAAAATGAATTTATTTTTATTAAATAAAAAAATAAATTTCTTTTAAGAATTTATGCACATTTTAATAAATCTTTTTTTTATATTATTAAAGGGAGGAAATGACAGCGGTGACGTGTCAGAATATGATAGTCTCTTTCTTTATGATGGTAGGTTTAGGTGTGTCAGAATAAGAGTGTCTTTATGATGGTAGGTTTAGGTGTGTCAGAATGAGAGTGTCGTAGGTTTAGGTGTTATTATTGAAAATAGGTGGTCCAGAATTAACCCAATACATTTAGGAAACAACCCATTACATTTAAAAAGACTATATTTAGGAAATTTGGGGTTACGCCATAATATCAAATTTGTAAAATATAATGCAATGATGGATAAAGTTAACATTGTATTTAATAATTTATTATATTTTAATGAATATAATTTATTATATTATACACCATTTTGTTGTGTAGTACCCGAGATAGTCAGATGCCTCATAATTCTTTCTGACCTACAGAAAAATTTGAACTATTCTTAACAAAAATCCAACCCATTATAACTGCAAAGATATTTTACCTACTTCCTTGTATGCTTTTTTATCATCATTTTCCACTCCTTGGATGATGCACCACAAGTATCAATCGCAAGGGCATGAGCCAAAAGGCTCACTAACCTTTTTATATTTTTTTATTTTGCAGGAGAATCTTTCTTTGAAGGGCTAAATGGAGTATCATCTCATGGTGACAAGGAACAACCCAAACATGTGCTAAAGTGGGAATGCAACAAGACACCCGAGGTATCCAAACTGCCCGAGGCTTATAACTCATCCGACACTTCTCATGCCATTTTTATGAGTGTTTGAAGATAACAATACAAGGAAAATGCTCTAAGTTACTCAACAACTCCAAGAAGGTAGCATGAAACCACTTGATGAATTATTATGAAATTGTTGGATATAATGGATTGATTGTTTTGGATTGTTCTCGGCTAGTTTAAAATAGCCGAGATGTTTTTTAGTGTTTTTTTTGTTTAAAGGTTAACTATGTAATTTGAAATTAGGGCAACCCTAATTGAGGAGTATTTATACTCCTCTTAGTGACTTGTCTAAGACTAGAAAATCGAACTAAAAAACTCTTTTGAATTGATTTTGGAGTTCCCTCGAAATCGGCCCCATTTTCTTTGGTGAGAATCGAGAGAGTGAGTATCAATCTATTGAGTCACTGTGTTTTTGGCTTGCCTTATGGGGATTCTTTTATACTAGTCATTCCTCCACTTTATTACAGAGGTGGACATCCCCATAAAAGGTTTAGAAGCTTGTTATGAATCAAGTTGGAGAGGCTGCCCTTGTTGGAGTCCATTGAAGTCGGAAGGAGCGATTCAGCACTCTTTCAAACTAGCTTGCAACCTTTCGTGCACAACTTCCGTTCTCGAGCATTTTTTGTTTTGATTTTTGGAGGTTCTTTTGTTCACATCAAGAGAGGTACGTGGTCAAAATTTTGCACAATTTAGACAAGTATTGATTGACTTGTGGCTATTCCTATTTCAGGCTCGAAACTGCCATATTGGTGCCCTTACGTCCAATTTCGGTCTCGATTTCATATCTCTGTCTCCCGTGGTTATTTTTGAGTGATTTTTGGAGGATGTTCTCTACACTCATTGAATTTAGTCTGGTTCAGTTTAATGTTAATTGGATAACAAACCAACAAGTTCCACATTCTGGAATTCTGTATTATGTTTTAGCTATTGTAATCGCAAGCATATAAGGAAGATTCCACACCTTGCATCCCATGGTGCATCATTAAAGGTAGAGAATACATCATTTTTCTTCTTCATAAAGAACACCCATACTTCTCTTGAAAAATCATAAATTCAAGTCAGCATATAATGTGCCCCTCCCTATGGAGGCATCAGTGCTGGTGCCTAGAGATCCGAGTGGATATAATCCACTGTTTCTTTTATACTGTGAGTACCCGAAGTGAATTTGACTCTTTTTGTTTCCTAAAAGCACAATGCTCACAAAATTTTAATTTATTTGTGCTCTAACCAGTCAAAAGTTCCTTTTTGCTTAGCTCATTCATCTCACTTTAACTTATATACCCCAGACGCTTATGCCGTAATCTGGTAAGATCTTTATTTGATAATGAAGTACTAACAACCGCATTTCCAACAACTGTTGTTCCTTATAGAACATATAGATTTCTATACTTTCTCTACCCTTTCATCATAACAAGAGAACCACGATTGATCTTCAAAACTTCACCATCACTAATGTACATGTACCCTTTCAGATCAAGAGTACTCAGCAACATTAGATATCTCTTTAGATTGAAAACATGCTGCACATCACTAAGTATTCTGACAACTCCATCATATATTTTGAGTCTAATCGTAGAAATCCTTGCTATCTTGCACGATACATTATTTCCCATAAAACAACACCTTTTGACACTGACTCATATGTTGAAAACCAATCTCAATTGAGAAACATATGAAACGTGCAGACTGAAGGTAAAATCCACTCCATAGATGGCTTTGCGTTTCCATCAGATACTAGAAAAAGATCTCCTTCTGATTCACTATCATTTTCTTTAGCAACAACAGCCCCTTAAGACTTCCCTAATTATTTTTCCTTATGATCAGCTTCTTCTTTCCTTTTTGTTCTGCATATATAACACTCAGATTTTATATGCTCATTTTTCAGACAAAAAAAAAACAAACTTTGTTTATGCCTTAGACTTTGATCTGTCCTTTGAACCCTTTACGTTAATATTCTCTTTATCAAACCTCTCTGATGTTCTATCCTGAGTAACTAGTCACTCTCCTTGACTTCTAGATCCAACTAGATGCTGCTTCATTATTTTCCTTAAAAGTAAACCATCATATACTTCCTTCAAGGTTAATGTGTCGTGACTATATAAAAATGTGTCCCATAAAATATTGTACAAAGCATGCAACGAGCACAACAAAATCAACCATGGATCCTCCTCATCATATTTGCATTCCATAGTTTCCAAATATGAAATAATTTCTTTAAATACTACCAAGTGTTCTTCAATTGAAGTTCCTTATCCTATATAATAAAAATATAATCACTGCTTAAGATGAAGCTTACTCATTAAGGTTTTATGTATGCATAGTTCTTCCAACTTTGACCATATCTCACCAGCAGATTTTGCTTTCAACTTATCCTTTAAAATAGTATTTGATAAATCAAGACAAAGAAAAGAAAAAGTTTTTCTATCTCTTATGAGTTTCTCCTCCTCACTCCAAAATGCGAGCATTTTATCGAACCCAAATAATGTGTTGTCCAATTCCATCTGAGTGAGTATATCTTGTATTTTTACCTGTCATATCTGAAATGTTGTATTACGATCCAACATCAGAATATCATAGCTCATCGAAGACATCTCCCAAAAAATTTCAGAATTTATCAAAATATCCTAACCAAAATTTGAACCTCTAAAATTTTAGAATAATCAGATATCCCAACAAAAAATATTCAAAACCAATAATCCAACCAAATTGTTGAAAATGTTTCCAAAAAATATCCACACAGTAAAGTCAAAATTTTTACCCCAAAAAAATTCTCAAAAACCTACAATATTTTTTTTCCAAAAATTCAGAAAATACTCAATATGCCAAATTGGAAAAAACAAGGATTGAAATAGTCTGAAATTGGCTGGCTATTTCTTTACGATCGACAATTCACTTGGTCAGAAATTACGATCTATAGGAGGACGGTGGACTAGCAAACCGCTGCATGTGGGGGTTATTGTGCTTGGTGCATGAGGAAGCAGTAACTCGTAAAAGACCAAACAAATCTTTCGGGTTCTCTGTTCGAAAGGATGATGTCGCTGGTAGAGGATGGAACAATGATCTTTTGTGGCAATGAATGTGCGATTAGCAAGATAATGAATGCTGGAGGTTTGTCTGCGGCGTTCTGTGTTTAGTGACAGAGAAGATCAAACAGCAAGAAGCTTGTCCTTGGCAAAGGCAGCGACGTGACGTGCAGCAAATCGGCGATGCTACCACTCTCCTCTCTCCATCCTCGATCGACAAGAGCACCCTAGGGTTCCTTGTTTTCTTCTATCGAAGAAGGAAACCCAAAAGATTTTTTTTTTTAATTTCTTTTTTCCTTTTCCAAAAGGTCAAAACTAATAAATTGTTTCATACCTTTGATTAATCAAAAACCCAATTGTTTGAAACCTTCAACTAGGCCATGATACTAATTGTTGAAATTTTAATGAGAATTGGAAAAGAAAACCAGAGAATAATGGACATTTAGATTTATGTGGAAAACCCAAAATGGATAAAAAAAAACCAGGGCAAATGAGAGAAATCACTAATTAAAATTAGTACAATAATTTTTTCCACTCGAGCATATATTTATACACAAATCGGAAACCCTAATCACTTGAGATTCTAACGTAGGCCAAACCGGCATGGCCCAGTTTGTAAAACTCATGAATTTTATAATAATAAATTTTCACTGTTAATTTTTTTCATGATTTTCGCTCAAGTATTGAAACTTTGACCTATTTTGTCGCATAGCGGCCACATATGAATTTTTTGTCAAATAATCAAAATCGGTGAAATTTGGTATTTCCGAATGATAAATTAATTGAGAAAATGAATTTAGTAAATTAATGGCTAGAAAAGCAATGTTGGATAGCATTTAGAACGAGTTAGGATTTGAATCGAAATTTGAATTGAATTTAGTTTATATATAAAATAGAATTTAATATATATATTAATTATTTAATTATGGACACTTTTCCTGTTCAACTCGATGTCGTTCGTGTGGTACATGACACGTGCCAGGTTTGTGTTGGATGTCTTGGTTCGAGTGCTCTTCATGTCTAAATGTTGGTTTTTGTGTGGACCATATCTTGGTGTGTCAGACACTTGGTTTTCTCTAGTGTTCTGGTACATTAGGGCATAGTGGTTAACCATGAGTCCACGAGATTTGGTTTTCGTTGGATGTTTGGTTACCCGACTTTGTCTTGGTGTTGCTACAAGGTCTTATCTGTATCTTCGTTAGGAGTTTCCTGAACAATGTAAATCTTGAATTTCTCTCTTGTTGGGCTCGGTGCTTGGACAACATGAAGCCAAAGAGTGTTGTATGGTTACAATCTCAATTTAGAGTATTGTTCAAGCATGAAGAGTGTTTTGACTGACGCTCTAAAACTACATTCAACCAATGTCATTTCATTTTCTTGTTTCAGACGTATTTTCAGTTGAAGAAATTTTTTAAGTCACATCTAAAATGTTACAAGGACTCCACATCAATTCGATGTTGTCTCTGTCAAGTTGCGTGGGTCCTTTCTTTGGGGATCACTTCGTCTGTTGACCAATCGGTCGGGTCATCCCTTTTTCGTTTTTGTTTGGGTGACCTTTCTTTGCCTTGTGGGATTGTTAGTTCATTGGGAACTTGGTTCGTTTTGTAACTATTCTTTTCAGTGTTAGTTTCGAACACGTTCTTAAGCTTTTGTTCCTTTCTAGGCGTGTGGAGAACCCTAGACGTAGGCAATCAAGTTCTTCTTGGGAGATTCCCTTGGTTCGTGTGTTTTGGGTGTCACATTGAGTAGAGAGTTTTCTAGGAATTTGGATATGATTCCTCTCATCCTTTCAAAGGTCCTTGGGCTTGTTTTAAATTTCGAGAAATTTGTTTTTTTTAAGATGGATAAGATGTAAAATCCGTGAATTTTATAATAATAAATTTCCACGTGTTAATATTTTTTGTGATTTTCAGTCAAGCGTAGACACGTTGACACATTTTGTCGTGAGCAACCACGTAAGAATTTTTAGTCAAATAGTCAAATCGGTGAAATTTGGTATTTTCGATCAGTAAAATAATTGAGGAAATTAATTTAGTCAATTATTTGGATAGAAAAGCATTGTCGGTCAGCGTTTAGAATGAGTCAGGATTAAATCGATACGTAAATTCCACAAAAAAATGACAAAAGACAGAACAAAAACCTAATGAAGATAAGGGTTTTCTGAGTTGGTTGTCCCAGATAAGGTGGACCAAATGGTGTCAATCATTTTTCCCTACAACGACTAATTAACTAGAATTATGTGAATTAGTTGTCATGGGTGGGGTTTGAGTTAGTTATCTCTTATGAGGTGGACCAAATGGTACTACTCACCCTACACAATTGATTTGCTAAATGAAAGAAAATATAAGTAAGCTAATTGAAAATAAAGTTTATGTTATAAACATTACCAAACATGTTCATATCTACGTTTACATTTCTTGCTGAGAATTAGAGTCATCAGTTGTGCCTTGTGATGTAGGTGACATTGATGAAATGGATATTGGACTGTAGTTGACAGAGCATACTCATGGGAAAGCCGACGCGTAGTTGAGGCGACATTTAACCATGGGTTATTAAAAAATGTAATCTTAAGAATTTACGCTAATTATGGCAACATTTAATTTCATTTAAAGGTTTGAATTTTCAGACATGAACACTTGTAGCGGCCTGTTTTTCCTTTTCTTAAAACGTTACAATTTAAAGCTCATTTTCTTTGTAAAACGTGTAAAAATTAAAACTTTTCTCTTTAATCAAATCCTTATATTAGAATGCTTAGCGGAAGGCTTTGTCATTGATTTCAAAACATGTTCCATATCAATATTATAAAACGTTCATTACTGTAGATACAAACTATATTTTACATAAGTGTAGAAAACAGTCATACAACATTACTTAAAATCTATTCCTAAACTTTTATACAAACATATGATATGAAAAACTTGCTACTTTGATGCATAACCCACTGGTCAATTCGCCAACAATACAAAATGCTCAACATAGCAATAGCCCATTAGCGGATAGGATTCGTACTTACATCACAAGACAATAAATATGAGTCTAACGCTCAGTATGAGATATAAAAATATGTTATGCTCATGCTATGCCACCATAGAAACACATGCAGTTTCTATGTCAATTTATTTCTTTTACTTTTATCTTTACCTTTACCTTTAACTTTACTTTTACTTAACTATTTAGGAGTTAGAGATATCACCGTATAAGAGAGAGTGGCACCTCATGACCCATACAAGCAGCTAACTCAAGAACTCATACCTCACAACGTCTATTTACGTTTATTTCCATTTATTTTTGTTTTCCTTTAGTTTCACTTAACTATACAGGCACTATCACCGTATAAGGTAGAATGGCACCTCTTGACCCACACCGGGCAACCAACTCAAGACCCATACCTCTTGGCGTCTATTTACATTTATTTACATACAATGTCCATTTCATTTTAAAACATATGCAAGAAACATTTTCGTATCTTTTTATAAAAAACATGGTGCATGATTATGAAATGAACATAATAACAATATAATATTTTCCACTTGTTCTTTCATTCTTTCCATTCAATTATAAAACTAGCAACATTTTAATCTTCCAAAGAATCAATAATATCCTTATATAGTTCTTAACATAACAATAATCATGTGAAAACACACCAACAAATCAAGTCATTTCATATTACTAACCTTATATATACAACAATTCAAACAAATCCTAAATCCTTGTGATGTAGGGGCCAAAAACACACAACCTTGTGATCTTAGTGCAATGCAGTTTTAAGATATTTCTTCTCACTACCTTCAAAATTAATAACCATTCATCAACAACACATAATAAAAATACATTTCTTTAAACATGCATACTATGGTTTCCTCCCAATTATTAGATCCTTCATAACTTTCACAATTCTTAACCTAATCCAATAATTCCAAAACTTACTTTCTCCTTAATGTGTCCAATTTAACATATCCATTTGGTTTAACATCAAAACTCCAAGAAGATAGACAACATGCTTCAAACATCTAACGTACTTGATCATACTATCTCCTTCATCTTTTATCTTCTTCTTCTAATACAACTATCACATAAAATTCATAAAAATTCATAAAAAGGGAACTCTTGTTACCTGAAGAATCCGAGAGAAAAAGAGAGAAAAACCTTGAGAGTCTCTTGAGAATTTTCCTTCCTTAAAAGATTTTCACTTTCACAAACCTTAAATCTCAAAACCAACCTCTTCTCTAACACCAAGCTGGAGGTGTAGGCACGTATGTTAATCCCTGTATAGTCCAACCTTAATTTCCTCCAATCATCATACAACATCACATAAATTTCATATGACCTTTCGAATTACCGGTCGATCACCAACCATCAGATGATCGACCGCAAAATCAGTCCGAGACAATTTCTGCGCTTTCTCCATAAAAACCGGTCAATCATCTTCCTTCACATGATCAACCGCAAATCCCCAACTTAACACTCTGTATAAAGATTGATCAACTGAAAAAACATAAACTTCAAAATTCGTGAAGAAGCCGGTCGTTCAGCGATTTTCTGCAAAACATCATCATTTCGAATCTATAAAGAAGCCGAACGACCACCCTTCATCATCAGAACGACCGCAACCATTCATGATTGACCACAAACATTCAGAGAGCTCCATTTCTTCAAACTACACACACAGTGGTCAATCAAACCACCCACAGATCCGCCAGTCCCCTACTAATCCTACTAAAACATAGAAAATTTCACACTTCCAAAAACCATAAACCACAAATCACTATACAATTACAAATATCAACTCATATATCTCCAATTATCATCAAATATCACCATTATCATCCTAGGCTTAATATAACAAAAATTTGGGTTATTACAACACTAGTATTTATTTTAGTTATTTTATCTTGTTTTAAATTAATTTTAAACTTTATAGTATTCCGCTACAAACGATTTAATAAGAGCATGAGAATTATAATTGACCCGTTTTAAAATTAAATAAATAAACGCTAAACGAAAAGGCTTTAACGCATTAGGGTGTTACATCGTCCCTCACTTTCGCTAGCGCATGGAGCTGGCTAGCCAGTAAGAGTGTCGTGGTAGTCTATGAGATAAGGATTTTTATACTTTCTTCACTACATTGCATCATGGTTTTCAAAATGATATTTTGTGGGATACCACACTTGAAAACCCAATGGGAACTATTCAACAACACGTCTATTTTAATGTATACATATGTTTTCTCACTTTTACTTTATTGTACATGATTCTGTTGGTATCCTATGCATCTGTATATATATATAGGAAGGATGAATCCTCATGATGTTTTAAGAAGTTTTGGCGCTAAAGCATCATAAGACTATCCCATACAATCTTCTACTAGAGAAGATTGATTGTTTGTATGTGTGAAAGGGTGATAGGGCATTAGTGACATTTTCTCAGGTTTTGAACCCCAAAATTCAAAATGAAGATCGGCCGATGATGACGCATCCTTGGGTTTCGAGCCCCAGAAGCTGCCCATGGTTTTTAGTCACACGAATTGAAGGTTGTTAGTCTTTGAGTTTTACTTACCTATTACTGATTCATTTGACAAGTGGTGTGACAACTCGTAGCTCAGCTCTTCGACAACCCTCATCAATTTGGATCCTATAGGTAACTAGTTGAGGAGCAATAACTGGCGAGCAACCTTATTCGTTATCACGATTATCCGAGTTAGGTTGGCGCTGAGTTTTGGCTCGTTGACAACTCGACTGATGTGTTGGATCTCTAGATTGCTGTCATTTTGATTCCTCTGTCTCATGAGGTGTTGCTTTCGACAAATGACCACCTTTCTGTGGTGTGTGCCGGATGAGTTCTTGTGTGACCATCCTTTTTCACTGATAATGTTTTCGGATAGAAAACGATGTTGGCATACTATGTATACAACGAATTTTGATGGAGCCACATCAATGGCCGTGAACTTGTTTAATAAAATGATAAAGAAATTTTATGATTAAAAATCCATATACAGTAAATGAGAAACATGATATTGTTTTCTAAAGGATAAGAAAACTATTTTCACATGCATTACATTTAGTGTACCCTTAGTGAGTTTGTCACACATCCCTTAGACTATATTTTTCTCAAGTTTTGTGCATAGGATCTGCACGGTTATTTGCAGGGTGTCGCCTATGCTTTCCGCTTTGGTGTTTCGAATTCCTCTTGGGTGGGTGGAGGTTCGTCGGTCCAATCCCTCCGTCTCTGGTACGTTTGGGATTTGTTGTTTGGTGTTGTTTGCTTTAATTCCTACACAGTACGTTCTTGGTTTATTTTTATACTATCTTGTCTCTTGCTGATCACTTTGTGAATTCTAACCCATATGATATGGGTTTTGTGCTTAATTTCATATTAAGACTTTCGCTTCATTCTAGCTTTGGGCTGGACGATAGGTTTCTCTACGAGAATCGGGTCGCCTGACCTAGCAATTCTATTAGGCCCGCCTCTAGGTTGTGACACAGTTAGAATTCAGGTCACTTCGAACTCTAATAAGATATATCTCAAAATAGAATTTACAAAAAAACCATGATAAGCATAATTGAATATAATATACAAAATTTCAACCTCAACTGGTGCACCACACTACACTACTGAATCTAAATCTGAGGAAGTCCAAAATAATAGTCAAGCTTTAAACCTATCATAAACTCATCATCAGTAGGAATCTAAGACTGTTACGAACTTATAAAACATTTTTTCAGAGATTTGATCCAAAAATAGGATTTATAACATCCATTAGTTGCTCAAACTTTAATGGTTCAAACAACCACTTGATAGATCTAGTTCAATTGACTGGCCTATCAGTCTCGCCGATTTGGTTTGGTCAGGCTGGCAAAGTCAGACCAGTCGACCGATCCGATGGTCAAACGATTGGTCTTTTGAGAATTTCCTTTGATCTCCTTTTAATTCCAACTCTAATCGACATTAAACTCGATACAAATTAGTTTCCAAACATTTTTCATGCAAAGATTAAAAGATTATGTCCATCAATTTTAAAACATAACCCAAAAATTCAAACTTTTAAATGAAAATCCAATTTTTTCCATTTTTCTCAAAAATTCTAAATTTACACCAAACGAGTTCAAGAATTTGTTGAACCTTCAAAATCCTTTGATTCTCTCAACCACAGATGCTCCAACAACGCCAATGTACCACTAATCTGTCAATATCTCGAACCTATGATGTATTACAGATTAAAACCTGAAAACCCTAGATCTGAACAAAAGAATCAAAGAATAGGGTTAGATTGGAGCTTACACTCGATGATTCTTCAAATCATGTCATAAATCGTCCATTAAAAATGCCAATTCAACTTCTTTTGATTGGATTCCAAACCCCATTAGATTTCACCAATTAAAAAGCAGAGTTTGTTGAGAAAACAATAACGTAATGGTAAAGGAATCGACTTACCTCTTTAGTTCCACATTCGTGTGTTTATCAGATACGAAATTCTTAGCCAACAATCAATCTTCTAGTTCTCGTTCTCTGTGAGCAGCCCTCTGTCCTTGTAAACATTTAAAAAATCAGTTTAAAGGTAAAAATAAATTTATGTAATCCATTTGGCCCATTTCAAGGAAGTTCATAAGTTATAATAGGTTATTATGAATCATTGAATTAAAGATGACAAGTGCCAACTCAAAAATCAAATTTTGGAATCGTTTACAATAGATGGAAATCTAAAAAGAAAAAGGAAAAAATTATAACCTACCTCTGAATGTAGCTGTTATCCGCACAAGTGGTCGGACCAACCATTGATCTTAGGCTGGATGATGACGCTTAGTTAAAGATGTGTTAGCATTGTATTTGTGTTATGGTTTTGTTGGATTTGAATCACGAGAAATGTTATGCAAGACTAAGGATTTACTAAATGTTTATTTTCAATGTCAAGCCAGGAACTCTTGTAGCTTTATGTGGACATAGGTTAGTGATTTGAGTACGAGACTCAGACACAAGTTTTCAATGCTGCAGTATGTTACCTATCAAGGGAAGACTTTGAATTTCCAGTGAAGACATCGAATGAAAAAGTATTGGTTGTTTAGGGTTTAAATTTTGAAGAAGTAAACTGTTACGAAGAAGAAACTGTGAGGTACAACTAACAGTGTGGATAACAAAGCATATTCATTCTGGATACTTGTAGGCGTAGGAGAGAGGTTAATAAGCCTAAAGGCCTGAGTGAGTAGCTTTAACAGATAACTACCCGCAGAGTAGTATAAATGCATAACAGTAGTAATGAAGAGGAGATATGAAAAACTTTGAGAATTCCCCCTCCTCCTCCTAACGATTTGTTGAAGAAAAATATATTATTAATCCATTAAAATCCCAATTAATACGTATTTAGGCCCAACTCAATTTTGTTATGAATGCCATTCTACAACTATTGGTTGGATTGTATCAGCCAAAACGAAAATTCTTAATTAATTTAAATGGAAACGAAAATTGAAGAGTTGGGAATAGGACCCAATGAAAAGCAGCCATCCAAAAGTTATTAAAATAATCAAAGCGAAGGAAGGTTCAGAGAAGGAGGAAAGAGAAAGAATGGAAGCATGTTCCTTGAATCTGGACCCTTTTATAGATTCCTTTTATTCAATGGCTCTTGGGCATTAATCAACTCCCTGCACTGCATATACTCTTCCAATTCTTTATTCACTCCTACCCTTTCTCAATAGTCATTGGGTGTGTAAAATAGAGTCAAACTTTAAAACCAAACCGAATCCGTCTTAGAAAATAATATTCTCAAAAGACAATTGAAGAATCTAAATCACTCGTATCTGCCAAAAGTTATGCAATATCATAGGATTTAAATCTTAAAAAGTCAAAGATACATGGCAAAAAAAAAAAGAGTGAAAAGAGCCCAGAAAGTAAAGGGATGTGCATGAATCTTATTTTTAAATCAATTTCAAGTAATGTCTTGTTCAAATTTTTTTTATCTCTCTCGCCTTCTCAAAAATTTATCGAGGTCATACTAGGTCTGCTTAAAGAACCAAAAATAAGGAGTACCCAATTGAATGAGGAAATCGTAGAGCACCCAATAGATGATGAATTGAACTGAAAAGTAAGTTGGCAATCACCAACTTAAGTAGTGGGTATTAATATATTGTAGCAACTCGGACGCGGGTCTAAAAGCGACATCGGGTCGCACTATTTGATTTTCGGATAGAACTCGATTGGTCAGCCTAAAGCTAAGATAGCAGCGGAAGTGTTAACATAAATTTAAACCTAAATCCCAAAATATTCTGTGTCAGGTTTTTCATATGTGGAAACCAACAAAATAATATATAGAAAACCATGATGCAATGCAATGTGATAAAGTCTAAAATCTCTCCCTCAATGACAACAAAAGCCTTGCCAACTAGTTGAATGCACCAAGCACCAAAACCAGAGACACCGTCAGAACTTAAAACCTAACCGACATCAAAACTCCAAATCAACACTAGAGACAAAACAAGAGTCTCAAACTGGAATTTGAAACTAGACCGAAATGACTAATACAAGACTTCTCTGTTCAACACAAGTAGCAACATAAAACTCCACATTGAACCGAGAATCCACACTAACCAAGAACAAGATATGATTGAGGAAGCTGAGTGAAGATTACTTTAAACTCTACGAAACACAGTGTGGTCAACCAAGACTTAACAGTGGCTGACCAAGCACCTTAACAGTCAACCCCAAAAACCCATCGGTCGACAAGACACGACTGCAGTCGATGAGACACAACTACGCCTGACCTGAACAACACAACAGTTGAAGAGACACAACTAGGGTCAACCGAACACAACTATGGTCAACCGAGACCATCTAGTGTCACAAGACATGAAGACGGTCAACCAAAACCACACAGTGTCAAAAGGCAACAACTACGGTCACCTAGGACAAAGCAGCAGTCGACAAAACTCAACTAGGTTCAAGCAGAAAGGAAGCAGCAGTTAAAGACACAGCTTCAGTCGACAAAGCACAACTACGATTAACAAGGACCACCCGACATCGACAAGACATGACGACAGTCAACTAAGACCTCGCAGCAATTGACAAGACACCTCAACAGCCATCCAAGACTCAACAAGGTCAACGAGACACAGCTGCAGCTAACCGAGAACAAACAACAGTCGAGGACTAACCCTGCGGTCAATCAGGACCACACAAAAAATCAAACAAAAAGGGAAAAGACCATGGTCACAAAGTTTATCGAGGCACGTAGCATAGAACGGAAAAATTTGAGCCAAAATAGTCTAGTGTAGCCATCTCGCATGGATGCTTTGCACTTTTGCAGATGTTCGTGCTTTCTCAGATGTCACACACTACTTCGAACATACGGAACGAACGTTCGTGCTTATGCGGTAGGATGGAACGGACGTCCTATGTTCCACGAACATTCAACTAGGATATCTCTCAGGCATTCGAAATAATCCCGCAGTCAACTGACCTTTCGTAACGGTCAAGTGGGGACAATGTTTCTAGTGCAAAACTGTGAAGAAAACTCACCCCTTTCACTGATTCTCACCCCGAATCGATCAAACCCCTGCATAAACTCTCAATCCACAAAAACGCATAAACAACTAAAGAATTCGAGTTTCCAAGCTTGAATCTGAGACCGACACAAAATAGAAACTTCAAACTGAAAAATGAATTAGAAAACACCGTAATCACTAAGTTCCTTCACAAGAGTCGGAGATCAGAACACCATGAGGGTGAATCAGATAGAAAAACAACGAGGTTCGCTCGCTGGTCTCCGATCCTCTCTCTGTGATTCGTCTCCTCCTCCGCCGAAGAGGAAAGAGACTCTACCTCTTTAAGGAAAGAAAATTTTAAAAAAAATAAAATTTAATTTAATTATTTTATTTAATATATATATTATAAATTAATATATTACATATATTTAATAAACTCTTTAAATTCTATCTGACAAATATACCTGATGATTACAAAAAAAACTCGAACTAAAGAACCTATAACACGAACCTACTGAACATAATCTCACAGTTTCGTGCCACAAGAGAACACAAAATGCACTAGTTGACCATTAACCAAGCACTTCACATGTGGCTGAAGACCCGCAACGCACGATAAGAACTTGGTTAATATAAAACAATTTGTCCCCAATTAAAGTAAAAAATTTACTCATAAAAATATAAATTCAAAAATTGTAGATTTTACATCCTTCCCCCCCCCTCGAAATTCAACACAACCAAAGGGGTCATCGAATGGATGAAAATACCTCATACACGAACTCCTAGAAAAATCTCTGTTCAGTGTGGCACCTACAACACACGAACTGTGGCATCCCGCCCTGTGAAGGCCAGGAAAGGCCCAAGTGTGAGTCCGGCCCATATCAGGGGGGCACAATCTCACATTGCTTGAGAGAGTAGAAAATGGATGGTTTATAAGCATGGTTCCCCTCCTTACCTAGTACAACGCGTTTTGGGCTAACCCTAAAAACAAACCCGTGCAGGCTTCAACCCAAAGTTGACAATATTATACTGGGAGCACAGTGGGACATTACAAATGGTATCAGAGCGAAATCCCAACCGGAAGTGTGGCCGATGAGGACGTCGGGTCTCCAAGAGGGGGAGATTGTGGCATTCCGTCCTGTGAAGGCCAGGAAAGAACCAAGTGTGGGTCCGGCCCATATCAGGGGGGCACAATCCCACATCGCTTGGGAGAGTCGAAAATGCATGGTTTATAAGCATGGTTCCCCTCCCTACCTAGTACAACGCGTTTTGGGCTAACCCTAAGAACAAACTCGTGCGGGCTTCGGCCCAAAGCAGACAATATTGTACTTGGAGCACCGGAGGACGTTACACGAACCAAGGGAATCTCACAAGGAAGAACTCGAATACCCATGTTTTGGGCTTCCGACACACCTAGAACAAGACGAAGACTTAAAAATTAGAATCAAGACTGAAGCAAACACAGCCAAACCAACCAAGTTCAAGATGTGAAGACAATTCAACAAGGACAAGGGAAGATTACTAGAACAAAAATGAAATACATGACCCAATCAAACTATTAAAAACAGATCGATTTCAAAATGGGAAAACCAACAGGAATTGATAGAAGACAAATAAGGCTATTCAACTGTTACAATGATCCCCATAATATCGAAATGATATGGAATCTTTCTAACAACTAAGACGCAACTTAACAAATTCCCTCAACCAAAAACTTGTTCAAAACTAGACAGTCGGGGATATTAGTTAGACGTAGGTTTAGAGTGTCAGTCAAAACGCTCTCCACGTCTGAACTTCAAATCGAGATCACAACCATACGACACTCTTTGGCTTCATGTTGTCCAAGCACCAAGCTCAACAAGAGGTGACTCAAGATTTGCACCACGCAGAAATCTCCTATCGAAGATATGGAACAAGAATTCGCAGCAAAACCAAGGCAAAATTGGGATATAACAAGGCAAGATCGGGGTTTGGAAACAAAATGTCTGATATATCAGCGCAGACTACTTAATGCTACCCAATCAGGAACTGTCAAATATGGTACGCTCAACAACCGACACTTTAAACCCATAGTGCACCATAACCAAAACATTCAACACAAACCTGACACATCTCCTATCCCACACCATCTACAACAAATCTAACAAAGAAAGGAACCCTAATAAGGATCTAACAGTTGACAAGGCTTAGAAATCCATGAATTCTAGCACCCCTCTAAACAACTGTTGCTACCCACCGCACGCAACCCTAAAGGATTTAACCATGATATCATATGAGACATCCCAAGTCTAGGACCTAACACTAACGACATTCACGAAGGCAGCCAAGCATTGGTCAAATTGAAGGGTAAGACCACAAATACGAGATGTCCAACTCCAGCGAATAGAAAATCTCCACTAGAATAACTTCCATTCAATCAACGATCGACAACATTAGAACAACGGTTCAAACCTAGGAAAACAAGTGATATAGCTTATCAAACAGCTAGGAAATCCACACCTCCAAGGTAACACTTACCTGCTCAACTCATGCATGTGAAAAACTCTGATAGAAAACAAAATAGAGTCTAAAGAGACAACACTACCTGTCAGAGCATAGGAGTGTCGAATGAAAACATACGAGACAAAATGCAAACTACGAGGACACAAACACACCAACGACCCTCGTATGAAACAACTCCTATAATGGACCAACCCTTTTTCCTTTACTTAAAACATTGAGATTTAAAAACACTCTTTCTTTTCAAAACGCAACATAGCGGAAGACTTTTCATAAATAAATAATTTGAAAATAGCTGAATGAAATACCAAACATAAAATTTCTTTCATTAAATCTTTAAACTTTTTAAAACATGTCATAAATTGAAAGTCATTTACATTTTCTTTTTTCTTTTCCCCACTTAGTGTAACGACCCGAATTTTTGAAATTCCATGAAAATGCGAGAAATTTAAAATTTTCAAAAGACTTCTTTATAAAACAAAATCAAAGTGCGATGCTAAATCGGATCACTACTGATCTTTCGTTAAAATCGTATTGAAAACCAATAAATAAAATGCAGAAGCGTAAAATAAATCGTTTATTTAAAACTTTGCGGAAGCGTAAATAATTTAATGAAAGAAACTTAATAAAAAGAACTCAATTAAAATACTGCATTTAATAATTGAAACTAACCATCTTAAACATCGTTTAATTACAACTGTTTACTCATTTATCTCTTTGCCTGGCCAGCCACGAGTCTCGCGTGTGCAAATCCTTCATCCCTGCTTTATTGTCTGATTATTGTCTTTCGCATTTACTTCTAAGTCTATACATTTCTTTTCTCGTACTCATACGTATACCTACACCACAAGTAACTGTAAGCTCAAAGGCTTAGTAAGGAAAAATGGTTTAATGTATCATGAATGTCACTCTTTAGTCCTTTTGGAATGGGGGTTATCTAAACCAATCCTTTCATTAAGTCATTAGTTCGTTGATTATTTTACATTCGTTCCTTCGTTCATTACTTATACATCGAGCGGAAGATTGGAGGATTTCTTTTGGGATGGAAGAGTGGTTTGGATCTAAACTTTTACTTGTAGTTAAGTCCCCGTTCCCAACACGGTAGGGGGCTTCGCCTAACTACAGATTAGATACACTACCCATCCACCCCCTAACTTCCCATTTCTTTCATTTTCTTAACATTTTACCTTACTTAGGCATGCTTGCGTACCACCACCAAGGTGGCACTTCCTATGATTTCTATTAACATGATGCATGATCATACATTCTCAACCTAACATGATGCATGATACTTATATCATAACATTAACAATAATTGCACATATAAAAAAAGTAAACAACAATTTTATTGAAAGTAAAGCAGCTGAAATTGATGGCACATATAAAGAATAATAGAAATTAAAAGCGCGCAACGATATAATTGAAAGTGCGTAATAGGGAACAATTATGATATCAAATTAAAAGCAACAAATGAACAATATAAGATGATAAAGTAACGTGTGACGAATTACAATCAAATAAACATGTTTGTTAAACTAAGCTAAACTAAATATGGAAACATGCTTTAAACAACAAATAACACGGAAACATGCTTAGACAACGAATAATGGAAACATGCTTGTAAATTGGTAATTCTTATTCTAGTTGATTAAGCATGCTTTTATTCTAATTAGTTAATTACATGCTCAAGTTGATTTCATGCTCACGTTGATTTCATGCTCAAGAAAAAATTACATTCAATAGACATGCTTAACTAGTCATGTTGAAATCTAATTAATTCACTTTAGTTAATTACATGCTCAAGGGTGATACGATTGACATTTTAGTTATCCTAGTTAATTTACATGCTTAAATTCATTATAATTAATCTTACTAATTATGATTAACATGTTCGACATTAACTTGCTGCTAATTGAGTTAAACATGCTAATTAAATTAAACCTACTAATTTCACGCTAATCACAATTACGTGGCTTAACCTAGGTAATCAACTAAAGATTTCGATTATTATTCTAGATGGTTACCTTAATTAATTTACATACTCAAGAAATAAACGATTAGACATGCTTTTGTATTCAAATTAATTGAACATACTCAAAGATATTAAATATGCTTAGTCAATTAACATACTCAATTGATTAATAAGCTCTAGGGTTGATTACATGCTTACTAGAAAATCAAACATGCTTGACAAGATATTCACGTGTAGAGGAAAAAAGGCTACAGAGAATAAATGAGTAAGAAAATAAAACGATAACTACATAGCATGGAACTCTTAGCTTATCTATCATTCATTAGCTCAGTCCTCATTTACTAAGCATTATTCACAATATTATTTCTAACAATAAAGGAACTATAACAGGGTATATTTGTAACGGAGGAATCAATAAGAAAAGAAAACAACAGTATATCACCCCAAGAACTAATAGAAAGCATTTCAGAAAAACGAACATAAAACGCACGCACTCTACTTGTGGTGTAGGGCCTCCACTGGCCAAGACACCACTATGTCCTTACCTCAAAGCTTTAACGAGCATTTTAGTTGTTATTCCTCTTCTCTTTTGTACCTTCACAATTTAATAACATTTATCATTAATCTAATTGATAAATCAACTCATAAATATAATGTTTCTTTCCTATTCTTAAATTCTTATTCGTTACTTCGTTGAGGAATCTAATCTCAACTAGTCGCGCAATAGCTCCAGGAACACATTTGACACCCCAAAATGGAACATAACCTATCCTAATATCCAAATCGTAACTATACAGCAAAGCGAAGTACGAGATAATTAATTATCTTAACATGGAGAATATGTGATCAAACTAACGCAACAACAATTAACCTCATCCAAACGTGCATAGCATACATCTAAGGTGTAGACACTTAACCTCAATCTCACCGTGGATGAATTAATTCAACATATGTGTAATATCCCAAACTTGTCCATTAACAATATTCGCCAAAAGCACAGTTTCAAAACCAAAACACATATTATGTGTATGCTTCAATATCGAATTATAAGATGGAAGCCAAATCATTCCAATTTTTGTGCAATACCAAAACATATTAAAAAACCTTTTCTGCATAGCACAACCCAATTAATTATCTTAACATAGAGAATACATATCCACCCATGAAGTCACGGTTGCAATCATTAAATTGTACAGAGCATATATTTAATGTGCATAACACTTAACTTTACATCTCACAACGCGTGATATAAATCCTTCACATATGTATATAATACCACAATAATCAAAACTAATTTAACATCTTAACCTTCAATTGCTACATCGCAGCAACCAATATTCATTTCTAAAACTAACATATCCGACAGATCATCCAACCGACAACAAAACAATCTATTCCAACTGCTAAATCATAAATCAACATACATAATGAAACATAGATCCACACATCAGCAGCACCAACCAATTTTAACCCATTTTTAGATAACCATTAGAATACCAAAACAACTCAAGAACAATTTCTGCATAATCACAATAACTAACAAATTATTGTTTCCCAATAAATCATGCAACATTAGTGCACCATGTTATTCAACACAATAGCAACGTCATATCTCAACAATTCAAACCGTAACAGCTTCACAAAAAATCCAAACGCAGCAATTAACGTAGGCATTAATCACATATTCATCATCCAAAATTCATTGAGTGCATTAATCTTAGTGAATTTAATCTTAGTGTATTTGTAGAACAACAATAGTTAAAGGAGGATTCGGTTACCTGCAGCACTTCCTAAGAGCTGAAGGAGACCCGTGAAGGATCCGAGGAGCAAAGAGCTCCACCTTCAAATTCTCCATTCGGTTCACAACTCCAGAGAGTATCCTCATCCTCCGCCTCCATTTTGCAGCACCGAAGAGATAGTTACTCTTTGCCAAAAATAGAGGGCAGAGAGTATAAATTCTTATCCACCCACTACCGATAGCATCCATAATTTCTTCCAGCCTTTATGAAGTGTTCCCCACTCTGCATAAAGTAGAGTGCGATTCCAAGCTGGAAATGAGCATGGGTTGTCTGCATTGCCGACAACGGTTCAATCCGAACCGTGCCGACCGGACCTGGTCATACTTGAGTCGGAGCACCTGGGTTGAAAATCGACCCGAGCTGGAACTATAGCCCCGGCCCTGCCTCCTGACGCCATCGCCGATTTTGCCCCCTGAAATCGCACCACCAGCCAGCAACCAATCAACAAAAAATGCAAGGGAGGAGAAACTCAATCAAGCGTACCTCAAATCGTCGCGGGAACTCACCATGGCCGAAGCTCCGCTTCGTCCCGCGCCTCTCGCTGGATGTCGCCACTCGAACTTGAGCCGAAGCTCACCGTCTGTCATCGTGCACTCCGTCGTCCGTCACTCCCGATTCGCTCGCAGTCTGCATCTCTCTCTCTCAACTTCATTCTCTCCCCCACCCTCTTATTTCTCTGTTCACGAATGGCCAGAGGCCAAATGAGACACTCCCATTTTTCATGTCCAGCCTAGCCCATTAGACAGAACTGGTTCAGCGTGAACCGGTTCAGCTCCTCACGCCACCAATTAATCCCTTATTTCTCATTTAATTTAAAGCCCATATTAATCTCTCACTTAAATCCTCCATTATTTCTTAATTTCTTCTTTTAATTTCTCCTTCCAAATATTTGTCTCCCAAACATTATAATTTAATTCATCAAACTAATATTTATCTTAATTATATTAATTTTCATAAAGTATAATCTAACAAATACGTCTTTGGTAATACCCCGATAATTATCCAATAAATTCGAATATCCCCAATTACTTTCCAATTGTTCTTATTAAATTCTGATATAAAAATCGGAGTATTACACTTAGCCTAGCCAACCACAAGATCTGCAATGCGTAAATCATCCATTTGTTGCTCCTATCCATGTTACCATGCTTACCTACATCACAAGTCATAATCTATAAGCCTAATGTTTAGTAAGAAATAATATGCAATATGAACAATGTAATGTACTTTATGTAAAACAGTTTCCGTATTAGTTTCATTTATTTCCATTTTGTGTCCTGGCATCAATAAGAGAATGATTAACTACCATGCACGTCACTGCATAACATCTCTTGATAAAAGGTTCGACATCGATCGAATCGCTTGTTAGCTATTGTGCACATCAATGCACAATGACCCATCACCTCTAGTATAGCAGCTTCGACATCAATTAAAAGCTTTGCTAGTCGTTGTACATGTCAATGCACAAGATTCATTCCAACATCAATCGAAACTCACTAGAAGTCATGCACATCAATGCTTCATGACCTCACCAACCATTGGTCGGTTTGTCTCGACATCAATCGAGATCAAACTAACAAACTCAAGCTTGCCATTCTATGATCTTTAGCATTCATCATTCTTGTTCTTTCATGAAATACGTATGCATGAAAAATCCTTTTCATAACGTTTCGTGAAATCAACGTTGCATCAACATGATTGCATACAACTTAACATAATCTAGCATATCATCAAGATAACATATCCTTAAAGCATCAACATAATCAATCTAACTAACCATATATCACATACAAAATACAAACATCAAATCCTCCACAACAATAATAAAATCCAAACTCTTGTGATGTAGTCAAAGAGGCAAACGCAAACAATCATCTCTTACCTTGAATTCCTTGGTTAAGTTGAAAGATAACTAACTTCTTAGGATTCTTCCTCTCTAAATTGCCACTTCTTCAAGCTTTCCTTTTCTTCTTCCTTTTTTCTTCTTCTTCAACCTCGCGTCTTCTCTCTCTTTCTCTCAAGTTCTTTCGCTTTTCTCACCATTACTTTTCTCATTTCTCTCAAGTTTTCCCCTTAAATTAACTTTAAGCTCCCTCTTCAGCCATCCAAAGTAGGAGATGGCGCACCCTCAGCAATGAAATGCTGAGTAATCAACTTTGTATCTAATAAAAACATGATATATACTCGATTTCTAGCGACTCTACACATTCCTAGTCGACCACCATTTTACTGGTTGACCACAAATCAACCTGAGAGCAACATTTTCAATTTTTTTCATACACTGGTCGACCACAATTTCACAATAGTCGACCATAAATCTACCCGAGAGTACAAATCACAATCTACTCCTGATCTGGTCGACCACAATTCTCATTGTGTTCTACCACAAATTTCATTATGGTCGACCAGAATTCTTCTAGAGAATAACTTAAATAAAACTTTCACATCTAACTTCCATCTTTATTTCATTATCAATTAATTCCTCAAACTCACATCCTTTTACACTATAAATCAACCTCTACCATAATAACTCAATCAAATAAATACCCAAATCGTCAAATATCTTCATTACCTAATCTTATACACCACATGGTAAAAATTCAAGGTATTACATATAACTAGGACCGACGTCCTCATCCGCCATACTTTTTCATTGGGCTTTGTTTCTTATACCATTTGTAATGTCCCCAATCTTCATAGTACAATATTGTTGGCTTTGGGTCGAACCCCACATGATTTTGTTCTTATGTTTAGCACATAATGTGTTGTACTAGGTAGGGAGGAGAACTCTACTTATAAACCATGGACTATTTACTCTCCCCAAACGATGTGGGGTTGTGCACCCCCACTAGTATAGGTTAAACCCACACTTGGATCATCCTTGTCTTCACAAGGTAGACATCCACAGTCGTCCCTCTTGGGAAAACCATCCAATGACTATAGTTCCCAAACCAAGTATTTTTAACAACCTACATAGAGGTCTATACTAACAATGGAATGCATAGGAACAAGACACATTCGGAAACCTTAACCAACAGTTTCTGAACCAAAGGAATAGGTACTACATGTAACCAATCTAAGGTCAAACAAAAAGTCTTAACCATGATTAATGAACTTCAAGCAAGACAAGACAAGTTCAAGATTTCAGAAAAATACAGGGACTTGGACCATATCCTAAGACAAAAAAAAACTCAAAGTCTAAACTACACATACCAACACAAGAGAGAGAACCCTGACAAGTTCATAGACTCATAATCTAAAAGAATTCTCTTAACGATCCATGAAGCACACTCACAATTCATATGGGTTGAAAAACATAGAGTCCTCCTCCAGCAAACGACCCCAAAATGCCTTCCCCATAGCATCTTGACTCATTTAAAAATTTGTTTAGACGTTGGATCAATTCCATGAACAGTGGAAAAACATCCCAAAATATTACACTATCAATTTCTCAAGTGATCACTCCTACAAAGAGTGGAATCATGCTCTAATACCAATTTATTTCTGTCACGACCCTAAGGTGGGCCTAAAAGAAATGTTGAGTCGAATGACTTGATTCTCAAAGAGGACCCCATAACTTAGCCCAAGGCTAGGATGTCAGCAAAAATCTTAGCATAAATTTCTTAACATAAATTCAAGTCAAAAACCCAAAACAAATAGGCTAGGGTCCACAAAGTGATCAACAAAAGTTAAAGATAATATAATAATAACAAAGAGAAAAATATTGTGTAGGAAATGAAATCATTCAACACCATTCAACAAATTTAACAAACTAAAATAAAGATATAAATCCTCACCAAGAAAGAAATAAAATTCGAAGTCACCACACCTTAGACACCACACTTGCCCACCACGATCAGAACCTAGGATGGAGGGGTCATTGGGGTTAGTGACTACCTCAGTAGGAAACTTATACTAAATGTAATACACGTGTAAAACTAGTTTTTCCTTTTTCATCAAAACATGTTCAAAAAAATGATGTGCTCATGCATGGGTTTACAATCATTTTAAAATATTTTTAATCCTCAAACAAGCTCAACGAACCACTAATGAAACAATTATCAAAACAACACTCGATACCCAGTCAATTATAATAAAATAAGCCTACATCATCTTTTGACAAGTTTAAACAAGGATCTATGAAAAAGAATGGTCACTCAAAGACCTCTCTGATACAATCACACTAAAATACAGCAGTCTGAAGATGGCAACACCTCATGAGTCTGGAGGAAGAACTGTGAGTGCAATCCAAAATTCAAGCAAACTCAGAGGGGTTGTTGCAAACCAATCAGCGATGAGACAACCCAAAACAAATACACCCTGATCAGGTTCATGGATTTGAACAAGGAGCACGTTATCACCTCCATATTATCATTTGCACACAATGCACAAATAAAATATCTTCATGGAGTAGAAGATGTATCGGGATAGCCTCATGATACTTTGACACCGTGACTATCCAAAGTATCAATATCAAGGAAAATCATAAAATACTATGCACATAAAGGAAACATGTAAAATTCATGTATATATGTAGCATAAAAACTAACATGCTGTCGAATAGTTCCCTTCGAGTTTTTTTATATGTGGCAACCTACAAAATAAAATTTAAGAAACCATGATGCAATGCAATACCATCAAGTATAAAAACCTCACCTTGATAATGACAGAAGCCTAGCTGACCAACAGCACGTGTCATCAGAAACAGGCACTAAAACCTAGGACACCATGAGAACCTAAAACCAAATCGATATCAAAACACCAAATCAACACTAAAGACAAAATGTAAGTCTCAAACCCATATATAGTGCTCCAAATTATGATGTGAAATGAGGGTGTTAGCATAGTACTGTCCCCACTAATTTTAATTTTTTTATATAAATTCTTTATATCTAATAACATAATTATTAATTACGAAGTAATTTCACGATGTATCAAAATTAGCATTTTTATAAATATAGTGTCTATTTAATCAAATGAATATCTATTCGTATAATTATTACAAATGTATTCATCTTTTATGTAGATTCTTATTATAGACAAGTTAAGTTTAAAATGTGTTAGTTTCTCATATTACATGTTTATCACTAACAACTATTAGCTTTTAATTAAATAATTAATTCATTATTTTTTGGATGTGAACTCTAATTATTCTCCAAAATTGAACAAATAAATTTTATCTTGTCACACTCAATATCCTCAACTAATAATTTAGTTTATTTCTACAATACAAGATATAGTGTAACATATTATGGCTTGTCTTGTTTTCGAAGTTTGAAATTTAAAGTTGATTTTCCCCAAATTAGAAACCAACTCCCAACAAATTAAACCCTAATCTGAATATCTAAACCTAAAATCTCTCAAGCTCGATGAAGAATCCAAGCTAAATTGAATTTTCGCAGCTCAACAACTTCAATTTTCGCAGCTCAACAACTTCAATCTGTTGAAAGAAATCTAAAATCAACTTGAACTTTTCTGACAGTTCTGGTTGGAAATCCCCTGTATAAATAGAAGGCACTAAGAGGCAGAAAATACTCACCACTGAAATTCCAAAACTCTTTTGCTTTGGGTTTTCGACAACCACTCTCTACTAGACTTGGCTGATCAAACTTTGCGGTGAAGAAGCTCTTCTTGACAGGAATCCTACATCGCAGCAAAAAGACTTCTCTCTAATCGAGCTCTTCTAGTGCAACAAAACCCCATCCACGAACGAGCAACGAACAACATCACCGAGGGGAAGTATCCTCTCATCGTGACATAGAGAGGGGTTGAAGTGGGAAGAAGAAGGTTCAGTTTTTATTTTTAAATGGAGTTGAACCAGACTAGCAACCGGAACCAAACTAGTCCAGCCAAGCTAAAACAAATCGGCCTAGCCAAACCGACCCAAACCGATCTAGCGGAACTGACCAAATCCAAATTCAAACCAATTTCTACCGAACGTTTAGGTCAAGCCAATTTCAACTTTGGTTCGCCTAAGAATTTTATCAGTAAGAAATTTCTGCTCAATTTCTCTATAAGAATATTTTTCTAAGAAAGAATTTAACCACAATTAATCTTTTAAGCAGACTAGATTATTTGAAGGCTCGAGAAATCCCTAAAACTTTATTTTCTCATAATCTAGGTAAGTAAAAACATCCATTTTTAACGTTATGGCCATCGTCCCTATATCACAAAGCATAGTATATAATTTATTTTCTGTAACTTTATTCTATCATTGAAATCCTGATATTTTATTTGCATATGCATGATTAGACATTGACATATAATTAAAAAAAAAGATAAAAATTGGTAGGTTAGAGGTAGACGAACATACAAAGGAAGGGGTTGTGGGGTCGGAAGAATAATTTTCTATTTAGTTTTCATATTATTTTTATAAACAAATTCTACTATAATTTTTAAGAATCTTGCGTTGTTAAAATTGTTGTGGTTAAAATTAAATACAAAATAACCAGCAAAACTTTATGAATTTTGTTGGAGGATATTCATAAAGTTTTGCTAGTTATTCTGTATTTAATTTCGTTACTAAATAAAATTTTAATGTGATTTAGTATTTTTAATATAATTGTTTAATAAAAGTATTTTATTAAATAAAGATTATTTAAAGTTTTAATGAATTAAATAAACAATTCCTAATAGCTAATGTTCAATTTCCTACTTAATTAATGATTTCAAAAATTTTAAGGATTTACAAGTGTTAGTTAGAGTTTTACAATAGCATAATCAAACCTAATTTTTTAATCGAATTGGGAAAAAATTTTGGGTTTTGATAGTTTGGAGAAAATGAATTTTAGAGCATTATAATTTGGTATCAAAGCCCTAGGTTGACAAGATTATGTCGATTATCTGCACACTTTTTTGCGTCTGGAACATTACTAATCAACAAGTATTTCTTTTTAAATTCTTTTATATTTTGATAAAACCATGTTTTATAATTTTTTTTTTTGCATTAAAATAATTACTTAAAGAATTTCAAATTATATAAAAGTAAATTTCTAAAGTAGAGCAAACCTTTATGATGTAGACCTATGACCAAACGTAGAGGAAATAGTGTTAAGCAAGATGCGGTTCTCGATCGAATGATGTATATGATTGAGAGGTAATCTAGGAAAATTGACAATTAATGCAAGTGGCCACTGCCACGGCCCAAGCTCAAGTGGCTAATTCGCAAGCTCAAATCCCTAATAGACCTCAACCTGTGGACCTTAATTATGAAAGATTTTGTAGATTGAATCCTCCAACTTTTGATGCTAACTTGGTTGATATAGCCGTTATTCATGATTGAATCATAACCATTGGCAAGATATTTGCATACACTAAGATTGTGGAGGCAGAATTGTGGCTTATGCGTCCTTTATGTTTAAAAGGGAAACACATTATTGGTGGAATTCAATAAAAATGATGCATCCAGTTGCCACCATGTCATGTGAGCAGTTATAGAATCTATTCTATGAGAAATATTTTGGTGATACCATGAGAAATGCAAAGATAGAGGAATTAATGACTCTGAAGCAGACTAGAACTATAATCGACTATGTACACAAGTTCTATCAGCTTTCTCGATTTGCCTATCACATAGTCTGTAATGAGATAATGAAGGTGAAATGATTTGTTCAAGAGCTGAGGGTAGAGATATTTAAAGATGTCAACCTCGTCATCTCAAAGGAAACTCCATTTGTGATCGTGGTAGAAAAGACATTGAATATGGAAATAGGAGAACAAAATATCATAAAAATTCAAAAGTATAGAAGAAGGTTTAGCCATTTAGCACAAAAAAAATAAACTCCTACAGCAGCAGTAGGCTAGATCTAAGCAACCAATGACTTAGCTGATGGAGTCCTTAAGTTTATCAAAAGGGAACTAGTGAATTAGATGGCAATGCCTACTATACCCACATGTCTCACATGCAAGAAGGCTCATACTAGAGAATGTCATGCAAGGATTCTGACTTGTTTTAAGTGCAATCAACAAGAACATTTCATTAGCAATTACCCTAAGAATGTTAAGGACCAAACCAAAACAGCTGCTAGAGTTTTCGCTATGATGAAAGAGAAAGTTGAAGAGAGCCCATCTACTGTGACTAGTTCGCTATTGATTTCAAGTATACCTTCTTACGTATTAATTGATTTAGGAATAATCCACTCTTTTATATCTCTTATGCATTCTAAGAAGTTAGAAGAGATAGTAGAACCTCTAGAGCATAAGTTAGAAGTAGCTACATCTTTGGGTAGTGTAATGTCTGTAGATTCTATTATTCGAGAGTGTAACATTCTTATTGAAAATAAAGACCTCGAAGCAGATTTGATCGTGCTAGCATTGTAAGATTATGGTATCATTCTTGGAATGAATTGACTAACTAAGCACTAAGCAACTATTGACTGTCGTAAGAAGATGGGAAATTTCAATTACCTATAGAACTACCATTCTTATTCAACAATGACACAAAAGATTTGAAAATTCTAGTAATATTAGCTATGCGAGCTCAGAGATTACTAAGTTCTAGATGCTTGGGGTTTCTGATAAACGTTGTATGCATCCAATCCAAAGAAGAAATGACTTTGGATAAAGTGTTAGCTCACAAATTTTCAGATGTCTTACCATATGACCTCTAAAATATGCCACCTACGAGAGATGTGGAGTTCAACATTGATGTTCTGCCTGGAATGACGCCAATTCCTAAAGCCCCATATAGAATGGTGTCAACTAAATTAAATGAGTTAAAAGCTTAGCTTAACGAGTTACTAGAGAAGGTATTTATTCAACCAAGTTTTTCACCATAGGGAGCACCTATGCTATTCATAAAAAAGAAGAATAGATCTATGAGTTTATGCATTGAATATCGAGAACTCAATAGAATTATCATAAAGAACAAGTATCCACTTCAAAGGAACAACATTCTTTTGTTCAATTGAAGGGAGCAATGGTATTCTTAAACAGCGGATCTAAAATCTGGTTATCACCAACTAAGGAACAAGGAAGAGCATTTTTCAAGACAAAATTTCAGACTAGATATGGCCATTTTGAGTTTCGAGTAATTCTTTTGGATTAAGTAATGCTCCTACTACCTTTATGGAATTAATGAATCAAGTATTCAAGGCATTTTAAGATGACTTCATGATTGTATTTATTGATGACATCCTCATCTACTTGAAGGGTAAAGAAGAGCACGAGAAGCATATGAGAGTTGTTCTTTCAATATTGAAATGCAAGAAGTAGTATGCCAATTTCTCCATGTGCAAATTCTCGATTGAAAAAGTAGCTTTTCTCAGTAACGCAATTTCAAAGGAGGGTGTTTCAGTGGATCCAGGAAATATTGAAGCAATAAGTAAGTGGTCGCAACCTAAAAATGCAGTTGAAATACGAAACTTCCTAGGTCTTGTGGGCTACTACGGGATGTTTGTAGAAAGAATTTCAAGATGAGCCACCCCCATTCACGAGGCTAACCAAAAATGGTTCCAAGTATTTATGGACTGAAAAATGTGAGCACAATATTCAAGAGTTGAAGAAGACATTGATCTAATACTATACCGTTAGAAGTAAGGAATTATGTGGTATACCGTGATGCCATGAAGTATGGATTGGGATCTGTCCTTGTGCAAGAGGGTAAAATTATGGCATATGCCTCCCAACAATTGAAGAATCATGAGAAAAATTAACTTACCCATGATGTGAAGCTTGCTATAGTGGTCCATGCACTTAAAATCGAGAGACATTATTTATATGGATATAAATGTGAAATTTATACCGATCATAAGAGTCTGAAGTACTTTTGGACTTAAAAAGACCTGAATATGAGACAACGAAGATGGCTTGAATGGGTTAAGGACTATGGTTGAACGATCATCTACCAGCCTAGAAAGGCTAACATAGTAGCCGACGCATTAAGTAGGAGAGCCTTGTCACAAGTTTTGTCTCTATGCCTCATTCCAAGAGGGTTAGTTGAAGAAATGCAGAGGTTCAATTTGGAGACTATGCCATTTGAATTACTTCAAAGATTATCTGCAATGTCGCTTCAACCTAGCTTGCTCAAGCAAATTAAAGACAAGCAATAGGTGGATGTATACTTAATTAAGATAAGAGATCAATTGGAAGCTAAAAAGGAGTCTAAATTTTTCATGTCAATAGAAAGAATTTTTAAGTATCAAAAAGATAGTGTATTCCTGATGATGCTGATTTGAAAAAAGTTATATTGGAGAAGGCACATTCAACCCCATATTCGATACATCCCAGTGCATTTAAAACACATCAACAGTTGAAGCAACATTATTGGTGGGAAGGGTTGAAGCTAAATGTAGCCAAATTTGTTGAGAAATGTCTTATTTGCTAGCAAGTCAAAGTCAAGTATCAACAATCTGCTGTTACGTTGTAGCCATTAATGGTTCCTCAATGGAAATGAGACTATATAACTATAGATTTTGTTGTGGGACTTCCAAAGACCTTTAAAGGAGGTGACTCTATTTGGGTTATTGTTGATGACTAACCAAATCAACACATTTTCTCCTTGTAAGAAGCACATATACTATGGATTAGTATGCACAACTTTATATCCAAGAAAGCATCAAATTACATTTGATCTTTATAGGGTCAGATCGAGAAACTCATTTCACCTCGAAGTTCTAGAGGAGTATGCAGAAAGCAATGGACACTATTAAATTCCAGTACGACTTTTCACCCTCAAATGGACGATCATTGTGAAAGAACAATTCAAACCCTAAATTACATGTTGCTGGCTTGTGCTATTGATTTCTAAGGAACCTAAGATAAAAAACCTGTCACTAGTGGAGTTTGCATATAATAATAGTTACCAAGCTTCGATTGTGATGACATCTTATGAAACACTTTATAGCAAAAAGTACATATCTCCAATGCATTGGGACGAAGTTAGAGATGGAATATTAGTTGGGCATGATTTTCTAAGATAGACTATTGAGATTGTTGCTTTGATTCAAAAAATGATCGTTATAACCCAAAATAGACAGAAAAGCTATGTTGATCGAAGAAGAAGAAAATTAGTGTTTGCAGTAGGAGATTAAATATTTCTGAAGATTTCTCCAATAAGAGATGTGATGTAGTTTGATAGGAAAGAAAAACTAAGTCTGAGATTTGTAAGTGTAACGCACCAAAATTCATCTTCCCTAAATTTCAGAACTCTAAAATTTTTCCCAAACCAATTAACAAATTAGGTTTGATTAACTCATTGTAAAACCCTAATTAACACCTGTAAATCCTTAAAATTTTCAAAATCATTTATTAAACAATAAATTTGAACATTAATTATTAGGAAGTATTTATTTAATTCATTGTTATTTAAAACTTTAAATAAACTTTATTTAATAAATATTTTCATTAAACACTTCTATTAAAAATACTAAACCGAATTAAAATCTCATTTACTCAAGGAATTAAACACTAAATAATAACAAACAAAAACTTTATTAATATCAAATTGAGTTTATAAAAATTTCATCAATGCAATATTCTAAAAAATTACAGTGGAATATATATTTATATATAAAAAACAATATGGAAATTAAATAGAAAATTTATTTATCTAATTCGACAACACCTTTTTCTATATGCTCGTCTGCCTCTAAAATATTCTTGATCAGCCCAAATTCTTTTTCTATAAAAAAATTCACCTACATCACAAAACTAGAGGTGAGATAAACTCAATAAGTAAAAATATATGAATAATTAAATTAATTTCATGCATTACCGAATTTCATATTTAAAGTTACATACTATTTGGAACTCATTTTCCAGCCTGCATTCAGGCTTTCATTAGCCATTTCAAAATTTTTATGCGTTTAGCCTTTCATTAGCCGTCACATCATTTTTTTTCATCAATTCCATGGTTTAAGTTACATGCTGGTTGGAACTCATTTTTCAGCTTGCATTCAAGCTTTCATTGGTCATCTCAAATTTTCATGTGCTCAGGCTTTCATTAGCCATCTTAGAATTTTCATGTCTTTAGGCTTTCATTAGTCATCTCAAAACTTCATGCGTTCAGACTCTTATTAGCCATCACATCATGTTTTCGGTCAATTCTATCATATTCATACATTCGTACTCGCATATAAGATGAGCTACTAATTTCATCTTTCTTTAATCCTATGTCAATGTATAATCATGTTTGTGCATTTAAAATATCATAATAAAAAAATAATATAATAAAGTTGCAAAATAAATTAAATAAATATTTCCTTTATGATGTAGGGTCAATGGCCAAAAATGTTGAAAACCAATATCTTTACTTACCAGGATTCCGAGAATATTAGAGTTTTAGGGGTTTCCCAGCCTATGAATAATGTAATATGTATAAAGCATTAATTGTGATTAAATTTCTTATAAAAAAATAATCCTTGAAAGAAATTGGGTAGAAATTCCTTACCGATAAAATTCTTAAACAGAATGAAGCTGAAATCGGATTGATCTAGAAAATTTGAGAGAATTTGGGGTTGAATTTGGACTAGGTTGGGTTTGGGTCAATTTGATTTAGCAGGTCTGGTCCAGTTCAATAGCTCTGGTCCGATTCAGCAGGTCTGGTCTGATTCAGAAAGTCTGGTTCAATTTGGCAGGTCTAGTCTGGTTCAATGGGTCTCGTCTGGTTTAGCAAGTCTGGTCTGGTTCGGCATGTCTAGTCTGGTTCGGCAAGTCTAGTTTGATTTAGCAAGTTTGGCCCAGTTTGGCAGGTTTGGTCTGGTTTAGCAGGTCTAGTCCAGTTTGGTCCACTCCAACTTAAAAAGAACTGATCTTCCTCCTTGGTTTTTCTTCTTTGTGAGTGCCTGAGAGTTCCAAGAGAGACTTCTTCTCTCTTGTTGATCTTCGTCATCGATGAAGGTTGCTAGAGGGAGGGATTGTACCTTGTTAGAAGGGAGCTCAACTATGACCCCGTGGAGGAGGTTTTCGATTAGAGCTCAGTTGATGAAGAAAATTTCTTCTTCGTCGGGAAGGTAGACAAAGAGCAATGAAGAGACTAAGTTGAGAGGTGAGTTTTCTTTTTCGCCTCAACCCTTTATTTATAGAGGAGGAAATCAACTGAAACACCAACAAAACAGAGCTGGTTTTGGATTTCTTAATAGATTGAATTTGTTAAGTTATCTGGAAGATAACAATTTTGATGGGAAGATAAGATTTCTTCATGGTTTTGAGGAGATTTTAGAGAAAATTTGCATATTATGGTTTAAGTTCATTGAATCTGGCTCTGATTTGGAAAAATTCAAATTTTAAATTCAACACTTGAAATTTAATTTGCTAGAATAAGATTTAATTTGAAAAACTAATCTTTGATTCAAAATTTGAAAAATAATTTGGTTATGATAAAATTCAAATTCAAATTCAAAATTGATTAAACTTTATAATGTTATAGTAGGCTAGTTTGCAATTTTGGAAAGAGTCAGAGAAATTGTAATATCTCGTATTTTTCTATTTCTTTAAAATACATAAAATTTAAAACTTTATGTAAAAACATCAGGGTCTTTTTCCTTCATAAAACCCGATCGCTAACACCCGATCGCTAAAACTCGATCGCTTTACTATCACTTTTCTCAGTTTTCTTTCACCTCTACCAATTTTCGTTCAAAAACCATAACATTCTTTGAATAAAATGCAACGGAATAAAAACAACATTAATAAGTTACAAAACTCTTTTTCAAATACTTTTCCTTTCACTCTCTAGTCCAGCCAGCCACAAGATCCACCCGTGCAAGTCCTTCATCAACTGTCTTTAACCTGTTCATCTGTTGCTCGTTCATACCTACATCACAAGACCTAAACTAATGAGCCCAACGCTCAGTAAGTGATAAAATGAAGTGCAAATGGTATGGACGATCATACAATGCAATTTAGGCCAAGAGTGCACACATGACAAACACCGTGGGACCATGAGTAACCCGGTCAATCCACAAAGGAGCAATATATATATCAAGGGGTTACTCACGCTGTATACACTCCTTTGTTACGAGAACGTTGAGGATTTCAGAACAGGAAGCAATGAACCCTGGTATCCCATGTCGCTAACCTATTTTCTCTCTAATCCATCCAACATGGATCTATATGACAATGGGACGTCATTAACTTTGCGAACCCCCACACGCCTATTTACATAGATTAGTTATGTCATACAATATGCATGTGGAGTCATACAATCCTATATGCAATAAATGTCTAATAAACACATCATTAAAAAAACTTAAATTTAGTAAACACACAACACACAATCCTAATTCTTGCAATGTAGGGTCCGAAGACCAAAACACAATCCATATCAACTTACCTGACATCCATAACGCGTTTCTGTTTCTTTTCTCTTCTTCGTACCTTCAAAACCATAACAATTATGCATTAATAACACAATCCCCTAAACCTTCACACTAAATAAATCTCATTAGTCAATTTCATTTCCTAGCAACCTCGCAATACCAATTCCAAGATCTTAAATAACGGAATGCCAATAACCTACAATGTTGCTCATTCCATCAAAGTGTCATGATAAATAAACTTTACAAAACCGAATAGTACTTCATCATAAATCCATATTTCCCATAGCCAATAATGACCAATATGCACAATATATGCATTTCAAACCAAGAGGCAGTTTACCAATCAAGAACACTTAACAACAAGGTAATTTAATAAACCATTTCTAACAACCATAATTTTTAACAACAGAAATAGAACAACAATCTACCAACCAGCATCCATTTCTTTTCAACAAACACTTTCATAAATCCATGAAGAAAACAAGGAATTACCTCAGAAAGCAGAGAACAGGACCTTCCCTCACTGCACGTCACAGCAATACACTATCCAAATTGCAGAGGACCAAACGAAATCTCTCAGAGCAGTGAAGAATAGATACGTAAACTGGGTACCTACCCCACTCAGTTGATGGAAGCTCCCAAGATGACAACTTCAGTGATAGATAAAGAAGGAGAGACGGTTCCCATCCCAAGGGGAAGGGGTCCACTCATCTGAAGCCAGGTAACACACTCCCTCACCGTCTAGACTTGTCGTCAACTGAAGGAATCGAAAGCAAAATGGGTTATGGAAGAGAGAAGCATCAGATTTAAATGGGTTTTTCGGCCAATTTTGCCCTTTCGGATGCGATGCGTTATCTACAGTATCGTCCGCATCGTCCGAAACTAGTTTTCGGACGAGAAAATACATCCCCAGTCCTTCATCCGTACTGTCCAAAATGCATATTTGGACGCCATTTAGCGTCCGCATGAGGCGTCCGTAGTCGTTTGAAATAGTCTGAATTGTCCCAGAATTAGACAGATTCAAAGCGGACGGTTCTGCTGTCGTCCGCAGCTTCCTTACTGTTACAGTTTTAGAGTTGAAGACGCCAAATACCATCCCAACTCGTCCCAAAATCCATTTTATGTGTTTTTCTATAATTTTTTATCTTAAATTTCATTGGCCACATATGCTAAACCATATGAATACTTACTATGATCTTAGCACAACATCATGCATGGATTATAGGGGTTTTTCTTTTTCCGAGACATTACAGAAATGGTTTATCTGTTGAACCTGTCTGAATGACTCAATATGTGCACAATGTGTTTCACATCTCGATGTTGAAAAAATATGTTCTAGATCCATCACATATTCTACTAGTGAGATCCTTTGACTTTGTGATCTACCTTGACTTATCATATGATAAAAGGCCGATTTAAATTTTGCATTTAGAAGAAAGAGAATTGAGGTATAAGAAGGTTTTGCTTATAAGAGTGTTATAGAAAAATTGGAACATTGAAGAAGCAATTTGGGAAAGAGGAGGAAAATGAGAAACGCCTACTAAGAACTATTCATGTAATAATTTAAATTTTGAAATAGAAATTTCTTTTTAAGGAGGGGAGATTGTAACGTATTAAGGCTTGTATAGTTTTCAAATTTTGAAATCTGAAGTTGATTTCCCCCTAATCAAAAACCAACTTTCAACAAATTAAACCCTAATTTGAATATCTAATCCTAAAATCTCTTTAGCTGGTGAAAAATCCAAGCTGAACAGGATTTTTGCAGCTCAACAATTTTTGTTTGTTGAGAGAAATTTGAAACCAATTTGGATTTTTTTGAGGGCTCCGATTGGAAATCCCCTCTATATATAGATGTCACCGAGAGGCGAAAAACACTCCTTTGAAATTGCAAAACTCCTCTGCTTGGGTTTCCGACCACCACTCTCTGCTAGACCTAGCAGATCAAACTCTTTGGCAAAGAAGCTCTTATTGGCCAAAGTCCTACCTCACAGCAACAAGGTTTCTCTCCAACCAAGCTTTTCTAGAGCAACAAAACCCCATCCACTGATGAGCAATGTACAACGTCACGGAGGGGAAGGAGCCTCCCATGGCGACACAGAGAGGGTCGAAGGAAGAAGAAAAAGGTTTGGTTTCTTTTTTTTAATTGGAGTTGAACTAGTCTAGCGACTTGAACCAAACCGGTCTAGCCAAGCCAAACCAAACTAGCCTAATCGAACCAACCCAAACCAAACCTAGTCAAAATTCAACTCAATTTCTCCTTAACCATCTAAGTCAATTTGATTTCAATAAGAAATTTTTGTCCAATTTTTTTCAAGGGATATTTAAAAAAAAAAAAAAAGAATTTAACCACGATTCATAATTTATGCAAACTAAATTATTCAAAAGATCATAAATTCCCTATAACCTTATGTTCTCATAATCTAGGTGGTTAAAGATCTCAGTTTTCAATATTTTGGCCACCGCCCCTACATCACAAAACATAGTATATAATTTATTTTCTGCAACTTACTTCTATTATTTAAATCCTTATATTTTATTTGCACATGCATGATTAGAAATTGACATAGGATTAAAATAAGATAAAAAATTGATAGGTCATTGATGTGAGCCAAAATTGCAATTGGCCCAAAACAGCTAACCAGAAATTTTGGTGTAGTCAATCTGCGCACAAAACTTAAATCAGATGGTTCTCCTATTGCATAAGGCCTTTGAACCTCAAATTTTTATGGCAAGCAATAGAGAAATAATAATATATCACCACCAAAATCAGCCTCAAAAGCGTCGTTTAAACGGAGTTATATTTGGAAGAATTCATTGCTCGGAATTAGAAATCGCGAAAAAAACAGTTTCATACCAATCCTAGTAAAGTGGGCATAACTTTCAAAATACGAATCCAAATTAAGAGATTCCACCAGAATTTCTCAAGGATTGGGAGACCAACAATCTCAAGTAAAAATTACAGTAGTATTCTTCAGGAAAATCGAAAGAAAATCGTGCAATAAGCTGAGTCACAGATCTCCTCGGAGCTATGTTTTGCAGAAAATTACAGATTTCGGTCTCTTTGAACATTCAAGCATAACTTGCATTATATAACCCCAAATCCATCAATTCCTATCAGAGAATCACGAAAATAGATAGCACCAAGTCTCAATCCAGAATTACATAATAGAACTTAAGAAGAATCGATCAAAAACCAGATTACCAAGTTGTCCGCGCAGCCTCAATCGGCTAAGATTGACAAGTTGAATCGGGTCTTCTTCAAAAGAGCCCTTCCACTTTGGTTGTGATGCGTTCTTCTACCTCCTCACATCAAAGACAACCTCAAGAGAAACTGTTGGAGAAAGTAGCGCCAATCCTTCCCCAAGAACGAACAAGAAATGAATGGAAGGATTGGTTCGGTGTAGAATGCAAGCAAATCGAGCACCTTAGTTGGAAGAGACAAGCTCCACACGACTTTTGCTTCAGCAAGGAAAGGGTTTCAAAAACTCCTTAGGGCTTCCATTATGGGAGGCTAAATACTCCCTTAAGGGCTAAAAAGATTAATTACAAAAATGCCCCTAAGTTGGCAAAAGTTGGACGTGAGGGCTAGGTTTCTAAGCTACTTGAGCCCCTCATTCCTCAATCCAAAATACACAAAAAATAAAAAATAAACAATCCCACAATAGTCATAATTCAGCCACACTAAATAAGTACTAACAACGTGGAAACTAAACTCGAACATAACTAGAAAGAGTTGTTGTTCTTGATCAAGACAAGCTCACCAAAATCGTGACACACATCCTTTAGCCAATTTGGGGTTGAACTCTCCCATGTGAGGACATGTCGCAGTGATTCTTTATCAATGAGTGAAGGCTCCTCTTCTAACTCCATCAATTTGGGATTACCTGTAAAATAGTAGCTTGTTATATAAACAATGAGTTTCCTGGCCCGGGAGCGAGGGAGGGGGCCCTGGGGTATATCATCCTCCCCGGGTGATTGAGGATTTTTCCTCAAATCTGGAGGTTGCTTCGCACCGTCATTAGCGGGGTGATCATCATCTCCCAATTATGGTGACAAGTCTTGACCATTAAAAGTCGTGGAACCACATAATCTTCCAGAAGTTCTAACCGATAAGCACTGTTGTTGATTCGTTCAAGCACTTTGAATGGCCCATCTGCTCTCGGAAGTAATTTACATTTTCTTTGCCTCGGAAACCTATCCTTCCGCAAATGTAACCACACCATATCTCCTTCTTCAAATATCACCTCTTTACGACCTTGGTTAGCAAATCTAGCATAATCTGAATTTTTCTTTTCAATAGTCTTTCGTATACTTTCATGAAGGTCCTTGAGCCTCGCGACTTTGGAGCCTCCATCCTCACTAATATAATCATCCATGGGTAATAGAATAAGATCCATTGGAGTGAAAGGATTGAACCCATATACAATTTCGAAGGGAGTATGTTGGGTCGTTCGATGCATACTTCTATTGTAGGCGAACTCAATATAAGGCAGCTGTAGATCCCAATCCACTATACGTTTACTGAATATAGTTCTCAACAAAGAACCCAAAGTGCGATTCACGACTTCAGTTTGGCCATCGGTCTGGGGGTGGAAGGAGGTACTAAAAAGTAATTTCGTACCTAATTTCCACCAGAGGGTCTTCCAAAAAGCACTTAGGAACTTTGTGTCACGGTCGGAGACAATAGATCGGGGAATTCCGTGCAATCTAACCACTTGTCAGAAGAAGAAGTTTGCAACATGACTAGCATCATCAGTTTTATTACATGAAATGAAATGAGCCATTTTGGAAAAATGATCAACAACCACCGTGATAGAATCTTTAGCTCTAGCAGTTCGGGGAATTCCCAAAATGAAGTCAACACTAACTTCCACCTATGGGTGAGTAGCTATGGGTAATAGCATGTATAACCCTTGTGGCAGAACACGACTCTTGGCTTGTTTTCATACAATACAATGCTCAATGATTCGTTGGACATCCCTCTGAGGATGAGGCCAATGAAAGTGTTCTTGTACTACTTCCAAAGTTTTCAAAATTCCAAAATGATTTGCCAAACCTCCGCAATGCGCTTCCCTCACAAGCGTTTCTCTAAGACTGCAAATTGGTATGCAAATTCTCCCCCCTTTGAAAAGAATACCGTCCACAATATAGAAGGGGTGCTTAGCCTTAGTTACGCAACGCTGATAGATAATTCCGAAGTCTTCATCTTTTGCATATAACTCTTTGATCCAATTAAAACCAAAGAGTCTGGTGTTCAATTCAGTCAACAAGGCATCTCTTCTCGAAAGGGCATCTGCGACTAGATTTGTTTCTCCCTGTTTGTACTTGATGATGTGAGGATAACGCTCTAAAAATTTCACCCATTTCCCATGACGACGGTTCAATTTTTTTTTGGCTTCGGATGTGTTTCAAGGCTTGATGGTCCGAGTGAATAATAAATTCTTTGGAGATCAGATAGTGTTGCCAAACTTCTAAAGCTCGGATGACTGCATAAAATTCTTTATCATACGTTGAGTAGTTCAAAGCGGCTCCCTTTAACTTTTCACTGAAATACGCAATCGGTTTGCATTCTTGCATAAGAACAGCTCCAATGCCCAGCCCGGAGGCATCACACTCCACCTCGAAGACTTTGGCAAAATCTGACAACATTAATAATGGAGCATGACACAATTTTTCTTTAATAGTGTCAAAACTTGTTTGGCAGGCTGTGGATCACATGAATTCTCTACCCTTTTTGTGCAATCGGTGATGGGGGCCATAATGGTGCTAAACTCTTGGATAAACCGTCGATAAAAAGAAGACAAACCATGGAAACTCTTACTTCAGAAATACTACGCAGAATTGGCCACTCCCCAATGGCTTTAATTTTTGCATCATCCACCTCCATTCCTTCCTTAGTAATGATAAACCCCAAGAAATACACCTTTTCTTGAGCAAAGGAGCACTTCTTCAGGTTGCCATAAAGTTGTGCCGATTGTAGAGCCTCAAATAGTGTTTGGAGATGCTCTATATGTGCTGATAAGTCACAGCTATAAACAAGGATATCGTCAAAATAAATGACGATAAACTTTCCCATAAATTCTCGTAGAAGATGGTGTTGGCCCTCATGAATGTGCTCGGAGCATTAGATAGGCCGAAAGGCATAACTAGCCACTCATAAAGACCATACTTGGTCTTAAAAGTCGTCTTCCATTCGTCTCCTTCTCGCATTCGAATTTGATGGTAGCCACTCTTAAGATCCANTATTTTCTAATAGTTAATTTTTTATTTTTCCACTTAATTAAATATTTCAAAAATTTCAGAGATTTATAATTGTTAATTAGGATTTTATAATGGCCGAGAAAATTTTAGAGTTTTAGAGTTTTGGAGAAAATAAATTTGGTAGCTTTACATATAAATAATGTTACTTATATAAAATTTTACTAAGTAACTCAAAAAATAAAATAAAATAAAATATGAGTTAACGATATGTAGGTTTGTTACAATTTACTCTCATGGATTTTTAATTTTAAGAGTCTATCTTTGTCTCTCTCTTATTATGTTATGGCAGTCCGCCCTGTAAAAATAGCTCAAATGATAAAAATAACTTAAGTGAGGGTCCAACTCATATCAGTGAGGCTTGACAGAATAGAAAATGTATGGTTTGTAAGTAGAGTTTTCATCTCTAACTAATATAAGCGTTTTGAACTCATAGCAATACAAAATCGTATAACATATATCAATACCATTGGAGACTTAGCTTAAGCGGTGAAAGAATTGATTTTAAATGATAAAGTTCGAGTGAGGAACACAACTATAACCACTAAGTAAAAAATCTTGAAAAGCAAAATAATTGGGATTTAAATAAGGCCAGTTGCCAACAGAAGATAAATTTAATTAAAAAGTAATGAAAGTGTTGAGTGAGAAGATAAGCTCGAAGCAGCTTCTTGGTGATGCAAAAGGAAAAAGGTCATTGCCCATGTCACGCTCTCAAAGGGACTGTCTTTTGAACCTCCAAAGGGGGAGACACCTATTCGACCTGTCCTTATCTTTGTTGTTCAAATTGGACCCCATTCAATCCTTTGATTCTCTGTCTGTCTCTCTCTAGAGAGAGGGAACAAGGAGGAGACAAAATGTTGGAGGTTAATAAGCTGATACTGGTTGGGATGGAGCCTTCTAAGTTGACGGCTGAATATAAGATGGAAGTTATCATTGCTGACCCCAGCATTTTCAATTCGTAACCATCTGCCACGTACTATCTCTATAATAATCAAATTCCTCTAGGAGCAAGTCTGTGGAGACACGGGACCGTCTGTGAGGGTAGTTTAGGCATTTGGTTACGAATTATAATTTATTCATCATTCTATGTTTGAAGTATTAAGTCTTGAAAAAAAGTGGAAAGCTCACGTTGTCAATTATCTACAAAAAATATATATATATTTTTTAATTTATAATATATTTTAAAAAAGTGTAGAACATGATAGACTTATATACAATATTATTTGAGCCTCAATTATTTTGGTTGACATAGAATCTCATTTATGTTCGCATCGATTCCTCAAAATAATTTATATAAATATAAATATAATAATAATAATACTATTAAAAAAAATATTGGACAACGACAAATTAATCCTTGTATTTTGTGATCAATGACAAGTCAAACACTAAACTATTTTTTCTAATAATTTAACAACTGAACTTTGAGAAATCGCCACCGCGAATATCACCGTTAACTTTCTGAAAATCGTTGTGGAAAACAATAAATATCCATGAAAAAAATGAAAAGAACTCATGATTTTAGAAGAGATTTTCAGTGGAAAAGAATTAATATCCATAGAGAATGAATTTAGAAGATTTTAGAATTTGTAAAAGAATGTATTTAGGAGATTTGAGGTTCTATAATTTAGAAAATTTTGTAAAAGAATATTAATATTTTAGTTTTCGGATCATTTAGAATTGTTTTATAATCCATGAAAAATTCACAGTTTGTTTGTGTTTTTCTACGAAGAAACAATGAATTTTTTTTTTCAGATGATCTTCCACGAATTGACTATAATCTGCCGTGGATTGACTTTGATCCAAGGTAGATTGACTGATAATCCTTTGTGGATCGACAATCATCCTCTACAAATTGACGACAATCTTTTATGGATTGACGACGTTCTTAAATTATATTGCAAAAATTCATGATCCGCAGCGAATTGATGACGATCCTTTACGAATTAACGATACTATTTAACTGAAAATGTAATTAAATTATTTACTCTATCAATTTTTTATAGTTCAATAATTAAATTACTAACAAAAATAATTTTATGGTTAATTGTGATTGATTACAGACTATTATGGTTGGATTGTCATTTTCTCAAAAAATAAAAATAATTCGCAATAACAAGAGATGGTCTGATTGATTAATGATCCTCAACAGCAAAGACATGACGTTTCTTTCCGACGTGGCAGCCTCAAAAGATGACGTTTTTTTCCGGACTAGACCGGTCTCCAAAACGTGGGAGTAAATGATTGGATGAAGGAGCGAGGCCATTGTTATAGACGGTCAATGATTGGGAAGAGCCAGCAAAGAAACCGACTTTGAAACAATAACAGCGTCCAAAAGAGGTGACGAAGGCAGTGACAAAAACATAGAGAGAGAGAACCATTCAACCACTGACACATGTAAATTGAAAATGATTAATTTAGTTATGTGAAACCTACCTGATAATTTAATAATAGATCATTTGTTGGGGTAAATATAATATTTTAATAAAAAAATTCCCTATTATTTTTTTTTTAAATTTCAAGTCCACTTTAGTTATTAATCTCATAATTTAGAGTAAATGACAAATTAACCATCGTAATTTATGATAATGACAAATTAATTATTATCCTTTATTTTTTAATAAATTAACCACTAGCATATAAAAAAAGGACAAAATAAATATCACTGTCACATTCTGTTAATAAGCTGATCTGGACACCACAGTGTTCATCAAGAAGAACGTCGGCATTGGTTATCGGCAATGAAAGTAAGTTCTCAAACAAAACTAATGAGAATTTGTTATTTTTCAGAAACCAAAGAGAGATTGCAAAGATCTATCAACTGCAAACAAAACTAACGAAGCAGACTAGTGCGTAGAAAAGTAAAACAAAAGGATAATTTGCACATTCCACTCTTCAATTCTCTGGTCGGCAATGGCAACTCAATGTCGGAATGATGTGAATTTTTCTTCCCAAGCTCAATCCTCATGAGCTAATTGGAGGCTGTGCGAGCTCCGCGGCGTTCTTCCATCAGAACGCCGTGACGCCGCGGCGTTCATCGGTCTCTATGAGAGACGCTCTCTCACAGAGATCGAGCATCTCTCACAAAGACCATGGTCTCTGAGAGACGGAGCCACGGTGTTTTGTTGCGGTGAACGTGACAGCGATGTTGACTTTGTCATTTTTCCATACGTCAGTAGTTAATTTGTTAGAAAATAAAGAATAGTGATTGACTTATCATTGACCACAAATCACGATAGTTAATTTGTCATTTACCCTAGAATTTAATAACAGCTGATGTTTTTTCAAACAAAATTACCATTGTACCTGAGTCATCACCAAAACAACAAATGATTTGATTAAATTTATCAAATATCTTATATTTTATATTTATAATGATTTTTAATTTATTTTAATTATTTTGACTCACTCAATTTTACCTACACACTTGATTTCACACTCTAATCTTCGCTGGATTATTTTTTAGTTTTTAAAATTGATTGTGCTTACTATCAAAGAGTTTGCACCATCAGCTAAGTATAGTTTCTGCCTCTAACATTTGTATGTTAATTTCAAAAAATAATTTTGAGTTAAGTTGTACAAAAAGAAGATGCATAATGCATCTACAGTCACAACATCAACACACTTTGAAAGAAAGATGAAGAAATTATTTTTGGTTAACTAGACAAAACACACATATTTGCGAAATATCAATCCGAGATTTTGGGTGAAACATACTTTTCAATCTAATCCCAAAGCGCAACATAAACCTAAACAATTTGAGTGAGACCTTCAACACCTGCATTTTACCAGCTCAGGTCAAATCGATTCTAACTATATTCAAGCTGATCAGAATGGGTGTCATGTGTAGGATCTTTGAGAAATATCAAAAGATGGCTAAGTCGATAGATCAATTGTGTCACTAGATCAAGAAGAAACTTGCCAAGTTATAACATGTGATTCAAAATTGGTGTCCAACATTTGAGGATTAGTTGAAGATTATGCTCATGTATGGTATCACCAGGAAAACATATATGAGGATATACTCCCATTGTGTTCAACCCATCAATGGCCAACACACATGGCCTAAAACAAACCAAGATCCAATTATGCTACTGCCAATAAAAAGACGACCAGGGAGACCTAAAAAACAAAGAGTGAGAGATGTTGATGAGCCATATACTCGGATAGTCCTGAGCAGAAGAGATGTCACAATGACATATAGCCGGTGTTGCGGTGTCGAATACAATACCTATACTTGTTAAGGTGGAGGCTCAGCCATTGGCGAGACATGTTGCAGCAGCAGGACCAGTAGCAGAACCAATGACAAAAGTGGCGGTGGTAAAAGAGGAAGCTCACAAGACACATTTATAAGTTTTACCACTGTTCCTAGAACGCAAGTGAATACATTGTTACATTTTCAATATTATTTTAACTAAGTGCGCTTTTTATAACCAAATACTGCATTTGTTATGCACAAGTCCCTCGTGCCAAGTCCACATCTTTGGTGACTTAATTGTACTATTTTATTTTTTAGTGACTTAATTGTACTTAATTATACTGATGTCTTTTTTTTATTATCATCAATAGAAACTCGAGTTGACTAATTAGTTGTGTGGTGATTCTAGTACCTTTATATGTTCTTACTTGTTTGTTGTATGGACGTCCAAGGATTGCACATTTACATTTCAGGGAGTCCCTTGGACGTCCATACAACAATCAAGCTATAATATATAAAGTATTTGAAATCACCACACTTCCAATTAGCCAACTCGGGTTTCTCTTGATAATGATTTGAGGAAAATGATTGGGCATTATATTTGAATGCAAACATTATTCGCTCATTGGATGAATGATGTTAGATCAATTCATAAGTGGACATCCGTCAGTGCTAGAGGATATCCAATGTTGATCCTTGGATGCCCCTTATAGGTGGAGAATGTCCAAGGGTGATCATTGGACTTCCCTCGATGTTGGAGTATGTCTAATGTTGATAATTGGACGTCCATGTGACATCCTTGAACTTGGACATCCAAATGACTTTCTTAGACATCTGATTGCCATCCTCGGAAGTCTAAGTGCCATCCTCTAATGTCCAAGTGTCATCCTGGGACGTCCATGTGACATCCTTGGACATCCAAATATCATCCTCGGACGTCCAAGTGCCATCCTTGGACATTTGAGTGTTATCCTCGGAACACAAAAAAAAATACCAAATGAAGTAAAGAAACAACTACAATATCAAATGTATATTGATGTAGCAATTACATTATTAAATGTCAATATATGTGAACACATTACATAAAAAAAATGTAACAGTTATATTGAAAAATGTACAATTACATTTGTTGGAGATCATTGACATTGAACCTCAATTTGGGGTTGATATATACATGTGACGAGTGCTCGAAAAGGGACTTCAGAGGCTCTTCGTGAGAATGGAATCTGTTCTGTTGACAACTGCGAATCACTGACACACCAACATGGTCCGAGACTTGAAATATATCGTGTGGTTTGCAAAGGGAAGATGAAAATTAGTATGTAATCAATATGCAAATATACAATAATAATAGCACAATGTGAGAAAATATACCATTTTTTATTTATAGGGGATATGACAATTGCAATTGCCTTTTGTAACTATACCAGGTAACCATAGTAGGTTTGCAGTTCAACAGATAACATGAATTATGTGTGCCTTGGGTGTGTCAAAAATTAAACCCATATATTATAAGTGGTTGGACTAGAAAAAAATTGAAGGAAGGATGAAAAGTGACCTACATAAAAAGAAAGCATTAAAGAGATTTATTTACAATAACGACTTCTTAAATATTGAGTAAACCTACAATGAAAAGTTATCTTCACTAAGTCAGATGTTGACTTTTACTTTGGAATGATGAGAGGTGTGATTTTGAAAACATTGTTTTTCTGAAAAAAATACAATATAAAGCAAAATGTAATGTAATCAAAATTGAGAGTAACTTTCAAATGATATAGTTTCTTACAACAATGTCCATAAGAACACCACATGTTTCTATGTTCTTTTTTGTATTTGCACGAGCCAATCTCATAAAATCTTCTATCAAGTTCACACGCTGAAATGATTAGTTTAAAATATACCATTAGACTACTAAGGGTAACCTTTAATTTGATACGTTACACAAAACCAAATTGAAGACATACCACATGTAAATTTTGATGTGAAGCAGGTTTTAGAACTGCTTCATTCGATGGAGAACTCATTGTCAATATCTTGTGAACTTTGGCAAGAGTAAAAAGGGACGATTGTTTGTGTTTGTTTTTAGGTTCCCTCGCATGGCGGAATTACCATTGTTCATAACAATGGTAATGTGCGTAACCTATGTATCATGAAAAAATAATTTTAACATGAACATAAAATGGACCGTTGTTATAATATATCAATAATCATATGTATAAAAATATCTTATTTTAGATCTAATATAAAAGACTAAGAAATTATACCTTTGTAGCTTACTTCACAAGAGTACAAAATCAACATTCGATCTTCTCTGTCAATTCTCCTCACCTCGAATAAGCACGTGTGGGCATGATGAACGTAACAAGATCACACTCAAATTTATGATAGATTGTATTCACAACACATGAGACGATCTATTTGGATTTAGAGAACGCTTCTCTAAAACTAATACGGAAGACACACAAATTTGCTTTAAAAATGGATTCTTCAATTTCAAAGATTTCAACCACCCATGCTAAGGAGGTTAAACCTCTAGTTATAGTGGAATAATGTCATAATGTCCATTATGGCATTTAGAAAAAACCACCACAAATATTAATCTCTCATTTAAGTTAGAATACATTTATAAAAAAATGTTATGGAAATCAAAAGATCTTGTCACCATAGCTCAACACTTGGCACTATAATATTAACTCAAATTTGACATTAACTCAAATTTGACATAATCCATTTTGAAAACCATTTTCAAAAGTTACTTTATATTTGTTAATTAATTATGTAACGTTCCGCGTTAATTTTGAACCTTTTTCCTTTTAATTTCTGTGTAAAAATTGTTCTTTTTATTTATTTAAAACATACGAGAGGAAATAAATTAAAATGAGGGAGGTAAATCGAAATGCATAAAATAAATCAGACTATAAAGCGGAAAGCATTAATAAAATTCAAAATAAGGTTTAACAATTTAAATGTGAGTTCATAGTTTCACAAAAACGTTATCGTTCCTCAAACCATTTCAAAATGACATTTTACATCATCATGAGCCATAACATCGATTCAACTGGGTAACCCAAGTGCTCAATAGGTAATGCTTCATCCTCCACTTCGAGAATGCTAACATCCTGACAATTACCTACACCACAAACAAATTGTGAGCCTAAAGCCCAGTAAGAAATGAAATGCAATATGATGCATGCCTACAACTGATTATGTCAGAATGGAATCCACTCAATCTGTTCTTTACTTACAGTCACATACATTAACTTGTATATTGAGCTGAGACATTGGAGGTATCCATCACAAGGAGAATAGCCGTTAGTTGGCATCTAACCTCGGGTAGATAGACTCTCGCAACCCAACAAGGGAAGGGCATAATCTCGAGTCTACCCAGTTAGACTCGAGGTAATGGCATTCCTAATTCCCTTACATTTGTTTACTTTATCAATTTTTCTCTCACATAATGCATATGAATACCAATCCAACTATGGCATTACTAATTGTTTATATTAACATTATGCGTGTCAATGTGGCGCAATAATCATAACAATATATCAATATCATATAACGAAAATGAAACGAATCCACTTAAATTAAATCCAAGCTAACAACCAAGAACAAGCCAACAACCTATATTACCAAGCAACATAATATAAAACAACGCTTATGAGCAATAATCCAATTAACTAAAATCAGCGAATTAAATAACAGAAAGCTAACACGAGGCAGTATAGTGTGATGGCAATTAGCATGGTATAATTTAAATAGAAGAACAACAATAAAGCATGGAATATGATAAAAACTACTAGCATGCTATAACATGGAGTAATGTTCTATAACGGAATTTTTCAAAGCTACCTAAATATAAGATTTATTTTCTGAACAATGAGATAATATAACGTGCAGTGCAAAACAGCGTTTTAAGTACAACAATTAGTTATTGGCGGAAGCATGCCTATTAAATCATTAAATCGATGAAATGAAAAGAGGATAGGAGTAATTAACAGAGATAGCACAATATCCAAGAAATAAAGCACTAGTGCAGAGTATATTCAAGCTCTATGATGGACAAATGTATTATTCGACAATCAACTATACATGGAAGAATTATGCTTAAAGCAACAAAGTCTAATAAACCTAAGCAAAACAGGAACTTAACAGTTTATTTTACGCTAACAGCAACAAATTAGAAATAAAGGAAACGGATCAGCAAAGTATCATTCTCAACCAAGTCCATCAGAGCAGCAAGTATCGGAGCAATAAACAAGATAGAATAAACAAGCAGTTTAGCGTTCTAAATGAGCAGCAAGGTATCTAACATCCACCAATCAATAAATGAGAGTTTACGGGTAGCCAAAAGCATGGAAACCAACTAACACCTAATAGTTCTATCTTGACAAAGGGTAATATCACTGATTCACGGGATTATGCATTTGTAAACCAATAGAATGCCCAAACAGAACATTAACATATATCATCAACATACAGAACTAGGAAGACCACACAATTGTCATTGATAAATTTGTATACACAAGACTCATCAAGGCACTGTGTGAAACCATAAGATTTGATTGCTTCATTAAATCTCATATACCATAACCTAGATGCTTGCTTAAGTTCATAAATAGACATATTTAACTTACAAACCTTTTGTATCTATGAAACCCTCTAGTTGCTCTATATAAATGTTTTCTTCAAGATGACCATTTAGGAAAGTTGTCTAGACATCCATCTGCCAAAGCTCATAATCATAATGAACGGTAATAGAGAGCAATATACAAATGGACTTAAGCATAGCGACCAGGTATAACCCTTAGCTACAAGTGTAGCTTTGAATGTCTCTACATTTTCGTCCACTCATCTTTTTCTCTTATAGATCCATTTACACCCTATAGGTTTCACCCCTTCAAGTATATCTACCAAATCCCAGACGGAGTTGGAATACATTGATTCCATCTCAAGCTTCATAGCTTTAAGCCATGCTTCTTTGTCAGCATCTTCCATTTCACATCTAAATGGCAATAGATCATCTTTTTCATCATTAGTGACAACAACTTGTGTTTCACCTACCTGTCCGTATCGAGCTGGTGGTCTACTACCCTCTAGCTATGTCTAGGTGGTATGATGGTCTGACTAGAAATAGTCGTCTTTTGAGTACCATGTGGAACAAAAAATTTTGTTGTTTCTGATCTAATCTCATCAGCATGAATTTCCTCCAAGACAGTCTTGCTTTGAGGTTTAAAGTTTTCCATATAGTCATATTTAAGAAATGTGGCATTTGTCGATACAAATACTTTGTTATCTTGAGGACTATAGAACAAATCTCTTTTTGTGCCTTTTGCATAACCAACAAACATGCAAACCTCATATCGAGGTTCTATTTTTCCAGTCTTTCTTAGTAGCACATGTGCTGGACACCTCCATATGCGAAAGTGTCTCAAACTAGGTTTGTGACCACTCCAAAACTCTAAATGTGTCTTAGGAATAGACTTCGATGAGACCACATTCAAAATGTAAGTCGCTGTCTATATGACGTATCTCCAAAATGATTTTGGGAGTGCAGATTAACTCATTATGGATCGAACCATGTTAAGTAAAGTCATATTTTTCCTCTTAGCAACACCATTTTGCTGAGGAGTGTCAGATGTTGTTAGCTGAGATATAATCTCATGTTCTAACAAGTAATCCTTGAATTCATTATCAAGGTAACCTTCTTGATTTGATCGAAGACACTTGATTTACTCATCTAATTGTTTTTCAGCTTCAGTTTTAAACTCTTGAAACTTTCTAAAAGTTTCTGATTTAAACTGAATTAGACAAGTATAGCCATATCTTGAGTAATCATCAACAAAAGTGATGAAATACTAATAACCATCCTTAGCCCAAGTAGTCATATGGCCACATACATCTGAATGTATGAGTTCAGTGGCTTTTGAGCCCTTCGACCCTTTGTAGAAAAATGTCTCTTGGTCATTTTTCTCTCTAGATAGGATTCACAGACTAGTAAAGATCCAACATTTAGATCTTTTAAAGGAGCGTCCTTTACAATTCTATTACTTCTATTTAGATTAATACGGCCTAGACGAAGGTGCCAAAGATATGTGTTATCATCATGAGGAATTTTAAGTTTTTTGAACTTAGGCAATTCCACTTTAAAAATTTCAGTATTAACAGTGATTTATTGATGGATCTTATCACATAAAATTCACTTTCCATAAACCTAGAATACTAGTCCATTTCTAGAAATAATAACAATATTGTTATTAAAAGAAATTGAATAACATTGTTCAAATAAGTGAGAAACAGAAATGAGATTTCTAGTAAACCCCGATACAAAATAAACATTATTCAATAATAATAATTTATTCTAAAAATATAATTTTATTTCTCTCACTGCTGAAGTTGAAACTAGTGGTCCATTACCCACTTTCATAGTGAACTCCCCATCTGCTAGCTTCTGGTAGGAACTAAGCATCTGTAAAGAACAACAAACATGATTAGTCATGTCTGAATCAACTATCCAGGGTGATAAATCATTTTCAACTAAACAAGATTCAATAACAAGTAAATCAAATTTACCTGTCTTATTTTGTTTTAGTTCATCGAGATACTTTTTACAGTTTCTCTTCCAATGACCATCAACTCCACAGTGAAAACATTTTCCTTTGGGCTTTTTCTGGCTTGAGCTAGTATTGTTTCATTCGTTAGTCTTGTTTCTTCTATTGGGGTTGTCATTCTTACCTCTTGTTGGATTTGCTCCTCGACCTTTGCCTTTTTTTTTTTTAAATTTCTTCTGTTTCTTAAGGGAAGAGTGAGAAGAGGAGGGTTCAACAAAATTTGTTTCTCCATTCTTCTCTACAGTAGAAATGAACTCATAGGTCATAAACTCGTTGAGTAATTGAGTCATATCATAACTCAATTTGTTCATGAAATAATTATTCTTGAATTGTAAGAACTATGAGCTCAAGTTTTCTAAAAGCATGCTCACTTGGATAGCCTCATCAATATGGACTCCATTAATTTCAACATCATGAATTGTGCTAATCATCATCAACACATGCTCTCGAAGGGAGGTACCAGCCCACATTTTGCTATTCATAACTTTCTTGATAGCTTCATGACGGGCTTGGTCAGATGGTTTATCAAACATGTTCTGAAGATACTCTATTATCTCATAAGCAGCCTTTGTGTTCTCAAATTTTGTGTTGAGAACATTTGTCATGGAAGTGAGTAAATAACAACGAGCTTTGTCATTTACTCATTTCCATGTCTCGAATGGTTCTCTCTCCTCCTTTGTGGCATTTTCAGTTGGGAGCGGATGACATTTCTCAGTCAAGACAAACTTCAAGTTGTCGTGCACAAGAATCATATTCATGTTTTTTTCTAATTGACAAAATTATTGCAAGTCGACTTTTCAGTCGCGAATAAATTAATCATGAAAAAAGACATTATGTTGTAATGAATAAATAAATAAAGATTAATATTATGATTAAAATTCATATGAAATATGACAAGTAAAATGATGCATGAGCATGCTAAATCACTAAATAAAATGCAAATGCTACTATTGCCTCGATACATAATATTTTTCTTTAGGGTAAAAATAATATCTATTGATAAATCTATTCAAAACATCTCATATTTTCAAAATTTATTAACTATCGATTAGTTTTGGTTAAAATGTGATTAAAACATTATGTCACATTTTCATTAGTGTATATCACCATTTCAGTTTTAGAAAACTTAACTTATAATTGCCGCCTTAAAGACGGTCAACCATAAAATACATTTTATAAAACCTATCTCTAAGAGAGCATGGTATTGATGTAAGTTAACACTCTCCTTAGGGAGGACAATAATAAAGTCATCTCGGAACCCTACTTAAATCTCACGTTATTGTACCAACGATGGAGACCATGCAAAGTTATGCCTAACTTTCTGCTCCCACTCATTATTTTGAATTATTGTGATTTTATAGGATATCACATATTCTAATAAATCTATATAAAAAATAGGAAAAATGACAAATCAACCGTCATCCTTTACTGTTGGTGACATACCAACCATTATCATTTTTTTCTAACAAATTAACCACTAAAGTATGGAAAAATGTCAAATCCAACATCACTGTCACGTTTGCCATTAAACGTAATGATTTGGTGCAGCGACGATTCGTATATAAACCGCCGCGGCGTCATAGCTTTTAAAAACTAAGTGAAGAATTGTGATGAACCACCACGGTTCATGTAGGAACTGCAGCGGTGTCTCAATACACTGCGGAGCTTTGGTATGAAGTCGTGGCGATGTATTGACACACTGCTGTGGCTTGACAATGAACCGCAGCGGTTTTGTCATCAAGCTGCAGCGGCTTGAGGAAAAACCGCCGTTGTGCCTGGTTTATGGAAGCATAACTATAATTTTGACATCTTTAACTTTAAATGACCATAACTTTGGCTACAAGTGTCCGAATCAATTTAATAATATATCAAATCGAAGCTCTCTCAATCAAAGATCTATAAATTATTATAAGGTTTACCTTCTGACCCACATTTCTCGAACCCAAAATCACACGTTTAACCCCTCAAATTTGCGATCAAAAATTTTAGACGTGACAAACCGCCGCGGTTTCACGATAAACCGTTGCGGTTCGTCATCAAACCGGCGCGGTTTCATGACACATCGCAGCGGTTCGTCTTCAAACCACCGCGGTTCTTCGTCAAAGAGTTAACGGCAAACGTGACAGCGATGGTAGCGGCGTCAATTTTTCATAGTTCAGAAGTTAATTTGTTAGCAAAAAAAGGTTGATGATTGGTTTGTCACTAACAGTAAAGGATGATGGTTGATTTGTCATTTTTGCAAAAAAATATTTAATCAAAATAAATTTATTTTATATAGATTATCAATTTTATAATTAAATTATAAAATTAATTATACTAAATAAACAATTTATTTAGTACTTACAAAATAATGTAAAAGTTTTAACAATTAAAATTTTGCATTATTTTATTTTCTTACATAATTTATAAATATGAATTAATAGTTTTATTTTAATCAAAAAACAATTAATTTTTAACAAACTAATTTATTAAAAATAAATAAATAAAATATATGCTAAGAATGCATGTAATTGTGAGAAAGCTAAATGATAAGTAAACTCTATATGGAAGTACTATATGACATGTGAATGCATGACAATAATAAAACAACTTATATCAAGTATAAAAGTAAATGAAATAATGACCGGTCAATTTGAGTATTTCTAAAATTACATGTAAACTCACAAAAAAAATCATATAAAGTCTTGGTGGCCTTCACATTTTTGCACATATGACGCAGTGACAATGATTGTACACCATAAAGAGTATTTACCCAAGACAAATTAGGTTTATATCAAGATTAAAAAAATAAGAAATTTAAAAATATTCTTAACCCAAATCGGCCAGATGAAATTACGATCATTATTTTAATCATGCACATACATACATTCAACATTCAAATATATATATATATATATATATATATATAGTAAAAATGCATAAGCCTACTCATCATCACATGTCATGATTTTATAAAATCACATTATTAATGTATTATAACTATAACGAAGCTTTGATACCAATTGTTGGTTTTTAGGTTCGCTCGCACGGCAGAATTATCGTTGTTCATGACAACGGTAACGTGTGTAACCTATGTATCAAAAAAACAATTTCAACATGAATATAAAATGAACCGTTGTTATAATATATCAATAATCGTATGTAAAAAATATCTTATTTTAGATCTAATCCAAAGGATTAAAAAGTTATACCTTTGTAGCTTACTTCACACAGGTACAAAATCATTTTTCGATCTTTTCTGTCAATTCTCCTCACCTTAAATAAGCACGTGTGGGAGTGATGAACGCAACAAGATGACACTCAATTTATGATAGATTGTATTCTCAACACATGAGACAATCTATTTAGATTTAGAAGACGCTTCTTTAAAGCCAACACGGAAGACACACAAATTTGCTCTCAAAATGGATTCTTCAATTTTAAAGATTTCAACCACCAATGCTAATGAAGTTGAACCTCTATTTATTGTAGAATAACTCCATAATGGTCATTATGATATTTAGAGAAAACCACTACAAATATTAATCTCTCATTTAAGTTAGAATACATTTATAACAAAAATGTTATGGCAATCAAAAGATCTTGTCACTATAGCTCAACACTTGGCACTCTGACATCAACTCAAATTTGACATAATTCATTTTGGAAATCATTTTCAAAAGTTACTTTATATTTATTAATTAATTGAATAATCAATAATTCAATTATTTCATGTAATGGAATATAACAAACATATTAACTATAGCAACTTTTGTCATTGTGTCTTACTCAATTGAATAATCAATAACTCAATTATTCTATCTAATGAAAAATAATAAACTTATTATTATGTATATTAAATAATTAATTCATAATTAATTATTTTATTTTATTTATTTATTTTTCTATTTTTCGAATAATGATAGAATGAGACAAAATGAATGATGAACTTATAGTTTTAAGCTCTAATAATATTTTGTTAATCAATATAAACTCTTTATATTAATTAACATAATTATTAACTATAAAGTAATTTCACTAAATACTTAGAGTTGCACTCTAAAAAACTATAGAATATATTTATTCAAAGTAATGTTCATTGATATAGTCATTACATATGAATTAACCCTCCATTTAGATTCGTAATAGAGCTAGGATTATAATTCGTTAACATCTTCTATTACGTCTTTATCCTTAGCTACTATTAATTCTTGATTGAATAATTAATTCATAACGATTATAAATTGCGCGCTAATTATTCGATCCATGAATTAACAAACAAGAGAATCTATAGAAATAGGTTTAATTATATTGATATTAACATTCTCAAATATTCATTTTAATTCACTCCCAATATACAAGGTATACAAATCATAGCTTGTACAAAACTTTACTGAGTAAATCAAATAATAAATTAAACTGAAATAGGAGTTTGTTAAATACAACGAATTAAGATCATACATATATGGCAATTATTATGATAAATTTAATTGTTCTATATTTAACAAAAATTATCAGAACAATATAATTTTATCTAATCCAATTCTATATAATCATATTATATAAAACATATTTATCTTATGTCCCCACATATATAGTTGAGATATGACTATACATTCTTAATGAGATAAACTATGTTTATGACTAGAAACTATTTTAAGTTTCCATACTTCAAATATAAGTCATGTACTTATTTTGGTTATTACTCTTTAAATTTTATCTCACATATATACAATATATATGTTAATATAAAGTTAGCATAAATAACCAAAGAATTTTCTATGAATTTTATAAAATATAATCTAAAATGTTAACATAGTATTAATCAATATAAATTTATTCATATATTACAAAATTGTTCTATTATATTTGCTTGTTGGGTATATAACTCCCAATAGTCTGATGATAAGAGATATACACAGTTGTAACACATTGTTATATGTCATTCAAAGAGATTAAACCAAAGTACTAATGCATATAATGAAAATGCATAAAAACAAAAAGACTTACTGGAATCCGTTAGGAGATTGAGGGGATGCCGAAGGGGCTCTTGAAGGATCTACACACCTCCTCAGCTCATCCACAAATGTCTGTTGAATGAGATTGAGTTCTTCAATTCACCTACCCATTGCTTCAATTCACTCATCCATTTTTTCAATTCCGCTACCATAGGTTGCAACCAAGGAAGTCAAACTCTCCAAGCAGCCTATAACCCTGTTCCACCTCTTCTCAATCATTAACATAGAGGGAGATGACTAAGAATGGGGATAAATAGTATCGTCCTCCACTTGATTTAATGGTGGAGGCAATGCTCCAAACGTCGATGGAGGCTCTATAGCCGACATCGAAGGAGGTTGTATAGCCGACATGGATGGAGGTTGTGCGCCCTTGAACCCACTCTCCTCTAACTTTGGTCATCCTCATTCGAGTCAAGGTCACGTGATTGTAGATATCCAAAGCATTTTCATTGATTCTCGGCTCGTTAGGAGGGAGCGTTAGCTTGCTACACTTAGCAATCTTCTAAATGAGTCAATTGTATGGCAGGTTCTTCTTTGGATTGTTCATGATGTCGTTCATGATATTCATAATCATATATCCAATGTTGAATGTCTTCCTATTGTATAGATTCTCAATCACATAGAAATTCATACAGTTAATATGGTCTCGATGTCCATCATGAAGTAAAATTTTATGAGATATCATGATAGATGACTCGGGCTTTAACATTTAAGTCCTTAGATTTGGGCTTGTAGAAAGCTTCAATGTCAAGATGGCGGAGTAACTGTTGCATCAATGTTAAACCTTCTCATTGTCTAATAAACAGTGAATCATTGGATATGTGAAAATATTCTCACTTGGTTCCTACAACGAGCATTCAAGCAGCTCATTTAAATCTTTAGGAGTTAATCTAAGTCTCCTGTCCAATTACATAAGTCTTCCCCTCTAAGAATTTTGTGCTCATCTCAACCTACTTATTATAAAATTTCCCGTTTTGCATGATCCAGTTAGTCCAATAGACTCAAATATATCTTCTATTCTTAGACGGATAAGGATATCATCTGTATCTTTAAAAATTACGTTCTCTCTCTTCCGTTGAATGGTTTCCAATACGACTTCCACCTAAAATCCCACGTGTTTAAATTCGAGCTCTCTATATAAATCTCTCCCCCCCTTCTCTGTGCTTCGCATCGTCTCGGTTAACAACAAAGTCAAACCCGTTGAGCAGAGGACGTGGTGAATCAGAGGAAGAGAAGGAGAATCGCTTCAGCCGAAGAGAATCCGATCGTCAAAGAAGCGGAGAAAAATCGAATGACAGGCGCTGCTCTCGAGTTACCTCCAGGCTTCAGATTTCATCCCACCGACGAAGAGTTGGTCAGTCACTATCTTTGTAGAAAGTGCGCTTCTCAATCCATTTCTGTTCCTATAATCAAGGAAATTGATCTCTACAAGTTTGATCCGTGGGAGCTCCCAGGTAATTTCGTTTTCTTTTTATTTTGATTTTTTTTAAAAATCTGTTTCTGGTGATTTGTAAAATTAGGGGGAGGCGGAAAATGATTTTATGGCACATATTTGTGATTGATTTCTTCGAATAGCCCGATTCTATTTTTTGTTTCTGATATGATTGATATCTTAGAATCTTCTGATGTATTTTTTAAAATTATTTAAGGGAAAATTAAATAAAAAGCGTGATGAATTTGAACTTTCTATCATACCTAATTTGCGTAATTTCGAAATTTAAAGCTCGTTCTCTTTCTGCGCATCCAGTTTGGTTAAACTTTTTCTCTTTCCTTTATGCTGTGTAGAATTAGCACTTTATGGTGAGAAGGAGTGGTACTTCTTTTCCCCTAGAGACAGAAAGTACCCCAACGGCTCACGACCGAACAGGGCCGCGGGAACGGGATACTGGAAGGCTACAGGAGCTGACAAGCCCATTGGCCGACCTAAACCACTTGGAATTAAAAAAGCTTTGGTGTTCTACACTGGAAAGGCACCAAGAGGAGTAAAGACGAATTGGATAATGCACGAATATCGCCTAGCTAATGTCGACAGATCTGCGGGAAAGAAAAACAACTCGAGGGTAATTTCCCTTCTATTCACAGTTTCACATGTATATAAAACATGAAGTTACTGCATTATTTGGTTGAGTTTGAAGACGTTCAGCATATTTTGTGCGTTAAATTGTTGTCTTGTCATGATGATCATGGGCGATTTTGTAGCATGTCGAGATAAATATGTTTGACGGTCTAAAATGCTCCATGTCTTCAAATTAGAAATAGTGATATTTGGTTTTGTCATGACATTCTTCTTAATTCTAGAAAGAGGTGGTTTTGAATTCTTAAAATTTTCTGCAATGCAGTTGGATGATTGGGTATTGTGTCGGATATACAACAAGAAAGGAGTAATCGAGAAGCATTATCCAACTCAGAAAGAGCTTCCTTCTTTTCCAGAAATGGAGGATCAAAAACCCAACATCACAATGCCAGTTCATAAGCTCATACCCCAACTACATTCACACGTAATCAGGAACGACCAATTGTATGTGGACATGTTCGATTCCATGCCGAGGTTGTTGACAGACTCAAGCTTGTCTGAGCAGGCAACGTCACCAGAAGTAACGTGGGAAAAGGAGGTTCAAAGTGAAGCGAAATGGAGCGAATTAGAGAAAGAACTTGAACACGATTTCAATTACATGGATGCGTTCTCCGATGACCTGTTTGGGTCATCCGAGTTTCCTTTCCAGATGGACCAGCCATCACCATTGCAGTATATGTACTTCCAGTAGCGAGTGTAGAAAGAAGATACCCAATTTTAATCAAATGGGTTTCTTAGAAACCATTGTTTTGGGTGAGGAAAAGCAGCTGGCAATTCAATCGTTATCAGTGGTGGGAAGATGGGAAATTTCTTCATCATCTCCTGCCATTTTCACTCTTTTTTTAGGTCTTATTCAAAAGTAGTCGAAACTCTAAACAAAAAAAAGACTTGAGGAGAACAAAACCGGAAGCAGAACATCTTGCTCTCTCTAGAGAGTCAAGTGAGACGATGGATGGCTGTTTTTCTGGTGATATGTAATGATAAAGAAATTCCTGTTATCACAATTCGAAATTGCTCCTAAATTTTCCCAGAAGGCAATGAACTACAGTTTTGGGCTGGTGGCCCCAAGGATCTGCTCTTTGTTCTTTTTAGTTACTCAAGGAGAACAGAGCTGTTCCCGCAGCAGCAACTTCAGCAAAAGGGTCCATTATACGTTTATTTATAATAATTATAATAAATTATGCCAGATGCCTTTGGGAGGAAAGTCACAACGTAACACTAAAACTTGAGAATCTAAGAGTTTAACACCCAGTCTTAATTCATGTGCCCAAATTATTCACACGTGGTATACAAATAAATGTGATAGAACCTACCACGTCAATGACTTACAATTAAAGAGAAAATCAATGAAATAAGTGCTTATACGGCTTCTTAACTGATAGTACATTTTCATGATCTTCTCCTATAAATAACATGTCATTTTACTTTTGAATGCATTCCAAAGACAAAAGCTCTTGAGAGTTTCTATTAAGAGAGCGTGGTCTTTCAGAGAGACCAAAGTTTCTTTTTAATTTTGGTTAATGAGTGTTCTAGAGTGTAATTGGACTTTGGGTGGTGAGGAGTCTTTGCCAAAGATTGTCGTAAAATTATTTTACATAATTTATCTTATTGCTCTCTATCCCTGGACATTAGTTAATTCACTAATCATATAAATTTTTGTCTCTCATTTTGTCTATTTTCTCACCCACCAGTAAAGTTTCAACATCCAGATTCTCATTGAGGTCCGAACGTAATTGTATTATGTAAATAAGAACTCTCTAAAAATATTAGATTTTAAGTGATATTTATTGTGACCTCTCTAGTATTTTTTAGAAACTTAATTAGAAAGATAATTCTGTTAAAAGAGACTACAGTCATGTTCTTTATTAATAAGATTGAAGTGACTTGCACAATTCTTTTGAGAATTAACCAGATAAGTATTATTTATGCTATTGCATCAGATTTGATTCTCTAAACTAGAATTGGAGCCATGGCTACTACAAAATTCGACGCGGAGATGCTATGTTAGAATCTCTCTTAATTAAGACAACGATGAGATAAGAGAGAAGACACATAGCACACTTATCTTGCTTGGGAGAAAAGGTTTTACAAGAGAAAAACTATGGTTGAAGTGGCTAGAAAATGGGCTGCCAACAGTGTAGTTGATAAGCTACACAGAGACATTGTTGAATGCTTTGTGAGGTGGATGTCCCTCATTTATGACGAGGGACCCCATATTCAATGCAAGTGGAAAAAAAGTAGAATGACGATTTCTTCTTTTTGCATCTCACCATTGAGCAAGATCTTCAAATCTCGTTGAATTTGTTACTTTTTAGGACTACCTCCCCATAAACAAGGAGTCTTTAAAAAAGGAAGAGGCATCCAAAATTTGAAGAGAAAAAGTATAGAGCGGGAGGATTATTTTTTGGACAGAAAAGAAAGAGTGTGAAGAAAAATAGTTTAAATGTTTTTGTACATATTATGAAATCTAAGAGTAGTGATTTTTTTTCTCTCAGTGAGTATTCTTTAAAATATTCGGTTTTTAGAATAATATTGTAAATTCTATTTTTTATAGTGAGATCTTTTTGGACTTTGTCCCAATGACTTTTTTCTCAATTTGGGTTTCCACATAAAAACTCTTTGAGTTTATTTTTACTATTATTTCTCTTACTTCTTGACTGTTATATTATAATCGTGAGGGAATAATATTCTTGATATTTTTGGATCACATCTACTATTGTTTTTCCTAACGAGTGGTATAATTGTATTGTGTAAGTAAGCTTTGTCTAAGGAGACTGGATTTTAAATGAGACCGTTTGTGATCCCTCCAGCCTTTCTTAGGAATGTACTTGGAAAGATAATTTTGTCTAAGGAGATTGTCAAGAACAATTTTTCTTGAAAATTATCATGATCAGTACTATCTACTTTATTTCAACTCTATCTTATTATTTTCCCAACAAGTCGTACAGAGCTTTGTTATTATGCTAGGAAGAGTTGAAATTGAAAAATTTAACGAAAATGATTTCTCATTATGGAATTAAAAATGAAGACATTATTGCGTTATGTCCATCGGTGACAGACCGACAACCGTTGAAGATGAAAAATGGATCAAAATAGATGAGGATACTAATGCTACTTTGCATGTTGCTCTAGTAGATGGAATTTTGTCAAATATCTTAGAAATGACAACTATAAAACAAATTTATGATATGTTGACAAAATTATATGAGGCAAAGTTACTGTATAATAAAATTTTCTTGAAAAGAAAATTTTATATTCTTCGAATGTTAGAATTGACATGGGCAACAGACCACATTAATACTCTCAATACACTATTTTCTCAACTTAAAGCAATTGAGCACAAAATTAAGGAAAATGAACAAATAGAATTTATACTTAAAAGTTTGTATGATTTGTACGATCACCTTATTATAAATTTGGCCAACGATGCTGCAAAGACAACATTGATATTCAATGATATTGTAGCTGCGATTATTGAAAAAGAAAACAAACAAAAAAACAAGGAGCACTTTTTCCCTTATCAGTAACGAGAGGGAGATTAAAAGGAACATAAGACCTCTAGAGTCAGTACGTTAAGAAGATTGAAGTCGAGAAGTAAAACGAGAGTCAAGTGCTATCATTGTGGTAAAATGAACTATGTGAAAAAAGATTGCTAAGAACAAGGCACAAACAGTGTTAAATGAGAGACGAAGAGTACGACTGCAACTTCCTTTGATAGTGAAAATGTCATTATATGCGAAGATGTTGTCAACCTCATGACTCATGAATCATGTTGAGTATGTGACTTTGGTGCATATTATCATGTTACATCACAAAGCTCACCTATGAGTCTAACGCTCAACAAGAAATGTATAACATAAAATATGTAACATATAATGTGACTGTGAAATGCAACATGTAACATGACTATAAGATGCAACACATAAAACTATGTCTTTTCTTTTCTTTCACTTTACAGTAAAATCGTTTGGGACATCAGTCTAAATGAGAGAGACACCATTTGGTCCACTTCATGCAAGACAACCAACTCGTGCCCTGTCTATAACGATCTGTTACGTTTATTTAGTTGACACCATTTGGTCCACCCCATGCGGGACACTCAACTCATTTTGTATATAAAATTCTATTTTTGTTTTTCTTTTATAAAAACATATGCATGTAAATCGTTTTCGTTACATTCTTGAAAAACGTGATGTATAAAATGCACATGATACATGATAACATTCTAAGCATATCCTCGAGCAATATGATATCAGTCAACATATTCATGATATAATAGCTGGTTTAACATCCTTTACGAAATCTACAAGAATCACATAACATATCCTCAATGAACAGCCTATTGGCATCATAAACATAATAACATAAACATAACAATGATTATATCCTCGAGACTCACAAGAAGATTATTATATTCTATCAATAAATCGATCCAACAATCCCATTTCTTCAACAAACCCGCTGTACCCTTGACATTAATAGCAATAGAAAGTGGGTTAAAACAAAGAAGTGGTCGAAGACATAACACCCTACTTGAAACATTATCTTTTGGTTCATCTTATATCCTTACCAATACTTAAACTTAGAAGTGTGAGACTTACCTCTAGAAGACTTGACGAAAACTTAGGAGATAACAGTTTTCTTCTTCATCCAAGCGGCCGAGGAGAAAATAGGGTTTCCATTCAACAAATCCTATTTAAAGACTAGTAATCAAAGAGCTACATGGGAGAAAATCCCATGAAAAATGTATCCTTATTCCATCGTTTTCTAAACTATCCAATGATCAATTCGTAGCTCACATGAAATCTGGAAACCAATCTATTTAAAAACTCACTCGACCTATAGTGGATGCTAAACCAATCGTAAGAAACGTCTGCAAAAGCCCGTTTGTCCAATGGCCAACCGCCATGTCTGCTAAAAATTCATATTCGTGATAGCAAAAGTGATCGCAGACGGCTACACTACCGCAGAAGCCAACGCTATCGAGGTAACCCCAATCCAAAGGCTCACCGTCTGCCACGTGTTATAATCTATCGGTAAAACTAACCCACTAAACCAAATGACGATGTTCCGAGCTTCAAATCTCACACTCCTTAAATCGAACGACAACGTTTCACATGTTTCCACTATTCATCGCGGACACAAATGCTTCCATAAAAATGCATCCCATACCAAAATGACGTCGTTCAACTTAAAGTTCTTGCTCCACATAAATCATCCAATGGCAGACACTTCACCCAATTTCCTCTTTTAAATCCAACAGTTTAAAGCACTCCCAAAAGGAATCTTTGGCTTCCACGGGAGAATCTTCCATCGGATCGAATGCTCCAAATTCCATCTCTGAGTCTAATCCGACGATCCTCATTTTCTTTCCATGTTTTTGCGACTCCCCACGCTCCTGTGGAAACCTTCCGTCCAATTCAGCTAGATCCCATCCATCTGAGACTTGATCCAATGGCTCCTATTGCATCTGATCATCCCAACCCTTGTTTCCTTAATTCCTAAACTAACCCAACACTTAAAATTTCTTCCTTAACTATGGTTATACATTATCCTTTTACTAAATCTATTATGTTTAATTTTTCTAATTCCTTAATAATTCCTATTTTATTTTATCTTCTGTAAAATAAACTTCGTTATTTAGTACTTCATAATCCCATAACTATATGGTGATTTCTAACTCCTCCATCCTAGTTTTCCTAGTTTCATAATTATTTAGTAGTTCTAGCGTTTTGATCCCTTTATTTTAATTTTCTTAATTTCCAATACTTATTTAGAAATTTTACTATTTAAATCTTTTATCAAAATTCTCTAATTATCAATAATTATTCTATTAAGTTTTAGACCACCGTATTACTTAATGAAACTATTTGTAAAAATTTTGGGCGTTACAATTGATGCTCTTGATAATGACATATACAAAAACAAATTTGTTAGTAGTAAATGGAAGCTTAACAAAGATTCGATAGTTATAGTGAGAGAATTCAAAGAATCTAACTTGTATGTGATTGAAGTGACTATAAAAAAAGTATAAGTAAATATTACACAAGATAACTCATCCATTGAGTTATGACACAAACTGTTTTGTCACATGAGCGAGAAATGATTTCAACTGCTTGGCAAGAGAAAATGTTTGCCACATCTAAAAAATGAAGTTCTGCAAAGTTAGACTCATTATTTGGTAAGAAAACAACATAGAGTTTCCTTTCAGAAAAATTCTGCATCAAGGAAACAAGATGTGTTAGAAGTCATCTATTCATATGTCTGTGGTCCCATGTTAACAAAAATGTTAGGTGGCCCCAGTACAAGGTCAAATTCATTGATGATCATTCAAGAAAAGTTTGGGTTTATGTACTCAAGTCCAAAAATGAGATGTTTAACGTTTTCAAACAGTTTCATACCATCACAGAGTGAGAAACTGGAAAGAAGTTAAAATGCATTTGCATAGACAATGGTGGCGAATACATGGGATCCTTCGATAAATATTGCAAGAAGCACGAGATTAGACATGAAAGATCGATCTCAAAGACTCCTCAATAAAATGTTGTTGTGGAAAGAATGAACAGAACAATCATGGAGAAGATACAGTGCATATTATCACATTTAAAACTTCTTAAAACATTTGGAGGAGAAGCAATGAATACTATAGTAATTATCATTAACTTGTCTCCATCTGCACCATTGAATAGAGAAGTGCCAAGTGAACTATGGACAGAAAAATAAGTTTCTTATAAGCATCTAAAGGTGTTTGAAAACAGAGCGTTCGTTCATATTTCCAAAGATAAGAGGTCCAAGCTAGATAACAAAGCTAAAAACTACGCATTTCTCATATATGAAAATGATGCATTTAGATATAGGCTTTGGTTTCTGGTAGACAAGAAGATTGTCAAAAACTGAGATGTTGTCTTCTTTAAAGATTAGACTATTGAAGATGTAACGTTCCTTTTTATAAATCTTATTTTCTTGAAATGTTGTCATATTTTTTTTTTTTTTAAATTTGAAAGACATAATTTAAACTTGACTTCAATACCATTTGAAGTAAAACCATACTTATGAATCTTTACAACATAAAACTTTATCGATGAAAATACATTTCTTGCTAAAAACCCAAGCTTTAAAAGTCATTTACAAAAGAAATAATAAACCTCTACTTAGCATAAAGAATCCAAATACAAAATAAGATTGACATAAAACTATTTTCAAAAGTGAGTTGACACACTTAAGCCATAAGCCGTGATCCACATACCCAAAAACAACCAAGTCTTCATTATGGCAGACTTCCTCAACGAGAACTTTGCAATTGCCATTTCGTTGGTAATATTCATATCTATAATGCAAGGTTCATCTATGAGTCTAAGATTTAGCAAGTAATGCACGTAACTATGAACTTGACATTTTGTGACATCATTTAATCTTTCTTCTTTCTTTTTTGTCTTTCACTTTCTTTCGAGTATGAGTAGGCTAAACTTTGGAACCATAAACACAATATCCACTGAGTCATTTGTTAGCTATTGTGCACATCTATGCACAGTGACTGACATCTACCGTATCCGCCCCATCATCAAACAGAGGCAAACTAATAGGTACAAAACATCGTCATAACTCTGGGGGGATAGACACGGCATCTACCGAGTCCTCTGTTAGCTATAGCGTACATCTATGCACAACGACTGACATCTACAAATCTGCCTCATCATCAAATGAAGGCAAACTATGAGCATCATTCACCCCTTAGTTCCCCTTTCGGAACAACTTGTCCTTAGTACCCATTTACATACATTTAATCATCTTTTATCTTTCTTAATGCAGACCCATGCATGAACATACATCATAATCTAACACAGACATTTCCATATCATCAACTATACTGATCCTCAATATGTCATCTCAATGGAGTATAAACATATCCTCAACCTATACAATAATTAAAAATCGTGGTAGTAGCAAATCCTCAACATGTACAATGATTAATCGACCGCAGCAACAAATCCTCAACATATGCAATAATTACACAACAGCAGCAACAAATCCTCAACTTAAGCAAAATCCTCTCTATCATAAATAACTATAATAGAACCTCATATCACTGCTCATCAACATGACACGTCACTATCACAACGTATAACAAGTTCTCAAAGACAAAACATCACCAAACGTAAACGATAAAATCAATCTCACCATCATAAGTAACCGGGAACTAAACAGAGTGTCCTCAAGAATAAAAATAATTATCTATCCTCCTAAATGGAACATCTAAGTAGTGGACGTGATAAAATAACTAGTAAAACATATCCTAAAAATATAACATACAGTAAACAAACCTAGAATCCTTGAGTTTAATAACATAACAGTGAACCTAGAACGAACGTGATCAACAGAGCATAAGTCATCAGTTCAGTAAGCATAAAGTACAGAGCAAGTAAGGCAACATTTTCCTCAGGTCATCAGTAAAGAAACCGTGAACATAAAATACACATAATCAACAGAGCCAATTCTAAAGATTTATCATCAAAAGCACCAAAACGAAACCCAAAACAATCGAGACAAACCAAACTCTCTAACATCTTGCATTGTAAGCCATGAGACCACCCACAAGCAAGCATTACTCACAATGAACTTTCCAACGATACAACAATCTAGCCATGGCAAAACATCCAGCTTGCAGCTCGTCTCACCACCACAAGCTCCATCTCCAAGCTAAAGTATTAGGCATCATGTCTTCACCGACTCTCGCTAAAACAGCTCTGCCTCTATTCGAAAACTCCTCTGACGAAACTATCAAAGCCGCCCCAAAACAACATTTTCCTGTTCGCTGCCAAATTCCCACTTTTATACTCACGGGTTAGGGCACATAAATCGTCGTTCACGGAAGCATTCGCTTCCGCGAACTAGTACGTTTTTGCATGACCAAGGTCTCCCCTGCAATCCGAGTCTTAACAGCATTGTCCCCTTCAAATTTCCAAGCCAAAATGATGACATCCAAGTTTAGACCACGCGTTTCCTTTATATGAATGACGTCATTCAACTTATGGTGCGACCGCAGTTCCCTTTCGTTTGGATTATTTTGACACCACTGAAGAATTTTTAAGCGCATCCTACGGTTCGCTTTTAATCAAACTTCCATCCGATAGTCAACATCCAATCTGCTACTTAAACGCATTTTCGTGGATGAATTCCATTCTGCGAACTTCATCCAATGGCTAAGGCTGCATCCACGTTTCCTCCTTTTTAATCCATTGATCAATTGTTCTCTAGAAGGATCTTTCCTTCCGTAGGAGCATCTTCTCCTTTGATCCGACGGTTGACTCTTCTCTGTCCCATTTCATCTGATGGTCCACAATCAACCAGCCCCTTCTAGCCTTTCCTCCTGCTGTCAAGACCTCCAACGACACAATCTTCCCCTTCTCATTGGAGCTCCATCAAACCATACCGCGGTTCAACTTCACCCTTTCCACCCAATAAATTCAAACTTCCTTCCAAATAATTTCCAACTTTTCTTCCAATTTAATTATTATAATCTCACTTAATTTTCTAAAATATTTCTTCTTTATCACCAGATAATTAGTACTTTCTATGCTAATAACAACTCACCATAAAAATCCCATCAATTCCTTTTTAATTTTCATAATCATAAAAATAATATATTCCGCTAATAAATCGACCGATAAATATCAAATACACCGTATGACATCCTTAATTATTTTAAAATTTATCTAAAAGGAAGTTTCAGTCATTATATAAGACATAAAAAAAGATGTTGAGATCATTGATGAGCCTCTAGTAAGAGTTGACTCGATGAAATCAAATTTTGAAGGGGGAGATGCTGGAGAATCTAGTGATTAAGCAATTAACGATGTTGACCAAGGAGAAATAGAGATTTCTTCAAAATTAGTTATAGAACTCAAGACAAGCAGGTCAACAAGAGATTGTCTACTAATGAGAAGATACTCTGTAAACGAGTATGTGACGATCACTGTTGCAAGCGGTATGAAGAAGCTATGGAGCATCCACATAATAAGAACTGGTTTGATGCGATATATAATGAGATGATATCATTACATAAGAACTACACATATGAACTAGTTCAGCTTCTAATAGAGTGAAATACACTCAAGAACAAATGGGTATACGATTCAAAGCTAAAGACAAAAGTTCACAACCAATGTATAAGACACTATTAGTCGTGAAAGGCTTTCATCAGAAGAAAGACATTAAATTTGATGACATTTTTTCATCTGTTGTGAAAATGTCATTCGTATGAATGGTACTTGGATTAGCTTTAAGTCGAAACTTAGTGTAACGCACCATAACGTAAATTGTTTTCAATATCACTTTTTTTAAATCAAATCGTATCGTTTTGTGTCTTTGAAAAATTAACAAAATATACCTTTGAAAGAAATATACAACGGAAGTCTTTCGTCAAAGTTTAAATAAAAATCTCAATGTAAATAAGCCCAATCATAAAATAAACACAAACCCTTCAACATTATTCAGTTATCTCAAAGACTTTGTAAGACATTTTAACTTAACTTCAAATAATTAAAAGCATAATTTAATAAAAATCTTTCGCATCAAATCATTTTTCTCAAGTCTTTACCCACAAGTCAACATTGCTTCAACAATGCAGCAACCTCGGCAATGAGAGTACTCATTCAACTGCATCATTCACATGTTTTCTTGTTCAAGTGTATCATCAAAGTTTCCATCACCTGCAACACAAAGTTCACTTATGAGCTTAAAGATCAGTAAGAGATGCATATATATCATAAGCATGAGATGCAATTTGTAAAAAATATATTTTGATTTTTGCAGTCTTTCTTTCTTTTCTTTTCATTCTTTTCTTTATTTAACATTAGGATATGACACCAAAGCCTCCAATCAATGAGGAACAAGTTTACCAAAGCTCAAATGGGAATAAATCCAACAAATCTTCAAATCATTAGTGCTAAATCATTAAAGTCTCTTACACATATTTTATTTCATCTTTAATTTTTCTTACATAAAAGTATATGCATGAACATATGTATGTTATTCAGTCTTTCTTAAAGAAAACGATTTTCATGATGCATGAGATGTACATGTGATCTTACCATGCAGGACATAATACTCTAATATCCGTCAAGTCTAATATATCATGCAAAACAAAAAACAATATATCTCCAAAGTCTTTACATCATTCAATCATCATGTATATTCTAATAAACAAAATAAAGACAACAAACAAACACTACATCCATGATCAACGTCTCATATCACAGTAACATATTCTCCTTCATTATAAGGACCCACCTTTTCAATGCAAATGGAAGAAAAATGAAAAAGAAAGATTTCTTCCTCCTACATCTCACCATTTGCAAGATCTTTGGATCTTGCTTAATTTGTCACTTTGCAAAACTTCCTCCTTATAAATAGGAGTCTTTGACAAATAAAGAGGCATCCCAAATTTGAAGAGAATAAGTATATAGAGAGAGAATTATTTTTGGGAGAGAAAAGAAAGAGTGTGAGGAACAAATTGGTGGGAATTTTTTGTGCACATTGCAAAATCTAAGAGTTGTGATTTTTTTTCGAAAAATTAACACTGCAGACCCTATTGTTTGTGGTCAATGACAAGTCAAACCTTGAAGAAATTTCACTAATAACTAAAACCCTGAACTATGGAAAATTATCGCCTGCCACCTTGCAGTCACGTTTCTCATCCAAATCTATCGACGTTAACGCCTCCGTTTCATTGATGCCAGGGACCATCGAAAGAAGACGAAGCACATCAATTATTGGCCAACGAGGGACGTCCCTCCTGCCCATTAGAAGACGAACAGCCGTTTGAATAATTATCGGGAGATAGCAGACGACTGTCAATGGGTATTGAATAGATAAAAGATGTCTCCCGCTGGGAACTGACAGCCAAGATTGAATCTGTCAATTTCCAAAGTTGATGGCAGACGATCATCCATGGCCGTTGGATTGAGTGAGACATGTCCTTTATAGAGATTGACAGTTAGGATTGAATCTTTCATTTTCCAAAGGCAATGGTGGACGACATTACATGGCCGTTAAATCAAGCGAGGGACGTCTCTTATTGGGATTAACAGCCAGGATTGAGTCTGCCATTTTCCAAAGGTGATGGCGGACAACATTCCATGGCCGTTGGATTGAGTGAAGGATGTCCCTGAATCGGATGAATGGTTAGGATGAACTCCAAATTCTTTAATGTTGAAGGGTCATGTGCATGGCACATGCATTTTTAAAAGGCGTGAATTCCCTCAATTAAGATGGACATCCCTCTTCCAAAACGGACGTCACTCGGCCCAAGACTACATCATTATGCCAATTACAAACATTGCTAGCTTCACAATGGACATCTCTCGTCTTAAGATGACATTGTTCAGGCCGTAACAGACGTCCGCCTTGATACGAGGGAAGTCCGTTGTTGACCGAAGGTCCTTCTTTAAATGCTAAACGACAGTGTTTCTCATCTCAATTGACATCTCTCATCTCGAATGACTATATAATTGTGAAGGACATCCCTACAAGCGCAAGCAACCCTAAATCTCTGAACAAAATCGAACATTGAAGTTTTTGACTATTGCACATCACATGGCATCGAGGAGTGTTGCACTATCCATTGTTGAAGAATCCATCAACTGTGGAATGCAAGTGGATCCTATTTTGGCCATTGAGGCCGATGATCAACGTTGGGTCTATCACGAAACTAGTATAGAGGTGCATTCAATCTCGACATCTCTGGACTCAGAGCTTCATTCAATACAGGACTCAGATGATGATGATTGGATAGATAGTATGCATCCTCAAATAGAATGTTTGTCCTCAGAGCTCTGCCTGGGGAAGAAGTATAGTTCGTTGAATTAAATTAGAGAACAAATGGTTGATTATGCTTTGAAGAATGGACACAGGATAAAGTTCATCAAAAGGGAATGTCATTGGTTGATTGTCGTGTGCAAAGATGGATGCAGTTTGTGGCCTCACACTTCAAAAATGAAAGGTGAACTTACCTTTCAAATTAAGAGCTATAATGAGGTGCACACAAGTGCATGACAAATGGAAAGTTGTCACGCTTCTTACAAATGGGTAGCAAACCAATATTTGGATAGGTTCAAAAGTCAGCCCACATTAGACGTTCCATCCATTATTAAGACTGTCAATAAGCATTTTAATGTCAACATTATCTCGAGTCTTGCAGAAGGCTAGGAATTTAGCCTTAAAACTGAACGAAGGGGATGGTGACGAACAATACAAGCGACTGTGGTCGTACGCAGAAAATATTCAAAGATCTAATCTCGGCAACACATTGTTGATGGTGGTAGTTATGCCTGATCCGACAGTCTGTCCTAGTCCAATATTTAAAAGGATGTACATGTGCTTAGATGCATGCAAGAGAGTCCAAGGGAGTTTGGTAAACCCGTCATTTGCCTAGATAACTGTTACCTGAAGGGGTCGTGCCCCGACCAGTTGCTCATAGCCGTCATCATTGATGCCAATAATGGAATTTATCTAGTTATGTGGCACTTGTCAAATAAAAATGCAAAGACTCTTGGTCCTGGTTTTTTTGTGTTGCTTGTTTTTGGACTTAGACAGTGATATAGGCAGAGGATGGACATTTATTTCCAACTGATAGAAGGGGTTGGTGCCTATGATCGAACAATATGCACCAGCAAGTGAGCATCGCTTCTGCCTCAGACACTTGTATTTCAATTTCAAAAAATAATTTTTAAGCAATTTGTACAAAGATATCATGTGAAAGGCAACTAGGGCCACAACATCATTGCAATTTTAGAAAGAGATGAATAAATTATTTGTGCTTGACCAGACAACACACACATATTTGCAAAAAATCAACCAAGGTGTTGGTCAAAACATGCTTGCAATTTTGTCCCAAAGTGCGAAATGAGCCTCAATAATTTGAGTGAGTGCCACAACGCCTGCCTTTTACCAGCCTGAGACAAACCAATTCTCACTATGTTCGAGATGATTAGAATAAGAATCATGTGCAGGATTGTTAAGAAACATGACAAGATGGCCGAGTCGATGAACTTATTGTGTCCTAAGACCACAAAGAAGTTTGCC